>CM060286.1:1239195-1369195 GCA_030684275.1 Acipenser oxyrinchus oxyrinchus
CAAACAGAAAAAAAAAAAAAAAATCCAGCATTATACAAGCCGTTGGGGTTCGTAAAAGTTATCCCACTTCTATCGTTATCATAGAAGTGCTGGTGTGACACAGTTTAAAGGGCTTGGATCGCACTTTTTGAAATGACTCCTCAAACCCATTCCTGGCCGTGTGTCATTTTCACCACAAAAGGAACAATGGAACTCTGTTACCTCCTGGTTTCCTTGAATCAGATCTAACTCTCAGTCTTTCCAAAGTTCAAGGCTAGTAAAACAACACCGAGCCAGTAGTTATAAATATATATATATGTCATTTTTTTTTTTTTTTTTGCTGTTTTACACCCGTTGATCTTAACCCACGGGGTGCTGGAAAAACAGACACGGCCGTGTGAGATTTGGAGATTTCTCTGAATTCAGCTCGCAGGAGGGCTGAGAGAGGAAACTGAAACGGTGTGTCAGGGTGGAACGAGTTCTCACAACACTTTTGTTTTTAATCTCTGATGTTTTGATTCATTCAACGCGGCTGCAGTGCCAGTTAACCCATGAAGTGCCAAATACATTTTTATTAAAAAAAAAAAAAAAAAAAAACAGGAGCTGTATTTGTCGTTTTGATAAATTCCGAATTGATATTTCTTCATGGGGGGGAGAGGGATTGAAATGGATCGTTTTTAGGCTTCAGTTTCTTATTTCTTATTATCGAGGCAGAATGAACACAAACATTTAGACGCGACTCACAGGAGTAAGTTATCATAACGATACAGTTAAAGAAAGAATTTAAATAACAGGTCGTGGATGCCAGTTAAAAATGCTTCAAAAGATTACAAAGCAGCCTGTCTTCAAAAGAGGGTAGTGGCGCTTCATGGGTTAACTTGAATTGCTTTTGCAGAACCTAATAATCTTGCATGCCAGTAAAGCTGGATTGAAATGCCTAACCTTGTAAAGGGGCAGCCAGCGTGGGGGATGATTGTATTACTTCAGTGTCTGGTTGTTTGAGGCACTCTGATTAGCACTAATCTTGAACTGCCTTACCTAACATTAGGTAATGTAAGATTAATGCTGTGCCATCCATAACTGGAGCTGCACGAACCGATTATTCAATTATGCAGCAGTGTGGGGTAGTGGTTAGGGCTCTGGACTCTTGACCGGAGGATCGTGGGTTCAATCCCAGGTGGGGGGACACTGCTGCTGTACCCTTGGGCAAGGTACTTTACCTAGATTGCTCCAGTAAAAAACCCAACTCAGTTCAGTAAGCAGCTGTTTCTTCACTCGTTTCACTCTGAATGGTAAAGCAGCTCGATCGACCCCAGTGACCCTCGCCCGATTTGTCAGCTCCTGATTTCTGCGCTGAATTTAAAAATCCTAAAAGAAAGCTAATAAATTCAACAACAACCGTTTAGACCTGAAGTCTTTAAGTTTGTCACTGAATTCATTGAGTTTCTTTCATTGTTGCTAAAATTGACGACACTGAGAAAGACTTCGAGTGGAATCGTTAGCCTTTGAATTCACACTGAAGACGCTGAGAAAGACTTCGAGTGGAAACGTTAGCCATTGAATTCACACTGAAGACGCTGAGAAAGACTTCTAGTGGAAACGTTAGTCATTGAATTTACACTGAAGACGCTGAGAGAGACTTCTAGTGGAAACGTTAGTCATTGAATTTACACTGAAGACGCTGAGAAAGACTTCTAGTGGAACGTTAGTCATTGAATTTACACTGAAGACGCTGAGAGAGACTTCTAGTGGAAACGTTAGTCATTGAATTTACACTGAAGACACCGAGAAAGACTTCTAGTGGAAATTTTAGTCAGTGAATTTACACTGAGAAAGACTTCTAGTGGAAACGTCAGCCATTGAATTTACACTGAAGACGCCGAGAAAGACTTCTAGTGGAAATTTTAGTCAGTGAATTTACACTGAGAAAGACTTCTAGTGGAAACGTTAGTCACAGAATGTATTACGCTCCTTTCTGTATTTCACAAGATTAACCACACTGTCGATTTCTTAACAAGTTTTGCTTCGTCATCGTTGGAGGAAGTAAAACAAAACAAAACAACAAACACCAAACTGCCAAGCACTGGCGGGCCTGGTTTCTATGGCAACCTGTTTGGTCTGAGGACTGGGTTTGTTGTGCTGTTTTGTTTCATTTATTTGTTCTTGTTTGTCGTCATTCTTCTTGGAAGCAGTAGGCAGTGTTTCTTGGCGTGACGTTGGGTATGTAGGTCAGTGCCTTCAAGTTTCATGAGCGAGGCCCCTCCTGTTTTGTTTTTTTTTAATTTTTTATCAGAACGCTGCAGCTTGGAATGGTGTGTGAGGCTGCCATGGCAACCAGTTGCCAGGGGAAACCAAGCTTGTAATGTTATTTTGGCACTGAAACAGACTCTTGCATGATTGTTACTGTTTTTTTTAAAACTAATTTTTGCATTGTTGTCTGCAACAAGTCTCTCCACACTTCTAAAGCATGGTGATGCAGACATACAGAGACACACGCCCACACCCAGAGACACACACACGCCCACACCCAGAGACACACACACGCCCACACCCAGAGACACACACACGCCCACACCCAGAGACACACACACGCCCACACCCAGAGACGCACACACCCACACCCAGAGACGCACACACCCACACCCAGAGACGCACACACCCACACCCAGAGACGCACACACCCACACCCAGAGACGCACACACCCACACCCAGAGACGCACACACCCACACCCAGAGACGCACACACCCACACCCAGACGCACACACCCACACACCCAGTCACACAGACACATATAGACACATATAGACGCACACACAGAGAAACACACACTCTGAAAAACAAAACCGAGATCTTTTACAGCCATCAGTAACTTGATCAGCCCTCTTCAAATTGTAGAATTTGAGAAGAGTTTTCAATCAAGCCCAAGCTCTCTTTCATACAAAATTAATAAATATAAAAATAAATAAGCCACCAAAGAATTTCCGTCACTTTCCATGGCTCCTCTCCTCTGAAAGCCGCTAACCGGCGATGGAGAGACTGTTCCACAGGAACCTGCGTGCGGGGAGGAAGCAGTTCCTGTACGCACACGCAGAGCGAGGGAGGCCCACTTCCTGTGTCTCCTGACAGCCTCTTCCTGTCTCTTCTGCTCACAGCAGGGCTTTGATGAAATGAAAGAGGGGGAAAGACAGACGAGACACACACACACAGGAATGCCTAGCCATTAACAAGGATGAAATCAAATTCCTATTGCTCGTTTTACTACGAGCAGTGTGTATAGGTCACAATCAATCAATCAGTATTTATTTTATATAGCACCTTTCATAGTGGGCCACCATCACAAAGCGCTTTACAAGATAGTGAGGATCAATGCATAATACATTAAATACAGTGAAATACAGCCTGGCACAGTCCATTAAATACAAACAGTAAAAAACCATGCAAATACATTAAATACAGGCATATTACATTAAATACAAGGCAAGGATGTGAATTCTAGACATTGTGGATGCGTGTGTCATACAGAATCATACGAATAAGATGGAAAACCTGAAACAGCAATTTAGACAGCAGCTAATAACAGATACCGGGCTCAGGTGTGTCTGAGTAAAACCAGGAATGGATCAAACTGCAATGGAAACAGCCATGCATGCTGGGTGCAAATGGTTTGTTTCTGCTTGTAAATAGTTGTATAAAGATCAACTGTGCTTTCTGAAATCTGTCTGGCTTGTGTGGCACAGGGATAACGTTTGCTACGAGAATCGGCGTAAACACTGTGGTGTGTGTGTGTGTGACTCTGTGTGTGCCTCTCTGTGTGTTTGTGGGTGTTTCTGTGGGTGTTTCTGTACGCCTGTGTGTGTGTGTGTTTCTGTTCTATGTGTGTGCTCCGCTGTGTGTGTGTTTCTGTTCTTTGTGTGTGTGCTCCGCTGTGTGTGTGTTTCTGTTCTATCTGTGTGTGCTCCTCTGTGTGTGTGTGTGTGTGTGTGTGTGTTCGTGTTCTGTGTGTGTGTGTGTTTCAGGATGTCACGAGACGCCATGCAGTTCCTGTTGCTCTGCCTCTCCTCATACAGATGAAGGACGAGCAGCCCCCAGTGACAGACAGGCTCGACACAGGCTCTTAGCACACAGGAGAGCAGGAGTACTTTTACAGCTGATAAGAGGCACTTTACACACTTCCCCTCACGACCTCCTCTCTCTCTCTCTCTCTCTCTCTCTCTCTCTCTCAAAGTTGCTTTATTGGCATGACAACATGAGCAGCATTGCCAAAGCGGTTACAAAGTACAATAGAAACACAATAGAAAGTTAATAAATGAAAAGGAAAAAGTAATTGGAGGTAGGAATGTAAAACTGAATACTGATAAAATAAACTGACCGTCCCCCCCTCCTCCTGTCAGTGCCCCTGTGCATGAGCGCTCACTGTGTGTGTCAAGCTGCGACAGGCACAGACATACTGGGCATCCCTCCCCCATAGGGTCTCTCTCTCTCTCTCTCTGCTGTGTGAATTGGAAATTGTATTTCAACAAGGCTGAAATCTCTGATCGCAAAGTAACATTGCGCAGCAACGTGCGAGGAACTGTTTTCCCCGGGCTTTGCCTACATGGTTTCCAGGTTGCCTCACAGTCCCCCGGCTCGGAGGAGACACAGATGTGGTTGCTGTTGCTTCAGAAGCAAGACTATCCCAGCAGCCTGTGTCTCCTGCGAGTCTTGTCACTGTGCGGTCCTCCCGTGATTCCAGTAAACTGATGTTGCTCTGTCTTCTGCAGCTTGAGAATCTGCTTTCAATGGGGGTCAGAACTGCCTCAATATTAATATTACAGAGTTTGAGACAGAGAGGTCTGTATAGATAGAGTCCTTCCTTAAAGCTGCATGGACAGCACCTGTTAGGGTATCTGCAAACTATTCATACTAAGAAGTGTGATCAGTTCATTCAGAGCAGATTTACCAGGCTCCGGATCATTTCAATATTAATAATAATAACAGACTTCATTGAGGGGAGCTCTGAACCCCAGGACTGGGAGCAGCAGCAGCAGCAGCAGCAGCAGGGCTAGTGTGAGTTTGTAACCCTGCTCAAACTCCAGGCTCCTGATCATTTCAATATTAATAATAATAACAGACTTCATTGAGGGGAGCTCTGAACCCCAGGACTGGGTGCAGCAGCAGCAGCAGGGCTAGTGTGAGTTTGTAACCCTGCTCAAACTCCTGGCTCCTGATCATTTCAATATTAATAATAATAACAGATTTCATTGAGGGGAGCTCTGAACCCCAGGACTGGGTGCAGCAGCAGCAGCAGCAGCAGCAGGGCTAGTGTGAGTTTGTAACCCTGCTCAAACTCCTGGCTCCTGATCATTTCAATATTAATAATAATAACAGACTTCATTGAGGGGAGCTCTGAACCCCAGGACTGGGTGCAGCAGCAGCAGCAGCAGCAGCAGGGCTGGTGTGAGTTTCAGTAAGAGAAGATCAGGGTTAACTAAATGTTTATTATTTTATTTTGTCGTGTGGTCTTGGATTCCCCTTGCGGCTGTCACTTCCTGTTTGTTTACAGAGCGCATCACAGCCCAGCAAGCCGAGTCATTCTGAGAGTGACATCACACGGGAGAATTTCCCAAAACGTCAACCCCCTCCCATGACCCGCCGCACCCCCCTCCTCGCCCCCGCAAGCGATGCGTCAGACGCTGGCCTGTGAACCGCACAGGGTTAATATTTTGGGAAAGCGGTATTTTGATCACACTCTGTGCTTTCATGGTTATTTCCCCTATCAGACAAAGTGAAATCTCCTGTTACCAGAATTCAACTTGCCCTCAACCTAGCCCTGTCTGTCTGAGTGTGTGTGTCTGTCTGTCTGGCTGTGTTTCCATCTGTCTGTCTGTCTATGTGTCTGTATGTCTGTCTGTGTGTCACAGAATAGCCATCATAAAAAGCCTCCATTACTATTATTTATTTCTTAGCAGACGCCCTTATCCAGGGCTACTTAAAATTGTAACAAGATATCACATTATACATTATTTCACATTATACAGAAATCACATTATTTTTTACATACAGTTACCCATTTATACGTTTGGGTTTTTACTGGAGCAATCTAGGTAAAGTACCTTGCTCAAGGGTACAGCAGCAGTGTCCCGCCCCCCCACCTGGGATTGAACCCACGACCCTCCGGTCAAGAGTCTAAAGCCCTAACCACTACTCCACACTGCTGCCCCATTACAATGCTATTGTAATACATTACTGCAACATGCATTTATAAAATATTGAATTGCACATGAACAAGACTGTGAGGGAGATTTCACTGAATGTGAAATGTGTGATACCTCCACTGCTGTGTAAGCACTCTGTCTCGCACAACTGTGTGTCTCACGTGCCTCACAGCTGCTCACATGTTTAAACTTCCTCCTGGCATGAATGCTGTGTATATTCAGGGCTGGCAATACCACTCCTGTTCCACAGCAGCTTCACCCATACCAGGTTTTAATATCAGCTTGGTCAGCCCCAGCGTTTGTGTCTCATTAAACCCATGGTAAACCCAGGTGTGCTGTGCAATGGGAGTCTTATTTCCACCCTGATGTTTATGCACCGGGAGTGTCAGATGGTGGTACACAGTTCTGTTGGGCAGCAGCAGACCGCTGTGTGTGTGAGTAACAGAGAGATGCGTTCTGACCACGGAAGCTCAGATCAGCTGTGTGAACGGAGAGGGACGGGGTGACTAATGTTTTTGAGTCGGGAGTCTTTCGAAAGCATTGAAAATAACTTGTAGTGGAAACGTTTGTCATTGAGTTCAGTAGTTTGTTATTTTAAGCATTTCTAAATTTAGCACTGTTGATTTGTAAGGGTTACAGATGATACAGTTGAATGTGAATGTGAAGTTGAATATATATATATATATATATATATATATATATATATATATATATATATATATATATATATATAATATATATATATAGATAGATAGATAGATAGATAGATATAGATATAGATATATATATATATATATATATATATATATAGATAGATAAATGCGATCCAGCCCTCTGAAATGTATTAATAATATATAGCACTAGACCTTGATATTGATGCAATACAGCCCTCTGAAATGTATTTATAATATATAGCACTAGACCCTGATATTGATGTGATCCAGCCCTCTGAAATGTCTTTATAAAATATAGCACTAGACCCTGATATTGATGCGATCCAGCCCTCTGAAATGTCTTTATAATATATAGCACTAGACCCTGATATTGATGCAATACAGCCCTCTGAAATGTCTTTATAATATACAGCACTAGACCCTGATATTGATGCGATCCAGCTCTCTGAAATGTCTTTATAATATATAGCACTAGACCCTGACATCGATGCGATACAGCCCTCTGAAATGTCTTTATAATATACAGCACTAGACCCTGACATCGATGCGATCCAGCCCTCTGAAATGTCTTTATAATATATAGCACTAGACCCTGACATCGATGCGATACAGCCATATATATTTATTGAATTATGAGAGAAAACCAGTGGTGATAAAGATTATTTTATGACGGGTTGTTTGATGTGCTGTAAATCAAAGTTCAAGTTTGAAAGTGTAAACCGTAGTATTGTCACGTGCATAGCTCAGTATAAACCGTGTGGTACGGGTACTTGTGTATTTTACATGTATTTTACTGCGATCGCTGCGAGAGATGTTCACTGCAGTATTGAAGTTCAGGAGCCAACCGCACCCCTTCAGTTCAATCTCCACTTAGTTTTTTTGCCTTTTAAGCGTTGCTTGAGTTTTTAAAGGTGTTGCACAAAGCAGCTTTCTAAGAGTCAGTACCCTAGTTCAGGGAAATACATCATTAAGTGTTAAACTTAGTGTTTTAGGCAACCAGCCCCTAAAGCAGGGGTTCCCAACAGTACACGGGGGGGGGTAAGTATATATTTTACTATGATGTGAATGCTTTTAATAGCCACTGTTTTTTTACTTTTTTTTTTTTTTAATTCCTGTGTAATTTAATGAATTCACACTCTCTTTATTTCCATTTAGACTGTTGATAAGTCTACAGAGAATTCGGAAGCCATGACTGGCTGGAGAAGCTGAATCAATGACCCAGATTTAGACAAGACTGTTCATGCCGAGCTGAAGGTGAGAGAATGTTTCTATGCCAGGATTGTGATGTCATCAGACTGTTTGAAATATTTTTCGAGGTCAATTAACGGTAAACGCCACTAATTACATGCAGGAATTTAATAAAAATTAAAACGATTAATTAAAAGCAGCTGTCAAATCAGGCCTAATGAAGGTAAAGTTTGTGTAGTAGTCAGTGAACTACACTGCCACCCAGAGGTGAGCCGTGGAATTAGTTGCTTGGCAGTTTTTTTCTGAGAATGACAGTATAACATTGGCCTTACTTCATTGTAAAACACAATGACCTATTCATTAAACCACAGGGACTGTTTTTTTTTTTGATAAGTGTTTTGAAAACTCAATCTCAGAGTTTCAGAGCGCACTCTGACCGTTCGAGCGCTCTGCAGTTTCGTTTGAAAACTCAGAGGAGATGAATTTGGGAGCACACTCTGGCCACTCCAGCTTCAGAGCTGGATTTCTCAGAGCGTTCACTTTCAAAATGGCTCACAGCTCGCTGTGGTGGATGCGGGTGTATTCTAAACCTGTTTTTATTATGTATTGCTATATTTGTCGTTTTAAATGTTTTTTGAGGAAAAAATGATATTCCACATATTTTAAGATCGGGTTTTACGTTTTGAAGCGACTGAAGGGGTGACGGGAGGAGTCGTCTACACACTAGCCTTGTTCAACACCAATTAGCACTGACCAGTTTTTCTTTCTTTTATTTATTTTTTGTTAAACAGCCCCTTTCTTTAACCACTGGACCACACAGCCTCCTAATAGTACTGTCAGTATTAAAACGTTTTAGGTCGTTCTAAAACTGAAGAGAAAATTCACGCTCTGAAGCACTCCGAAGAGATTTCTCGGACGCTGTTTCAAAGCGTCACTTTGAGTTTACAAACGCACCTCCAGATGCTTGAGGAGGCTGTGATGTGAATGAACCCCACAGTTGGAGGGGTCTATCTAATCTATAATCATTGCAAAGACACAGGAGACTCAACTAGGTGTGGAACGAGAATAGATTTTTAAATACAATAGGATTCTAAGACCTCCGACTGAGATAATGGGGAGGGCAAGACAATAGAACTTTATCTATCTATGGATAGCTAGAGAGAGAATTCTAAAACAGCTCCACGGATGCTCGTCAATCACTGGAAATACTTCATGAATAAGCGATACTGGTAACTCACTATTGTAGTAGCTGGCTTGGGAAATGTGTGTCGCATTTATTTTTAAGCAGGGTGTAAAAGCACATTGACTCAGGAGTTACATAAAGACTGTTCTGTTTTATGAAAGTGGTCTTGTTGTTATGCAGTCCGGTCAGTGCAATCTGATATTAGTGGAACTGTGCTGGACTCCTGTTAGCTGTGACTGTCGAGGTGATGACGGCCCGACGGAGCCCACAAGGAAACGAGGGGGGAGGAGGGCAGGGGGCGGGAGGGACTGGTTTAGCATCATGACTTTTTTTGTCTGTCATTTTTTTAAAATGATTCAGCCGGGGTCAAAAATAAAACCCCCTCTCTTCTATTTTAAAACTATAAGGAGAGAGAGACACACAGAGAATGTGCAAGCCTACGGAGAAGGAATGAACAGAATGTTTTTCTTCTCTAAATATATATCTTTATATTTAGAAGGCTGTTTGATCTCCTCTCCCCCCCCACCTCTGTGTATAAACAAGTTACAGAAACAGCCACTTCACCAGCATTGCTGGCCACAAATAGTCCTTTCTGTTGTCCCTCTCTCTCTTTCCCTTTCTGCGTGTTTCTAAATGCGTCTTCGCCCAAACCGCTGCGGCATTCAAGCCCTTTTGTAACCCTGCGCACGCAACGTCGTGCTTTAAAGAGAGAGCGTGTGGTTCTGTGCTGTTGTGAGCCTGTCTCTGCTCTGTGGAGAGTGTCAAAGACTGGAGCACACTGCTGAGTGCTTACATCAGTCGTGTAATGGGGGGGTGGAGAGGAGGGGGGGGGGGCTCTGGTACCACATGACCCCTTTCATGTAGGAAGGGGGCTGGTCTATGGTCACAAGGACTCTTTAAAACCCCTTTAAAAACTGCAGCCAGGCATCTGAGAGCTGCTAGCTGTCTGGGAATATGCTTACGCATGGTACTGTGTTTCATTTAACAGGAGCAATTATTACAGACAGTCTATTGGGATCCTTTTTTATATTGTAGTTTATTAAAAATGCGTCTCTTGTAAAATCGTTCTTTTTATATATTATGTAGTACTTTTTATGAGCATCTGTGAAATATGCATGGATTTATTTAGTTATGTTTTGATTATGATTCCCAAGGCATCTTTATGAACGGCAGTTTGAATTGCATTCAGTTGTTAAATTTAAATAAGGTAAGAAATTGATGTACTGTGTAATTTTTTTAATGCATTTTTTGTTATGATATGTTAGATTTTTTTTTTTTTTTTGTTATGAAGCTGTATGAAACATTTTTATTGCGGTACTCAGTAAGCTGACAGGAATATATTTTTAAGCTACATCTTGAGAACCGGCGGTGCAGTTGCGATTGCACTTGGTACTGACTTTCCCCCGCCCCACCGAGGACACGTTTCCAAGGATCTCGTGGGAACTAGGATGCATTTGGATTAATCCAAGTCTTAAACTTTGTTGAAATAAATAGAGAGTACATCGAAGGAGGAGAACGATCAGGGAACGTTGCAGTTCAGCGTGGATCAACAATTAACTCAAGTCTCTCTCTCTCTCTCTCTCCCTCGTCCAGTGTGCTTGTATGGAGCTGTGAAGACACACAGAGTACCTCTGAGCTGACACTTTGCAGAGACAGATTCGTGTGTATAGACGCACACACGCACGCATAAGGGCTTCAGTTCTCTAAACTGGGAGAGGGACCAGGAACAAACTGCAGTGGAGAGACTTGCAGACTCAGCTAACGTGGTAAGTATAAAATCTCCCATAGTAAAAGCATAGCAAAGTGTATTCAAGCACAGTGAAAGCATGGTAAATCATAAGCATTGTAAAGCACAGAGAGGTCTGGTAAAGCATAGGGAAGCACTGTAAAGCACAGAGAGGTCTGGTAAAGCATAGGGAAGCACTGTAAAGCACAGAGAGGTGTGGTAAAGCATAGGGAAGCATTGTAAAGCACAGAGAGGTCTGGTAAAGCATAGGGAAGCATTGTAAAGCACAGAGAGGTCTGGTAAAGCATAGGGAAGCATTGTAAAGCACAGAGAGGTCTGGTAAAGCATAGGGAAGCATTGTAAAGCACAGAGAGGTCTGGTAAAGCATAGGGAAGCATTGTAAAGCACAGAGAGGTCTGGTAAAGCATAGGGAAGCATTGTAAAGCACAGAGAGGTCTGGTAAAGCATAGGAAGCATTGTAAAGCACAGAGAGGTCTGGTAAAGCATAGGGAAGCATTGTAAAGCACAGAGAGGTCTGGTAAAGCATAGGGAAGCATTGTAAAGCACAGAGAGGTCTGGTAAAGCATAAGGAAGCATTGTAAAGCACAGAGAGGTCTGGTAAAGCATAGGGAAGCATTGTAAAGCACAGAGAGGTCTGGTAAAGCATAGGGAAGCATTGTAAATGTTCTCCCTCTTCCTCTCTTCACTCTTTCTCCTCTCTCTCTCTTCACTCTTTCTCCTCTCTCCCTCGTCCTCTCTCTGTCTCTCCCCTGTCTGCCTCCCCCTCTCTCTCTCCTCTCCCAGGCTGGATGCATCACACAGTGGATCAGTTTGGTGGGCGCAGCAGCACTTTCCCTCTGGACGGTCGGGGGGGGCCATGGGGACCCCCAGGCAGCCGAGCCTGGATACCCCCCTCCAGGTAACATTCTGCAGCACCCTCTTTCTTCCTCTTGTACTGTGAGCATTATGCAGCGCTTTCAACACCTCCACTTAGGTCTGCAAGGATAGCGCGCGTTTTTTTGCGCTGCGAATAGAAAGTCGATAAATCTTTCAATTCTTTTTCCCCTCCTCTTGCTCATGCAGGGGCCCAGCCAGCGTCGGCCAATCGCAGCTTCCCTCTCACCTGCCGGCAGGTCACATGACCAGCCTCGCCCACCCCAGCAAACTCTACTTTCCCCCAGGGTGAGTAAAGCAGCGCTCGTAAGGGGATGGATAAATAAACTCTCTTCTGGTCTTTCTATGTGGTCCAGTGGTTAAAGAAAGGGGCTTTGTTAACGGGAGGTTCAAATCCCGGCTCAACCACTGACTCACTGTGTGACCCTGAGCAAGTCACTGAACCTCCTTGTACTCCGTCCTTCGGATGAGACGTAAAACAAACAAGGTCCTATTGGAAGTGACTCTGCAGCAGCAGCAGTTGTTGATGATGCATAGCTCACCCCCTAGTCTCTGTAAGTCGCTAAATGGGGACTAATGGAAAACTAGAAAGCAAATGCATGATGACCTTGTATGAATCTTATATAAAGCAATAGAAATAAACTGAAAAAATGTTCACTTTCCCAATGATTTTAATGTTCTCTCTCTCTCTCTCTCTCTCAGCCCCGCTCCCCCCCGGCCCCTGCTCTCTGACCGGGTCGAGCTGATTCACGGGCTGGTCCAGTCTCTGCAGAGGGACCGTCAGCAGGCCCGGCTGTGGGAGCAATTGGGTCAGATCTACGAGTCGGAGCAGGAGCTGGAGGAGGCGCTGAGGTGCTACCAGAACGGGGCGCGTTGCCACGGCTACGGCCCGGGCCACACCCACCTCGCCGCACGAGCCAATCAGCTGCAGAGGGTGAGGGCAGCCCGGCGCTGTGAAACTTTTACTGATCAGGGTTTAAAAAAAGTCAAAGTAATTTCCGTCTCAAAGAGTAAGTAGCGGGGTTCGGAAAAATATAGCGTTACACGTGTTGCTGCAACTGTAATTTTTCTTTTCATTGTTAACATCCTGACAATTTTTTACACTTACCTTCAAAGCCTGTTTCAAAGCTCTTTTCATAATGTCCGATTTTGAGATCTCCTGGCTTTTCAGTTCCGTAACACAGCATGGCTCGTTACTGCTGTGTTACCTGTTTGACAATGCGTCCGAGAATCCTGACCCTATCAGTGCACGAGAGCGGACGCTTTGAAAAGAGCTTTGAAACAGACTTTGAAGGTAAGTGTAAAAAGTTGTCAGGATGCTAACAATGAAAAGAAGATTAAGAGGTATGTTATTTAAACAGTTGTAGCAGCACGTGAGGACGTGTTTTTCGCAACCCCGTGACTTGCTCTTCAAAACCGCTGCTCACTTCCACTGGAGCAATCGGCTAAATCTGCTCACAATCAAATGACTTATTTTCTTTTACTTAAGCTCCAATGCAACAAGATACATGAAAAATGTGTTCAATGCAATATTTTATTAAAGCTACAGGGGGAAGGAATGTTTTTGCAAATATATATATTTTTTTAAAAACATGTTTTACTTAATAGTGCAAGCACTAATGCAATATATTAAATTCTAAAAATAAAAAACATTTACTTAAGCACAAATGCAAAAAGACATGAGAAATACGTATTGCAGTATTTTTTTTTAAAGCTGTAGGGGAGGGAATATAAAAAATATATATATATATATTTTTAAAAAATGATCAAAATGTATTTACTTAATAGTGCAAACATAGACACGAGGAGAATTAAGTTTATTGCAGTTAAAGATCATTTTCTTTCTTTCTTTCCAGTACCTGAGTTCACACCAGCACCGGCCTCACAACCTGCCTCCGCTACATGAAGTGTGGGATCTGCTGCAGCAGGTAATCATCCAGGGATTAAACACTGACAAGCACTTCCACTACTGCAATAGCACTGAGGAAGGCACTGGAGCCCAAACGCTGGTCTGCTTTACTCAGTCTCTTCTAGTTTCAATAACACTGAGGAAGGCACTAGAGCCCAAACGCTGGTCTGCTTGACTCAGTCTCTTCTAGTTTCAATAACACTGATGAAGGCAGTAGAGCCCAAACGCTGGTCTGCTTGACTCTAGTTTTATAATGAAGGCATTAGCCAGGGATAAATCCTTCAATGGATCAAGCTGCTGTGTAATTTGGGTTTTAAAAAAAAAAAAAAAAAAGCCAATAATCTTGACAGTGATTTTGTGTTTTGTTCACAGCAAGCAAGAAACTACCCAGGGAAAAACGGCTGCCAACTGAAGCGGCCAGCAGCACACGCGGACCATTCGGTGATCCAGCACACCCCTCACATTCACCACGTGGTACCTTCCACCCCTCCCAGCGAGGAGATCCCCAGTCCGGTGAAGAGAAGGAGGAGCATCAGCCCAGACCAGGTGAGACCAAGCAGAGGGATAACGGGGGTGTTCAAAACGCACTACTCCTTTCCTAGCAGTGCTTCTTAACCTCTTCCAAGATTTCCCCCCATGGATCACTAACCTGCAGGGATCCCAAACACTGCAGCTGCATTAATACACAAGAATCATTAGTCCAGGGCTGCCCAATCACAGTTCAGGAGGCTCTATTCCAGTCCAGGTTTTACAGGTAAAATGAGATCGTGATCTACTTCAGGGTTTGGTTGGAGGTTTATTTAGTGGTACAGTTAAACAGTTTAGAACAGGGTTGGAACAAAGGCCAGGAGAGGCAGGAACAACTGCCTGAAGTGAAACGACACCGTGCTGGAGTGCATGGTAGATTGAAAAAGTCCTTCGATTTTTAGTAGGAAGCCCAAGATGATAATTTAGCACAGAATCGTTTTTATATTACTTTTTTTTTTAATTTAATAACTAGAATATGACCCTAAAGCTTTAACCCTTCAAGTTATTTGAGTGTTTTTTTTTTTCTCTCCTGCCCCCAGATTAATCGCTCCGGAATGCCGCGCCCCCCAATGCCAAACCAGCCCCCGACACACCCCCTCCACCACCCGGGGGGACACTACCAGCTGCCCAAGCCGGGGGGGCTGTGGAACCCCCTGCACAAGGGGGGGTCGTCCTGGCCCCCCGAGAGGAAGAGCGACTATCAGGTGAGGTCTTCATCAGTCACTGCAGGGTCTGACTTCACAGACCCCCGTCGCATGCAATGAAGGCGTCGCGTGTTGATGTTACAGTTATTACAGTGGATTACTGAATGCACAATGGTGAAATGTATTATTATTATTATTAGTATTATTATTAGTATTATTAGTATTATTAATTATTGTTATTATTTTTCTTTCTTCTTCACCAGGATCAGCAGAACCCAGTCCTGGGTGCTTACCCTTACAAGACCACCCCTCCGTCTCCCATCCCCTCCGCCTCTTCCTCTTCATCCTCCTCCTCCTCCTGCCCACCCCTCTCCTCTCACTTCAACAACAATCACATCCAACACAGCAGCTGCAGTAATCTGCCCAAACCCCAGCCCCAGACTCCAGCCCCAGGCCCCTTGATAATGCAGGGCAGCCGCTACCCCCCACCCACACGCCCCCCTCCACCCCCACCAGCAGCCAGCAGGGGAGAGCCGGCAGCACCCCAGCTACAACCACGGGGGCCAGGCGAGAGGTACGGGGGACCCCAGGAACGATCCGAGAGAGACCAGTAGCAGCCAGCAGGTAAGGACCAGTGTGTGAATTTTTTTTTTTTACCTTGTCGCCAGTTTATGTTTAAAAAAGTTAAACCCGAGCAAGTGTGCGTACAGGGAGCCCTATTCTGTCAGCCATCACGGGCAATAAATGATCTAGGTAATATGATATGTGGCTGCTATGGCCAAATGTTTTGCATCGCCTAGAATGAACATAATGAACAAAATGATATCTCCAAAAGTCTATCGGAGCCACAACAGCATTGCAGTAGTATTTCATGTTATACGCCAAATACTTTCCAATAAACCTCACGATCCTTATTTCCTCCCCTCTCCCCAGCAGGCCAGGCTTAACCGGCCCAGCGTCTCACCAGCAAACATTACCTGCGTGCCTTACAACTCTCACCACCACCACCACCCTCATCACAACCAGCAAACTCTGCTGCCTCCCCCACTGACACCAGCCCGCGGCAGCTCCTCCCTCAGCGGAATACCTCATGGCCTGGGCGCCGCCCCCTCTTCCTCCTCCACAAATGAGAGCTGGAGAAAGCAGCAGCAAAGAAACAGCCACGCCTCCAATGCGGTGAGTTTACTTTTATTTAACTTTTTGAGTTGACCTGACCGTCTCCTGTTACATGTTGAGTCCTGTAATTCATACCTGCATTACAAAGATAGCAAGACGACTCCCGTTGCACAACAGTTTCAACAATTCTAGGCTTTATTACAACAAGCTTGATTAGCCAGCACAGTGTATAGGAAGTAAGCACAGGTGTGTTTTTTTTTTTTTTTAAACTCATAGTAAAACCAAGACTGGATCAAACTGCTATGCAACGGGAGTCTTATTCCCACCCCCCATGAACACCTTTTAAATAACTTTTTTCCCCTCTCTATTTTTTTTTTTTTTCTCCTCTCCAGACATCAGGTCGGTACCCTGGAAATCAGGGTCTAGAAACTCAGGGTCACAGGCGACCTTTGGAGAGGGGAGCCCCCCTGTTAGGGCACGGGCACCCCCACGCAGGTCGTCCCGCGATGCCAGGGACCACCCCCGCTGCCACGGACATCTGCCGGGGTAACCCCTACTGCGGCAGCAGTGCAGTCCAGGTCCCAGCGACCCCTACAGGCTCTCCGACTCCTGGCGTCCTGAGATCCACTGCAGGCTGGAAGGAGCCCCTGCCGACCCCGGTCCTGATGACTCCGGGGCTGAAGGGAGGAAACCAGCTGCTGGGAGAGCCGGACGGGAGAGAGATCCAGCCTCCTTTAGAGAAACGGGAGTACTTTTACAAACGCTGTGAGCCGCCCCAGACTACCACTGCTGCAACTACAGCAACATCTTCTTCTTCCACCTCCTCCTCCATTTCCTCCTCGTCCCGTAGCGTGCTGGCACCGCACTTTGAGAAGCAGAAAAGCACGACAGCCGAGGTCAGCCGCAAGCCACCTCCGTCTCCTCCTCCTCCCGCTGCCGTGCAGCCCCCTCCCCTCGTTCTGAACCCTCCCCGGTCCGCCCCCTCGCCCAGCCCTTACCGACACGAGCCTCTTCGCAGGCAGCCGCTGAGCATCGAGGAGGTGCTGGACAAGCTGGATGCGGAGCTGGAAGGCAGGGTCCAAGAACGGGAGAGGGAGGAGGAGAGGGAAAGAAAGCAGCCGGAGGGAGACGGAGGAGACGAGAAGGAGGCGGTGGAGAGTCTGGAGCGCCTGCTGTCCACGCCCGTGATCAAGTCTCGGGGTGAGGATGGCGGAAAGGCCTCTCCGCGCTACGGGGAGAAAGAGCCGGTGGCGGTGCCGCCTTTCTGGCCATCGGAAAAGACCGGGACCGCGGCCCCCGTCATCGTTTCCGCCCCCTCTGCTTCCGCGGCCAGGCTAGATTTCATCGCCAAGGGGGAGAGACGGAGTAGCGGGTCGGGCAGTCCTGCTCATCAGGTAACCCAGCCGCCAAATACCTCAGGAACTGCATCACCCTCACCGTCGCCCTCTCCACTGCCATCGTCGCACAGGCCCTCGGAGCTGATGGGCAGCCGACTGATGCAACAGACGGCAGCCGTTTTACCCAAAGACCCGGCCACCTCGGGGGTCCTGCCTCTCTTCCCCACAGAAACGCAGGAATACCCGACGACCAGGAAAGAAGGAGGAGGAGGAGGAGGAGGAGGAAGAGGAGGGAGGAAACCCACCGAGAAGCTCTTTGAAGATTTCCCCAGCCGGACGGGAGACCAGGGGATGGGAGACCAGTTCGAGGAGCCCATTCTCCCCGACGGCCTGGCAAATATCATGAAGATGCTGGACGAGTCGATCCAAAAGGAGGACGAGTTATACAACAGCAGCGCTAGCGGGGATCGCTACTCCCCCATCTCCCCTCTGCCCGTGCCCCGGCCCCTGCCGGACCTCAAAGATAGCCGGCAGCCCCCTCCCTTGCTGGAGAGACCCAAGCCCTCCAACGTGGATTTCAGCCTGGTGAACAAGAACCCCCCGGTCTTGAGCAGGCAGGGCTCGCTGGCGTCGTCTTCCACGTCGTCGACTTCATACAGCAGGTCGTCCTCCGTTGCTGAAGAGGAGGCGAGGAACCCTGCTTTAAAGCTGAGCCCAAGCAGCCAGATTCGGCCCCAGCAGCAACCAACTCCTTCCTTCCCCCCGGCTCCTCTGGTGAAGGAGAGTCACGTTTACAACAGCAGCAGCTACCTTCACAACGACCTGGCCAAGCTATATGGCTTCCCCGAGCGGAAACGAGAGGAATCTCCGATCGGACTCGAGGAGGAAGAGGAGGAGGAGGAGGAGGAAGATGATGATGAAGATAACAAGCTGCTGCACTCTCCGGCCAAGCTGCCCCAAGCTCCTCAGCAGCAGCAGCAGCAGACAGGCGTGAGGAACATGTTCAAATCCCTCGCCTCGGTCCTGGAGAGCCAGAAGTATTCCTACAGGGGAGGGCCTTTTGGAAGGCCCCCCCCTGGCGGTGCTGGAAATCGGGGTTCTTCCTTCAAGTATGCCCCACCTCCTGCGCCGCTGCGGTTCTCGTCTGACACGACGATGACCTCTCCGGCCCGGGAAGACAATGAGCAAGGGACAAGGGAAACCAAGGCCCAAGCCGGCCAGGAGCAGGAGAGAGCCGGGCTCGACAGAAGCGACTCTGAAGAGTCTGATTTCGCTGTGAGGATGGAGGTAAAGAAAGAGGAGACGGAGAAGGAGGACGAGGACAGCGAAGATGATGATGATGATGATGATGATGACAATGGCAAAGCCGGGGTTAGGGGTCTGGAGAAGGAAGCCAGGACTTCCGAAGTGAAGGAGGAGGAGGAGGAGCAGCAGCAGCAGCTGGTGACCATATCTGAGGCGTCCATATCTGAGCTGAGCCGGAGCTGCGAGGTCCTTCTGACCCGGCACGCCATTCCCGCCGGGAGCTGCCGGGTAAAGCCCGAGAAGGATCACAGGAAGACTGAGAAGGAGAGGGAGAGGCCTGAGAAGGGCTGCAAAAGCGAGAGGAGGGAGAGGAAAGACCGCAAAGAACACAAGAAGCACAGGAAGAGGGATTCTTCACCGACGTCCAACACCTCTTCATCATCATCATCTTCTTCTGGTCGGAGCGGAACTGGCAGCAGCAGCTCAAGCAGGCGACACAAAGACAAGGAAGGCAAATCGCACAAGGATAAGAGCAGGCAAGTGCTGGGCAATCTGGACATGCAGAGAAAGGGCAGCCAAGCCAGGGAGAAGGGGAAGGGCGAGTGTGCGGGAGTCGGCGCCGAGCCCAAGAGGAAGGCGGCAGGTGGGGGGGTGGCCTCTTCCTGTGGGGGCGGCGGGGGGGCCCTGGGCCCCGCGGACTTCCTGAAGCTCAAGGGCCTCTCGGATGGGCCCCCCAAGGAGCTGAAGATCCGCCTGATCAAAGTGGAGAGTGGCGAGCGGGAGCGGTTCATTGCCTCCGAGGTGGAGGAGAAGAGGAGCATCCCGCTGTCCCAGATCACCATCCGCAACACGGCCAGCGAGGTCATCCAAGCCTGCAAGTAAGTGGACTCGAGAAACAAACCGGGGCTGTCCAGCCCGCCTCGGTCGGCCAGGGCCGTTCCTCCACTCCGGGGCTAATAAGTAAAATGAGATTGTGAAATTCGGTCCGGGCGGAGGTTTAATTTGGTTCAGTTAAACGGTTTGGAATGGTCACCCCCATCGTGTCTTAAACTAAATGATCACCCCCAAACAAGTAAGTGGACTCCTGAAAGCAGGACTGTCCAGTCACGGCACTGGGGTATCTTAGACGTGACATTCGCTAATGTTAAAGTGATAAATCAGGAGCCTGGTTTAACAGTGAGGGACAGAGTTATTTCGCTGTCCTTGTTCATGGAATAACTATAGAATGTTTCAGAAGTGCTGTCTGTCTACTCTGCACACTATAGATTTAGTTTATGGGTTGGTGTCTTCTGTATATAAGCAGCTATTGATGCAGGGGTGTCCAGTCTATCACAGAGGATCCTGGAGAGCCATTATTCAGCTCCAGGTTTGTTTAACAGGTAAAATGAAATAATTAACTAGTTCCGGTTCCAGAAGGTCTAATTGGTTCAGAAAGACAATTTTAGAGCAGGTTTTGAAACTCGGACTTGCAGTGGAAGGGCCAGTTTTGACCACCCTGCTGTAAACGCTGAGAAGATCCTGAAACACTGGAGGAATGATCCTGTCCGTCGCCCCCAGACTAACGCATGTCCTGTCTTTGTGTTTAATTTCCAGGAATGCGAAAATCAAAGGGAGGTTTCGAGAGTCGTATCTCTTGCCTGCGTTTTCTGTGAAGCCCGTGATGGGAAACTCGGGCAGCCCCCAGGAGAGACTGAATCCTCCCACCCCCAGTATCTACGTGAGTGTCCCGGGGCAAACTGATCAGCTCCAGAAAGGGCAGCATTGGGAGTTCTGCATCACCTAGAATTAAAACTATATGAACATCATTTTAGATCTTTTATTTCTCATCATGTAATCAGTCAAAGAAACTACAGAATGACATCTCAGAATTTGTCAGTATATGGGGAAAACTACAAAGCGGTGTGTAATTCAATATGTTAACGTAACATTATTCAGCAGGTTTCATTCAGCTTTATGAAGCAAAATGTGTTAATTCTGTAGGGTGATAATGCAAAACTTTTGTTTTTAAGCTCACATTGCCCTCTAGTGGCTGCAGTGGGGGTGACACCTACAACTGCTGTGCTGAGCTTGATCTTCATCTCTGTGTTTCTCGTTCCAGCTGGAGAGCAAGCGGGACGGGTTCTCCCCGGTGCTCCTGCAGTTCTGCACGGACCCCAAAAACCCCATCACTGTCATTAGAGGGCTGGCTGGATCCCTGCGCCTCAGTGAGTACCCCAACCCCCAATCCCATTGCACACACAAGCAGTGTGTCCACTTCACAAGGGCCCTCTTTTCGAAGCATTTACTCCAGTCATTAATCAACTCCTACATTTTCATGTAAGTGGTTTTGAACGAAATTAGAACCACACTACTAAAGTTTACACGTTTTCAAGCTCCCTTCAAATGCTTTCCTAAGTGTTTTTTTGTTTCTCGTTTTTGTAAAAATGTACGGTATTATTATTATTATTATTCTATTCTAACAGTAGGAGTTGATTATGACGCTTTCATAATACGGCCCTTATTTTGTTACGGTTTGTGAACAGGAATAGTCCAACGCTGGTGACGTGTTCATTTATTCTCTCTCTCTCTCTCTCTCTCTCTCTCCCTCTCCAGACCTGGGCCTCTTCTCCACCAAGTCCCTGGTGGAGGCGAACGGGGATCACTCGGTGGAGGTGCGGACGCAAGTCCAGCAGCCTTCCGACGAGAACTGGGAGCCGACCGGAGACAGGCAGACCTGGCCGTGCGAGAGCAGCCGTTCTCACACCACCATCGCCAAGTACGCCCAGTACCAAGCCTCCTCCTTCCAGGAGAGCCTGCAGGTGAGCCCAGCCGGAGTACTACCTGCACCCGCGCTTCCTCGCCACTGCAGCAGAGGACACAAGTTTAGCATCACCTGCAATTAAGATTGAGACCTAAAAAATAAACTAATAAAAGAACATCATTTTAGATCTTCTATCATGTAAATCAAAGAAACTACAAAATCCAAAAGTCTGTACCGGAAGCCATAATAGGTAGTACAGTAGTATTTCATGTTAGATTTCGAAAATGTCACGTTTTTATGGGAAAACTACCAAGCGGTGTGTAATTCAATATGTTAACGTAACATTATTCAGCAGGTTTCATTTGACTTTATGAAGCAGAATTAGTTCATTCTACAGGGTGATGCAAAACTTTTGGCCCGAGCTGTAGACGGCTGACACTGTTCTTGAACTGTGTGTGAGTCCCAGATTGCAGTGATTTGATAGCACGGCGTTCGCGTCGCTAGTCGATCTCTTGATTTCTCGACGCGGTTGGTTTCTCCACACTAACTTGCTGCTTCGATTTCAGGAGGAGAAGGGAAGTGATGAAGAGGAGGATGAAGAGGAGCCCCCTGTCGCCCCGGAGCCCCCCAGCAACGGGTAAAAATCATCCTAATACTGTCATACAATTCTGATTTGTGAGAGCTCACGCACTCACGCAGTGCAATCGGGATCATACAAGTGAACACAACTGAAGCCCCTTCAGTCACTGTGTGTGTAATCCTAACACAAAACCATGAAGTACCCACCTTCATTTTTTTCTGTGCTCTGATCACAAGCTGTGTGCATTTATTTATGTAATTTGATGCATTACATTTAGACTTGCCTTTAGGGGTTAACAAAAGAGAGTCAGTTATCATAACAATATCGTTAAAGAGAGAATTAAAACAACAGATTGACTATGCCAGTTAAAAATGCTCCAAAAGACTGTAGGGCTGCTTTAGAGCAGATTGTAGGGCTGTATTTCTGCAGACTGCAATAACCAATCTACAGCTGTGGCCAAAAGTTTTGCATCTCCTAGAATTTTAGGATTGAGACATTAATTTAAAAAAAAAAAAAAAATGAATCAATAAAATAAACTATATGAACATAATTTAGATATTTTATTTAACATCGTGCAATCAAATACCGGAAGCCATAATAGTAGTACAGTAGTTATTTCATGTTAGATTTCGAAATGTCACATTTTTCTATGTTAGTTTTTCACTAAGTATATGGAAAAGTACAAAGCGGCGTGTAATTCAGTATGTTAATGTGACATTATTCAGCAGGTTTCATTCGACTTTGTGAAGCAAAATGAGTTCATTCTGTAGGGGGATTACATTTGTACAGTGCACTAGACTGTAGAGTATACTATAGTATACCACAGGGTACTAAATTACATAATATAATATTGCACAGTAAGTACTGTAGTATTGTGTGGTTTTCTACAGATAATTATGGGGGAGTAACAAACTTTTAACATCTACGTTTTCTTGCAATGTTTTTATTTCAGTGCTACGGATCAGAAACCCGTGGGGAAGATTATCAAATTCGGGACAAACATTGACCTGTCAGACGCCAAGCGGTAAGTCTCCTGGCTTCTTGGGTAACACTTTGCTTTAGGAATCTGTTACAAGTGATTTTTACAAACCAGCAAAAACCAGCAAAAACAGTAATGCAAAGCAGCCCCATACAATTATTATTATTATTATTATTATTATTATTATTATTATTATTATTATTAATATTAATATTATTAATTAATGAGTCATTTAGCGACTTAGGGGGTGAGCTACGCATCATCAACAACTGCTGCTGCTGCTGCAGAGTCACTTCCAATAGGACCTTGTTTGTTTTATGTCTCATCCGAAGGACGGAGCACAAGAAGGTTCGGTGACTTTCTCAGGGTCACACACACACACACACAGAGCGAGTCAGTGGCTGAGTCAGGATTTGAACCCCCCACTGGACCAGCAAGCCTCACAATAGCAAAACCACTGGCAAGTGGTTTAATAATAAACTTATAAAGACAGACACAGATAGACAGCAAGGCAGACCGACTAATATCCGTTGTAACTGATTTATAAACAACAGCACAAAAAAAAAATTGTAAAAGTGTACAGTAATAGACTACTTATCTCTAATCATATTCTGCAATTTTTAATGGCATAATTAATAACGTGTTTGTAGATTGTTTTTTAAATCGCTTCTAACGGATACCGGATACCTCAGTGTTACCACTTCCATCTCTTTGTGTGGCTCTGAGATCTCTCTGGAACTTTCCAGTCACGTTGAAACAACATGTGCTGCTCTCAGACTAAATGTGGGGGTTTGCTGCCACCTGCTGTGCAAACACTGGTACTGCAGCTTGTTTTGTTTTGGGGCACACAATGGGTTTCGTTTTCATTCGGTCACTACTAACTAGATGGGATTAAAAGTTCTGCAACACACAGCGTTAATTACGTTTCAGTGACCTGGTTCTGTTAAATGTACATGCAGAACTTGATGTTTTTGTGTTTTGTTTTTTTTTTTTATGTGTAAATTCAACACTTGAATCAAGTTAAGACAAAAAGTTTAGTGTTAACCGCAGAAAAAAAATGTAGCTGGAAATATGAACCTAACAGAATGCTTAGTTAGGATCATATTTGAGTGTAAAACTGAGCCTGATTGCAGGCCTTTATGGACAGTTTTTAAAGTGCTGCGGTTCTGTTACAATATTTTAAAATCCCAACGGTGAGAAGCACGATTGGAAGGAAAGAGTTTGCTTTTGCTGCCCCTCGGACTGGAATAAACTCTCCACCTGACTCGGATCCACAGTGTCACTTTCTCTCAGTTTAAGAGGCTGATGCTTGATCGCTTGAAGCAGCCTTGTGATTGCACGTGATGTGATGTGAATACAGTAACTCACGGAGTGTGAAGCGGTGAGCTCTCTGCATGATCGTGTGTAGGGCAGCAGTGTGGAATAGTGGTTAGGGCTCTGGACTCTTGACTGGAGGGTCGTGGGTTCAATCCCAGGTGCTGTACCCTTGAGCAAGGTACTTCACCTAGATTGTTCCAGTAAAAACCCAACTGTATAAATGGGGAATTGTATGTAAAAATAATGCAATATCTTGTAACAATTGTAAGTCGACCTGGATAAGGGTATCTGCTAAAAATAAATAAAAATAAATAAATAACTGGAACTTGCTCCTCCCTCCCTCCCGGGATGCCTTTGTAAACCAGCTGTTTGCAGCTCAAATGGCTTTTCCACTGAAAACTAATAAATCAATACTGTTCTGTTCCCTGATATGTGGTCATTGCTAACCCCCATCCTTCCCTCTCTCCCCTCTCTCAGGTGGAAGTCCCAGCTGCAGGAGCTGTTCAAGCTGCCCGCTTTCATGCGCGTCTCGTCGAGTGGGAACATGCTGAGCCACGTGGGGCACACCATCCTGGGCATGAACACGGTGCAACTCTACATGAAGGTCCCGGGCAGCCGCACCCCAGGTAACGGGACCCAGAAACACAGACCTTCACAAAATGCATCCTCTAAAGGACTGGGGTTCTTAAAATTGGATTGTTTCTGCTTGGTGGGTGGGGCTGCATCAGATTTCACTGCTATTAATATTATTATTATTATTTTTTTTGCTAAACAGCAAGAAAACGTTTAAGAGATTATTTGACCTTGACTTATATAGCGGTGTCCGTTGTTCTCGTTCTATGAAATACTGAAACCTGTTTAATCACCTGAAATGTAAATCTGTTCTGTCAAGTTGCCTAAAGCCTTCAGGACGGGTTCTGTTTGCAGTGCATTTAGGAACACAAGAAAGTTTCCAAACGGAAGGAGGCCATTCTGCCCATCACAGCTCTGGCCAAAAGTTTTGCATCACCCTGTAAATAGAATGAACTAATTGTTCTTCATAAAGTCACACCGCTTTGTAGTTTTCCCCATATACTTCACGACAAAACTGACAAATGTGACATTTCAAAATCTAACATGAAATACTACTGTACTATTATTATGGCTTCCAGTAGGCTTTTGCGGTATCATTTTATCATTGTTTCTTTGATTTACATGACGTTAAATAAAAGATCTAAATTATGTTGGTATCGTTTTAGTTTTTCAATGTCTCAATCCTAAAATTCTAGGTGATGCTAAACTTTTGGCCACAGCTGTAAGCTCCTCTGCTTCCTAGTATCTGATTTGATTTCTTAACTTTGGGGATTGGTCTCCAAACTTGAAGGATCCCAGTGATTGTGCCTCAACAGCATGACTAGGTGACCCTAGGTAGCCTGTTCCACCCCCCTCACCGCTCTGTGTGTGTGAAGATTTAGTTGCAGGTTTGCTTCCAACGCCTCTTTCTGCTCTGATGCAAGTAGATCTGTCCCGATCGCATTTCTGAACTGCGTCTCTTCTGCCCCCCCCCCCCTGCAGGCCACCAGGAGAACAACAACTTCTGCTCCGTGAACATCAACATTGGCCCAGGCGACTGCGAGTGGTTTGCTGTCCACGACAGCTACTGGAAAGCGATCAGCGATTTCTGTGAGAGGTGAGTGCGGGCTGAACAACGTCCTTGGTCTGCTTTAGCGAAGATAAAAAAAAAAAAAAAGGTAAAACCAGCAGGGAATTCAAGCTGAAGACTCAAGTGGTTCGCTAGTGTGAGTGATTCGCTCGATACCACAATTAGTCCGATTTTTAATACAAATGCTTTTTATTAAACTTCAATGCCAGCATGTGATATGAAAAGGGATGAATGTGCAGAATTATCAATTTTTGTGTGTTGGTCTTCCCTTTTTCCTCTGGTCTAATAAAATAGCTTTGCAGAGCCATTTCACCCATTCCAGATTTTACTATCAGCTTGATTAGCCCCAGTGTCTATAGGTAACAAGCTCAGGTGTGTCTTAATAAACTCGAAACCAGGAATGGATCAAACTGCTCTGCAATGGGAGTCTTATTTCCACCCCTGGAGTCCGGTGGTTATTTCCCCTTTCCGTTGGGGCTCGTGGTTTGGTTTGTCAACCACAATCGCGAATATTCAAGGTGTATCCTCTGTTCAGGTAGCAGACCATCGCAGCGACGGGAATGTTGTGGTGCACATGTTTAAAGCTAACTTGCATGTATTTTTTTTTTCCCTCAGCCACGGAGTGGACTACCTGACGGGGTCCTGGTGGCCGGTGCTGGAGGATCTGTACAGGGCAAACATCCCGGTGTACCGGTTCATCCAGCGGCCGGGGGACCTGGTGTGGATCAACGCCGGCACGGTGCACTGGGTGCAGGCTGTGGGCTGGTGCAACAACATCGCCTGGAACGTGGGGCCCCTCACCCGTGAGTGCAAAAAACCCCCCAAAAAACACACATCAATCATTGTATGATTTGCAGACTGCATTACCAGTGCCTGGCCAGCAGGTGTCACACAGGAGCTGTGCTGAGATTGGGTGCAGTCAGACTGTATCTCACAGCACCAGGGATGGAAATAAGACTCCTGTTGCATGGCGGTTTCACCCATTCCAGGTTTTACTACCAGCTTGATTAGCCCCCGGTGTGTATAGGTAACATGCTCAGGTGTGTCTTATTAATCTCCCAGTGAAACCAGGACCGGATCAGACTGCTGTGTAATAGGAGTCTTATTTCCACCCCTGTAGAGTGTATTGAAATATGGTGAGCAGGCACTTCTGAACTTTTATAAACCAGCTTCCGGGACACCTACATTTTAATAGGTGTGCATAAGGTACAGGGGCTACACACATAACCAACACCAGCTACCCTCACCTGATTGTCAGCACCTGATTTCTGTGGTGAGCCCCTTCTCAACAGTGGAGTAATCAGTGTGCCCAGCACTGTTGAAATCCCCACACCAGAGTTTGCACAGCCCTGTGGTTAACAGTCGCATTCTGATCCGCAGCGTACCAGTACCAGCTGGCTCTGGAGCGCTACGAGTGGAACGAGGTGAAGAAGGTGAAGTCCATCGTGCCCATGATCCACGTGTCCTGGAACATCGCCCGCACGGTCAAGGTGTCCGACCCCGACGTCTACAAGATGATCAAGTACGTGCCACCGCACTCTCACTCCCACTCCCGCACTCACACTGACACACACTCCCGCGAACACACACACTCTCACTCCCACTCCCGCGCACACTCACACACACACTGACACACACACTCACTCGCGCGCACACACTGACATACACACTCACTTCGCACACACTGAAGGCCAAGGCACGCTGGATCCATTCTGCCGCTCACAGTCCGTCAGTCAATGACTCTCCCTCTCCCTCTCTCCCAGGCACTGCTTGCTGCAGTCCATCAAGCACTCACAGATCCTGAGGGCCCAGCTGGTCCAGGATGGGAAGAAAATCTCGTATCAGAGCCGTGTGAAGGACGAGCCAGCCTACTACTGCAACGAGTGTGATGTGAGCATTATTATTATTATTATTATTATTATTATTAATTTATTTATTTATTTTTTATATTAGTCATTTAGCAGATGCTTTTATCCAAAGCGACTTACAAAGACAACAACTGCTGCTGCAGAGTCACTTCCAATAGGACCTTGTTTGTTTTACGTCTGAATGACAGAGGTTAAGTGACTTGCTGAGGGTCACACACAGGGAGTCAGTGGCTGGGATTTAACTGGGAACCTGCTGGTAAACAAGCCCCTTTCTTTAACCACCGAGCCAGTGAAGAGGTCCTTTCACACGAGCGCGTCAACGCCCGTCTTAACATTCTTTCTTTTTTTTAATTCTGTATCTGGTGGAGGTTTTGCTTCAACTAGAATTTTAGGATTAAAAAACCATCTGAATGTAATTTAGATCTTTTATTTAACATCATGTAGTCAAAGAAAATACAAAATGATGAATCGCTTAAAAGTCTGCCCCGGAAGCCATAATAGTCGTACAGCAGTTATTTCATGTCAGATTTCGAAATGTCACGTTTTTCGTCAAGTAAATGGCAAAACTACAAAGCGGCGTGCGATTTCAATATGTTAGCGTAACATTATTCAGCAGGTTTCATGCCACTTTATGAAGCAAAATGAGTTCATTCTATATATAGAGGGTGATGCAATTGTCCATATCTGTACAACCACACTTTTGTACAGTGCACTAGACTGTAGTGTTATTGTAGTGTATACTAGAGTATACCACAGGGTACTACACTACATAATATAATATTGCACAGTAAGTACTGTAGTATTGTGTGGTTAGGTGAACTAAAGCACTCCTGTCCTGTCCCTGTGTGTGCAGGTGGAGGTGTACAACCTGCTGTTTGTGACGAGTGAGAACAGCAGCCGCAAGACTTACGTGGTGCACTGTGAGGACTGCGTGCGCCGGAGGAGCTCCACGCTGCACAACGTGGTCGTGCTGGAGCAGTACAGGACTGAGGAGCTCATGCAGACCTACGACAGCTTCACTCTGGTGAGCCGAGGCACTTTGAACCCTTAGCGGTCCATTTATTCAGCGTGTCTCAGGCGCTTCAGGTCCAATTTATTTTCACACGCACAGTTTATTTTAGACGTGCTGTTTTAAAAGTTTTTTTTTTTTTTTTTTTAACAGTAAAACAGGTTTAGAAAGCTCTGCGTATCAACAGGACACTCAGTACTGCATCTCCAGCCCCGCCTCACCCCTTGTTCGCTATATTTTTCACATACCTCTACATAGTCATGCATACCGATAAATCATCTCCTGATCACCAAACTCCTCAATAATGTGATCCAAGTCGTTATTTTATTACTATAACATCTAAAAAAAGCTCTGCAAATGTCTGTGATATTCTTTGAGCGCTGGATGCAGAAGCAGCTATCTTGTTTGTTTATGTCCGTGTTATCTATGTGGTGTCGGGGCTATCAGTATTCATGAGATACGCCCTTTTTTTTTTCGGCTTCTCTCGGCTCCGATCGGTCTCACTCGGCCATTTGAATGGTTTTCTCAGCTTTTTCCAGAGAAAAAACGACTAGAGACCTGTCTTGCGTCTTTTTGATGATATAGGACCGCAAAGGGTTAAACCAGACCTGAGCTCAGTTATAATCCTCCCTTGCATCTTTTATTTCGTCCAGTTTCAGTGCGATTGCGTTCAATTACAATGACAGTTACAGTGATGCTGCAGTAATTGCATTGATAATGACACTAAAAGAGGTAACAGAGATAGCTGCACACACAAACATGTGGACTCTGTTTATTCTACCCAGCAGTGATCACAGATACAAACATACTAGAGAGTGTTTATTTAAAAAAACAGGGGAGTGACTGAATCAGCTTGGAAAGGGATGGCAACTGGAATTGATCAATTATACAGCAATTACAATTACACAGGTGTGCCTGGGATCAAATACAATTACATTGTGATTGAAACTAATTATAAATTACACAATGAAACTGTGCGACCATCTATTTTTTAGCTCTAACACAATTTTTTCTCTTCTTTTTTTTTTTTTCAGGCACCAGCACCAAACGTGCGCTGAAAAGTCTCTTCGGTATCTAAAGCCATAACCAAAACACAGAGCTCCCAACAGCTGGGCAACCCTTTATTCTTTTAACATTTTAAATTTGAATTTATGTTTTTGTTATTTATTTGTTGTTGTTTTTTTTTTACACATCAGCCAATCAACCAGTTTACTCAACTTCGTTAATGGTGCTACATCAGCCAATCAACACTCTGTTTACTCTTGTTAGCCCCGCCTACTGAGTGCTGATTGGATGTCCTGAGGAGGGGGAAAGAAAGAAGCTGACTTTTTTTTTTTTTCCCCTCCCAAGAAAAAATATTTATTCAGGATTTTTTTTTTTGATACAATACTTTTTACTTGACTGTTTGTTTTCTTTAGTTATTTTTGTAATAAAATAAACTGAGAATTTAGATTAAAGCCTGGCTAAATAAATAAATAAATTAAATAAATAAATAAATATATACCACATTGGCCTTCTGACTTCTTACATAAATAATAAAGTTTAAAAAAGAAAAGAGAAATCATGAAAAACTTTTTCTAAAGCATTAAGAATACAAAACAAGAATTATAAACAAATAAATAAAGGTTTGGAATGCTTAATATACGGGTTATAGCAAGAAATATTTTTGTCTTAGAAATTCTTGTATATGTGTTGTAAAATGGTGTCGTCTGCATTTATTATTATTTTTATTATTATTATTGTTATTTCTTTCTGTTAAATACATCTTGAATTGTAACAATACCCATACATACATTGTGTGGTTTTTTGTGATGCTAAACAGCTTATCATTTTACCTCCAGATTGTTTGTTTGATTTTTTTGTATTTTTGTGTTTTGAGAAATGTATAATTTTGGTTGTATTTATATTGTCTTTTTTCCCCCATCTATTTATTCGATTTCAATAGTTCTCCCTTTTTAGCGTTCTCGGCTATTTTAAATGTTTTTATTATTATTATTATTATTATTATTATTATTGTTAATAATAATACTCTGTAATATCCGGTTTCGTGGTGCTTTTTTCTCTCTATGTATAAATATTATATATATGTTTTATTTCTTTGTCTATAGGTTAGTGCTGGGGAGGGCTGGGGGGAGACAGTTTAATGGAATTTTGTTCTTGTAAATTTGTTTTAAATATAAGAGAGAAATTGTGATTTATTTCTAATTTTTTAGGGGATTTTTTTTTACTGAAAATTAAAACATTGATAAAAAAAAAGACAAAACAAGTGATATTGTTTGGAGAGATCACTAAGAGGAGGTGTGGCTAAGGTGTTTTTTTTTACTTTTCGTTTGTTTATTCTGGTTTAAATGTTTTTGTCCTCTTTTTCTGACACGATACACGTTAGTTTTTTGGGGATTTTATAAATGCACTGTTTTTAAAAAAATTCACACACAGAGAAAGAAAAAAACTGAGCCAGGACCGTCTTAAATACTTTGTGAATTTTGTGTGACCTATTATTATTATTATTATTATTATTATTATTATTATTATTAATAATAAAAGCTTTTGATAAACTTCAGACTGCTGTCGGTTTGTTGACTGTTATAAACCCAGAATTAACACTCAATCGTACTACGTTTATGAAAACTAATAGCAACCTCATACATTTAATAACTGTCCCTGTCAGTTTCTTTTATACTTCTAAACAGAAATAAACTGAAGTTACTTGCTGGGTAATAGAGCAGTTCAAAGCCCCAAGCTCAACTTGATACATCTAATGAAGAACAAGTCTAACCTTCTGCTATTGAATGTATGAAGTTTCTTCTGGTATCTCTAAATGGAAATGAACACCAGTAACCTGCTAGGTAGCGGATCGCCTCAAAAGCCTTCAATCACAGCTGGGAATGCTGTCCCTTCCGAGGCTGGATACCAATCCCTGTGTGGCCCTACAAACACCAGGAAGGAGATGCCCTGGGAATTAAAAAACACAAAAAAAAGCACAACAGGACAGTCAATATTGCAAAGCAGATCAGTTTTGCTACCAGCTTGATTAGCCCCAGCTCAGGTGTGTCTTATTAAACTCAAAGCCAGGACTGGATCAAACTGGCAGGCTAGTTATAAAGGCTGTAATGTATATAGAGGTGTGTGTCTGTTTGTTAGGGGGCCTGCAAGTGTATGCTTGCCTAGTGATGGGTTAATCCGGCTCTGTCCATCAATACTGTAAAGCCATAAATATTTGCAAGCCTTTTATTATGCGTTTGCCACCAATGAAAAAAATGTTGGCACGAATATCAAATTCCACCAACAATACATTTGTACATTGCAACAGGTTGCTAACATTTCTGGAGCGAAATAGTGTTTCTGATATTTTGGTTGTGAATATTTATGGCTTTACAGTATATCAATCCTGGTCATTAACTTTTTTTCATCATAATTCTAAATTCACAGCCATGGCAGAAATGTATGTGTGATCTATATTGACATAGGATTAAAAAAAAAAATGTTTACACACTCCCAAACAAATGCATGCAAAACGTACATGCAGCCACAGGGAGTCATTTTTATTACTGCTTGTACGCGTTTCCTTACTTCTAACGCTCAAACCGGAATATAAAAAAAGATATTGGTGTATCTTCGGCGCCGCAGAGCTGTCTGAAAAAAACACGAGCCGTGCAAGTGGAAAAATGTGTCCCTCTAGCCCCTTGATCAGTGCTTATCTCTGCAATGTGGAGCAAAACCATGAAAACAAACGCAGGGCTCCAGAGGCATTGTAATCACCCTCCTTCCTTCCTCCGACAAGCCTGGTGTATTTTTAAATTTCCTGGACTAACGCTGTAGCAAGGACACTCCGACCAAAACATTCCCCTCCCCCCCCCACACACACACGGAAATAAGACTCCTATTGCATAGCAGTGTGATCCATTCCTGGTTTTCTAGGAGTTTAATAAGACACACCTGAGCTTGTTTGCGATGCACTGTGCTGGCTAATCAAGCTCGCAGTAAAACCGGGAATGGATGAAACTGCTATGCAATAGGAGTCTGATTCCCATCCCTGAAATACATTCAATTACTAAAAGAGGGAATGGGGTGGGCTAAGATAAGTACCCCTGATTTACAAAAAGCTACACGTCGTTCATGACCAGAATCGCCGGGATGCTATACATTTTCTGATGGGGCATTCAGGTTTATTCCATATTTAAACATTTCCATTCGTCAGAGGTTGTGGTGGGTTGTGATCCTAGGAAATCAGAACGCTGACTCTTAACGGAGCAATTACGCTGGGAAAAAAAAACCTAGGATACTTTTTTTGTGTCGATTCCTGCCCCCGTCGAGGTGACTCATTCACTTGAAAAGGGGCTGGCAGCTGTGATTAGAGGCTATCGAAAGAAAAACAGATGAAAAACAGAACAAACAGGAGCTCTGCAATCTCACCGGTGCAGTTATCAACATCCTCTCCTTCCTTCCTCCCTAACCCTGACCCCCTCTCTGGCTCTCTCCCTCCCTCCCCGACTCGCACGTATAGATTTCAATTTAACACCCGCCACGCCACAACCCACAGCGTTTGGGCTCTAGTGCCTTCATCAGTGTACCGGTAGAGTTCTCATGGTTCTATAAAGTACACAGAGCTACCAAAATATTTTAAGTAAATGTTACATGCTAATATTATTACTGTAAATAAGTAGATCTAGCATTTTCCTGCATAACAATAAAAGACACAAAGGTTTTGATTAAAAAAAAAAAAACTTTAACCTCCCAAAGTACAGTTTTCAAAGCAGTCGTTAAGAGTAACTGGAGCGATCAGAGAAGGGGGAGAATAGATGTCAAATCTCCCCTGACTCAGTACCTACCACCCCCCTCGCCTCTCTCTCTATCTCTCTCTCTCTCTCTCCTCACTAACCCCCCCTCTCTCTCCCTCTGCCTGGTTTATCAGTGAGCTCTTAGGAGTGTCCCCCTGCTCCCCACCACACCCCCTCCTTTCTTTTTTTTTTTTTTTAAAACAAGGCAAAGGGCAAGGGAGGTGGGAAGGAAGGACTCACATCGAGAGAGAGAGAGAGAGAGAGAGAGCTAGAGAGGGGGAAACAGTGTTCTAACTTCACAGAGGAAAGGAAACACCAGGAGCGGCTCTGTATTTTTCCTACAAAGTATCTTTGAACATAATTCAAATTATTTAAGAAAAAGGAATTACTTTTGTTTTATTTCTTATATAAAATTCCAGTATCTTACATCCTGGCTAAAAACTCAAGCAGTAATACTTTTTGGTCATCCCTCAACTTGGAAAACTAGTTGGCTACAAACAGCTACTTCAATCAAAACACTCCTAGGACGGTAAGTTTTAAATTATATATATATATATATAAAAAATTTACGTTATTTATTTATCAGGAATAGGAGGCTGTGTGGTCCAGTGGTTAAAGAACAGGGCTTATAACCAGGAGATTCTTGGTTCAAATCCCAGCTCAGCCACTGACTTGCTGTGTGTGACCCTGTGCAAGTCCCTTAACCTCCTTGTGCTCCGTCTTTCGGGTGAGACGTAGTTGTAAGTGACTCTGCAGCTGATGTATAGTTCACACACCCTGGTCTCTGTAAGTCGCCTTGGAAAAAGGCGTCTGCTAAATAAACAAATAATATTCTGTGGGTACCGAGAATTCATCCATCATATGGTTAAAAGCATGAGTGCACCACTAGTTCCAGCGCCCCTGGCTACACCTGAGCTTTATATCTGACATGGGTCTCTTTGACAAAGATTTGACATAGCTTAGGAACCATTCTAAACGTTTCACAGTTTAAACTCTAAACTAGAGGTGTGCTGATGCTGGTGTTTGGAATAAAGCCCTGCGGTTTTTGTTATTATTATTAATAAGTCATTTAGCAGATGCTTTTATCCAAAGTGGCTTACAGAGACAAAGGAGGTGAACTATGCTTCAACAACAGCTGCTGCTCCTGCTGCAGAGTCACACTGAGTGTTTTAAAAGCCGATTGGAAGCCTATTTTCCTGACGTTTTTTTTTTTTTAACCCTGCTTCCTTGCTTGTATTCCACTCCCTCCAGAGATGCTGGAGTGTGCTGAGGAGCTGGGGGGAGTGGCAGCGGGGGATTCGGGCCCCCAGCCCGACGCCGTGATGATGCAGCCCCCCCCGGCAGTGGTGGTCCCCCCTCCCTACAGCGCGGCCGAGGGGCCGGAGCCCCCCCTGGAGCTGCGCGGCTCACTGGACTGCTGGGCGTGCTCCGTGCTCATCACCGCTCAGAACCTGCTCATCGCCGTCATCAACGCCGGCCTGGCTGGCCTGGTATTCGGAGCAGTGCTCGCGCCCGCCAGCATCATGGTGACGTTCGGCTTCCTCTGCCACTCCAAGGTAGGGCTGCATTCTTCTTAAACATCAGCCTCCCCATTTAGCAGACGCTTTAATATCCATGTATTATCACCTGTAATCAGCTACATTATCACTGGTCCCTCGCCTTCAATGGTGTGTTTAAAACCCACTAGCTTTACTAACATGACCACTGCTTCCTTAAAGGAGCCGCCACGCATCGCTTCAATAGCCACTTACAGTATGAATACCGGTTATTAGCTACAGTATCACTGGCCCTTTGTGTGTGGTTCCTTGTACCTGGTGTGCAGCAGGCTTGACAAAACCAGTCATTACTATGATACTCTGTGGGGGAAGCAACTCTAGGGATGGAAATAAGACTCCTGTTGCAGAGCAGTTTGAGCCATTCCTGGTTTTACTATGAGTTTAATTCCACCCACCACCACACTGAGCTTGTTTCCTATACACTGGGGGCCAATCAGGCTGGTCGTAAAACCTGGAGTGGTTGAAACTGCTGTGCAACAGGAGTCTTGCTTCCATCCCTGCAGTGGTCATGAAACTGTTTTCTTAAGAGAGAGTGAAGTACATGCCATATTTCAATAAACTCTGTATGCCTGGGTTGCACGAAGCGGTCCTCTGAAATCGGCGTGATCAGGTTAAACGTAACACAACTATATGTATTCGCCTGGGAAAGCATCTCAATCCATTAAGGCTGGCTCAACTTTAAAGGCTTTACAATGTGAATAATAAAGGGATGATGTTTCTAAGTTAACTTTCTAAAGATTAGTGCTCTCTGGCACAATTTAATAAACTTTCCGTGAATTTAAATCCCCCCCCCCTTAATCCCAGGATTAAGAAGCAGGCGAACCCCAGTGACCTTTATCAGTAAGGACTGTTTTTGCAGCTGCAGTGTCTCTGCTGCTGGGAGACTGTCTGTCACTGACACGCCCTCGCAGGGTGACAGAGAGATAAAGCGGTCACCCGGACACATTCCAAAGGGGGTGAACCCACGCTGGGGTCAGTCCCATGATTGTTTTTTTTTTCTTCTTCTTCTTCTTCTTCTTCTTTATTCTGGGTTTGTATTTTGGTTGGCAGCAGGGCTGGGCTGACTCATACTCGTAATCGACTTCATGAAGTGCCGATTTCTAAACAAGAAAGGCTGTCCTTCCCTCGCCTTTACAACCGAGTGCCAATCAATGGCAATTAAGTTCCGCACGGAGTGTTTTAAAAGTTGATTGGAAGGAAATTGTCTGGAAATAAGACTTATACAGTTTCACCCGTTCCAGGTTTTACTATGAGCTTGATTAGCCACAGGTATCTCTGACAAAGCTAAGATGAGTCACTAGTTTACAATGGTTTGACTTTTTTTTTTTTTACACAATGCTTACCTATTCTTTATTACACTTTGCTTTGGTTTTACTGTGGGAAACTTGTATAAGGATTAGTTTACTCTGGTTTGTTTTTCAATATGCTTTACCATACCTCTCTGTGCTTTACAACGCTTCCCTATGCTTTACCATACCTCTCTGTGCTTTACAACACTTCCCTATGCTTTACCAGACCTCTCTGTGCTTCACAATGCTTCCCTATGCTTTACCATACCTCTCTGTGCTTTACAATGCTTCCCTATGCTTTACCAGACCTCTCTGTGCTTCACAACGCTTCCCTATGCATTACCATACCTCTCTGTGCTTCACAACGCTTCCCTGTGCATTACCATACCTCTCTGTGCTTTACAACGCTTCCCTATGCTTTACCATACCTCTCTGTGCTTTACAATGCTTCCCTTTGCTTTACCATACCTCTGTGTGTTTTACAATGCTTCCCTATGCTTTACCATACCTCTCTGTGCTTCACAATGCTTCCCTATGCTTTACCATACATCTCTGTGTTTTACAATGCTTCCCTATGCTTTACCATACCTCTCTGTGCTTTACAATGCTTCCCTTTGCTTTACCATACCTCTGTGCTTTACAATGCTTCCCTATGCTTTACCATACCTCTGTGCTTTACAATGCTTACCTATGCTTTACCAGACCTCTCTGTGCTTTACAATGCTTCCCTATGCTTTACCACACCTCTCTGTGCTTTACAATGCTTCCCTATGCTTTACCAGACCTCTCTGTGCTTTATAATGCTCCCCTATGCTTCACCAGACCTCTCTGTGCTTTACAATGCTTCCCTATGCTTTACCACACCTCTCTGTGCTTTACAATGCTTCCCTATGCTTTACCATACCTCTCTGTGCTTTACAATGCTTCCCTATGCTTTACCAGACCTCTCTGTGCTTTACAATGCTTACCTATGTTTCACCATGCTTTGGGAAACTTGTAAGAGGTATTTCTGTTTAAAACAAATTTAATGTCCCACGATCGCTATCACACGGAAATACCACTCTGATGGGCGGTTCCCTCCATCATTGAGCTGTGCATCAAAGAAAGAAAGAAACTAAAGGTTTTTGGGAAGTTTCCTCCCTCATTCGAGCCTGCTTGCCACTACCTCATCCTGTGAGCCACACTCCGGTCTAACTGAGAGGATGTTGAGTCACCTCCCCCTCCAAGCTGGTACCACGCAGTACACAGGGCTGGTGTGCAGATTGATTGATGTCCACTGGGACCGTTTAAAAGGGCGCCTGACATTCCACACTCTGTCTGGGCTGTGTCTCCCGTCACCTCCTCGCATTCCAACACAGACACTCAGCACACACACACACTGAGGGGGGTGGGTCAATTCTAAAACCGAGTCTGGTCTAAACACAGTTGTCCTTTACATCAAACTGCTGTGCAACGGGAGTCTTATTTCCATCTGTGCTGTCTGGTAGTAAGACGGAAAAGATTCTGATCATGGATCAGTTAATAGCCATTGGCTGGATCTCTCTCTCTCTCTCTCTCTCTCTCTCTCTCAATACAAATTGCTGAATCAATACAAAAGGTTGATCTGTCACAGCTATTATTTGAGTATAAACCCTCACCCCTAACCCCTAACTCCTAACCCTAAATCTTTTACCGCATTTATTGTACATAGTAAAGACTGGGAACAGTCACTGTCCGATAAGCCTATAACACGGTCCTTATCTCTCCTCCTGCCCAGGTCAAGCCAGCGGGCGCTGCCCCCTACTGTTCGGAGCTGCTGAATGACAGCGGCTGCACGGCCCTCGTGGTGGTGGGGTTCCTGCTGGTCACCCCTCTGCTGGTGCTGGCTCTGGCTGCGTACTGCCGCATGGCGCGCCACCTGCAGGTGGGGGTGTGTTTCATCCCCTACAGCCGGGCGGTCTACAAGAACCTGCCTGCCACGCGCCACCACGGGCTGGGCTTCTGCTGCAGGCAGGTGGGGGGCAACAATGGCAGTGGCAAGGTGTGGGTGTGAAGGGGGCGGGGGCGTCGGAGAGGAGATAGTTCAGAGAGTCCACTGCTCTGGATTATAAATCACATATTAAAAAAAAAAATCTGCCACAGTCTCCCACAATCAATATCCCCCTCCTCCCCCCCTTTCCAGGGATAAAAGTAAGACTCCTGTTGCATAACAGCTTGATAAGCCATGATGTGTATGGAACAAGGTCAGGTGTATCTTATTATTATTATTATTAGATGCCCTTATCCAGGGTGACTTACAGTCAAACAAAAAATACATTTCAAGTATCACAGTACAAGTATTAATACAGTTAAGAGCAAGATCAAATACAATGACTTCAGTTCTAGTAAGTACAAGTATATTAAAGAAAGTCGCAATTATTGGTTTAAAAAATAAAATAAGACTCCTATTGCATGGCAGTCTCTCCCCCGTTCCAGGTTTTAATAGGAGCTTGATTAGCCAGTGTGTACAGGTAACAAGCTTAGGTGTGTCTGATTAAACTCATAGCAAAACCAGAAGCGGATCTGCTATGCAACGGGGAGTCTTATTTCCATCCCTAAAAGGCTATTAAAGGAGGGGCCACTGAGCATATTAGTCAAGCCAATAGAGGGCAGAAGGTGGGTTTTGTTTAACTGTTTTTAGCTGTAGACTCAAGCTTCCTCCCTTATTCGAACCGGCTTGCCACTACAGACATGCTCTGCTTCCAACTTAGAAAGCAAAATATGAAATTATTAGTTAAAGGCTGATTGCAGTGAAACTGTTGATGGCATCTTTACCCTTCTAAACGTTTACCACAGTAAAACACAGCAAAGTGTAATTAAGTACAGTGAAAAGCATAGGGAAGCATTGTAAAGCACAGAGAGGTGTGGTAAAGCATAGGGAAGCATTGTAAAGCACAGAGTGGTCTGGTTAATCATAGGGAAGCATTGTAAAGCACAGAGAGGTCTGGTAAAGCATAGGGAAGCATTGTAAAGCACAGAGAGGTCTGGTAAAGCATAGGGAAGCATTGTAAAGCACAGAGAGGTCTGGTAAAGCATAGGGAAGCATTGTAAAGCACAGAGAGGTCTGGTAAAGCATAGGGAAGCATTGTAAAGCACAGAGAGGTGTAGTAAAGCATAGGGAAGCACTGTAAAGCACGTTATAAGACATGGCGAACCAGGGTAAACCATGGTAAATGCAGAGTATAACCATGGGAAAAGCATGGGGGCAAAACTGCAAAATTACCATGGTAAACGTTTACAAGGGTAACAACAGTCTATGAAAATGTTTCAAGAATTTTAAAATGTATTTAACCAATGAAAATGTAATTGTAGTCCTTGGCAATCTAAGCAGTTGCTTAACGTGTGCACTGAGTCCACGATGGTCCTACAATGTACTTCCATTCTGAATCACTTTTGTGTACAGAACTAAAATCAATACGTCTTGTGTTCTCAGCAACAGTAATGAATACAGGCAAGAAATGTCAAACTCCACATACAGATGCATTAAGTATAGGATGTATGTGAATATATGTTAATACACTTTTTTTTTTTTTTTTAACTCTCTATGTTAAAAATGTTTATATCCACGGTTTTGTATTTTTCATTTTTCTTAAAATAATAAACAAAGCATTTCTAATGTGATACAAGTTTCTACCTGCACCCTCTTAAACCCACAAATAATATTTAAATGAATATATATATATATATATAGACACACACACAAATATATGTCAACCTCACAATGAGAGAGAGAGAGAGAGAGAGAGAGAGCGAGAGAGATAATAAATGAACATGCCACCAGCGTCGGAGTATTCCTATTCACAAACCGTAAGAAAATACGAGCCGTATTATGAAAGCATCATAATCAACTCCTACTGTTAGAATAGAAAAATACAATAATAATAATAATAATAATAATAATACCGTACATTTTTACAAAAATGAGAAACAAAAACACTTAGGAAAGCATTTGAAGGGAGCTTGAAAACGTGTAAACTTTAGTAGTGTGGTTCTAATTTCGTTCAAAACCACTTTCATGAAAACGTAGGAGTTGATTAACGACTGGAGTAAATGCTTTGAAAAGGGGGCCCTTGTGAAGTGGACACACTGCTTGTGTGTGTAATGGGATTGGGGGTTGGGGTACTACTCACTGAGGCGCAGGGATCCAGCCAGCCCTCTAATGACAGTGATGGGGTTTTTGGGATCCGTGCAGAACTGCAGGAGCACCGGGGAGAACCCGTCCCGCTTGCTCTCCAGCTGGAACGAGAAACACAGAAATGAAGATCAAGCTCAGCACAGCAGCTGTGGGTGTCACCCCCACTGCAGCCACTAGAGGGCAACATGAGCTTAAAAAGAAAAGTTTTGCATTATCACCCTATAGAATTAACACATTTTGCTTCATAAAGCTGAATGAAACCTGCAGAATAATGTTACCTTAACATATTGAATTACACACCGCTTTGTAGTTTTCCCCATATACTTAACGAAAAACTGACAAAAATTGAGACAGAGACCGGCTCAGTGACCACAACCTGGCCATCGAAAAAGGCAGACACAGGCAAACAGTTTGTTTATTATTTAGCAGACGCCTTTATCCAAGGCGACTTACAGAGACTAGGGTGTGTGAACTATGCATCAGCTGCAGAGTCACTTACAACTACGTCTGACCCGAAAGATGGAGCACAAGGAAGTTAAGTGACTTGCTCAGGGTCACACAATGAGTCAGTGGCTGAGGTGGAATTTGAACCGGGGACCTCCTGGTTACAAGCCCTTTTCTTTAACCACTGGACCACACAGCCTGGCTGGCTAGGGAGAACAGGCTTTGTGATCACTGTGAGACAGGAGAGGTCGAGACAGAGATTCACTTCCTAACGCACTGTGAAAAATATAAAAAACAGAAGGGCCATTTTCTTCCCCAAATTTGGCGATACCAAGAAGCTGTCAATCTTGCTGGGGTTAGACAAACACACAGCCAAATACGGCTGGTCAATATGTGGCGACCTGTCATAGCCTGAGGGACAAACCGTGAACACGTCATACTAGACAGGGAAAAGAAAGAGGGATGGATTCTGTTTAATATACAGGGAGTGAGGGAGGGGGGGAAAGTGGGGTACTGTTTAATATAGAGGGAGGGGTAAGTGGGGTGCTGTTTAATATAGAGGGAGGGAGGGAGTTATTCAATATAGAGGAAGGAGGGGATACTGTTTAGTATTAAAATATCTGTTTTCTCTGTTTATATTTTAGTTGTTTATGGCATGCATGTGCTTCGGCAACACAATTATTTTTATTGTCATGCCAATAAAGCCAATTTGAATTTGAATTTGAGAGCGAGGGGGGGGGGGGAGAAAGTTCTGAACATCAGTGAAACAGCAAAAACAATGAGCTCTTACAAAAATCTAAATATTTTGTTGTTTTTGAATGACATGGATCACAAGATAATAGAAATCCAGTCAAAGTAACAAATATTAGACAGAAGGAACTTTCAAAACAATTTAAAATAAATAAATAAATAAACTAAATAAATAAAATCAGATCCCTCAAGACAGAAGCTATCACCAAGGAAAGAAAGGAGAGGACTACAGAATTAAATAATCAAAGAATTAAATATCGATTTAACAAAGGTTTTATATGAGAAGAAGAAAGATAGAAAAGGAAAGAACAAAGGAAAGAAAGAAAAGTAAGACAAAGATAGAACGGGAACTAAAAAAACAAAACAAAAAAAAAACAGTTATAGTGGCTAAGGTAAGCCTGTGCGCTACAATACTTGAAATTATAATATATATATATATATATATATATATATATATATATATATATATATATATTATATACAGGAATATAAATAAATAGAATATTCCAGTATAAATGTACAATATTTCACACTGCCATCACAAACAGCCATTTGTAACAGTGGAGATGCATGTTCATTTGAATGGTTACCATGGCAACTGCAAACACTCTATATCAGTTTCTTCAGCACATCCCCTCCCCCCTCAGCACTGCTACTGATGAATACCCTGAGGAGGTCAGGATTGATCAGGCCAGAAAATCAGGACAAAATCTCTAAAAAGCCTGATAGCAGACTACTGCCCGATTCAAGACACCTGCACCAAAACTAACTGTTTTACACACAGCATCACACAGCCTGTCACACTCTACTATCTGCAAGGAATTTAAGAATATCAAACAGTGGGGGATAGGCAACGGCATGCAAAAACAATGCCCCAGACAGAACAATGCATACCATGAATGTATGTCACAACAGGACAGTGATGGTGCAGGGCAGAAAAGCCAGCCTGGACGCCTTCGAAAAACTGTTCCCAACCCTAAAAGAGCAGGCCGAGAAGCACCTCACAGAGAACAGCCAGCCAGACAGCAGCTCCCAGCTGCCAGTACTGACACAGCCCCAGTCAGCACTGCTGCAATCCCCGACGACAGCAAGAGCCACTCCAGCTCTCCCCCTGACCCCCAAACTCCCCAGCTCCCTCAAACACATAAAGGAGTGCCTGTCCTTGCTGGAGGTGGACTTCACGGAATTGAAGGAGCTCACCCTGGCCAAGCAGCCAGACACAGACACTGTGAAGCAGCTGAGAGACTAGCTGAGGCAAGTGAAAAATGAGACTAGGGCCACAATTAGGGAGCTGAGGGCTGAAGTGGTGCAGCTACAGCAGGACAGCGAAGCCATGAGGAAAGAGCTGGCCAGGACTAGAGAGGAGCTTCAGTGCAGAGAGACGAGCCAGCACAGCCTGAATGCAGCTGCTGACACCAAACACAACCACCACAGCCCCCTGCACTGCCTGACACTGACACACACCCCCCCCCAGCACGCTCTACACTAAGTCCCAAAGTCTGGAACGAAGATGTTATGGGCTCCGGCCATAACATCTCCGGCAGCGAAAGTGCCAGGCAGCAACCCTAATTGAAGCAAGCCAGCCTCCTAAATCATTCAATTCATTCCATTGGTGGTTGCTTCCTTTCTGAAATAATGTTTCCATTTCAAGGCTTGTGTGAAAAGCCTAGCCAGATTTATTTTTTGCTTTTAAATAATAAAGTGTTCTCAACACATCGATTATTGTCGACCATTGGCTGTCTGAAATTTGATTGGGGAATTGGTTGCTGTCTGTACCTTTAGATTTAGACTCGAGTGCTGTTAACATAGGAAAAGATTTATTTTTCCTTATGACTGCTAACACCAGTGTGAATGATTGATTGTTTATTTGAATCAAATGCTAACTGTTATTCCTGTTCCCATGCAGTTGTATCTGAGTGTTACTGTAAGCGTTCACTGTATTAAACTTGGGAAGACCCTGTCTTTTATTGTACAACACCACTTGTAAAACTGTAACACACTGGCTCTGATTCCACTTCCTATAAAAGATAAGGGTGAATGGCACCTATTATATTCGTCCAGGACACTGACATAATATTTACACAAAGGCTGTGCAATTACACAGAAATTGTGCAAACATTCTGATAAGGAGCAAAGGGCGGCTTGCCACAGCTTAGTCAGTCACAGAAGAAAAAAAAGACAGTCGGAAGTTTTTCTTGTTTCTCTTCCATTTTTTTTTATTCTTCATTTTATTTTTAAGGGTTGAAGCTAAAAGGGTCTCCAAGTATGTGTACTGGAAAGTGTTCCCGGCTTATTGGGTTGGTGTTGATCCCTGCAGCCTTTGCTTGTATTATAGCAAACCTGCTTCTGCTATTTCCAAATGCAAAGTCGCTCGACAGCAACCACATCACTCTGCAAGCATGGCTGATGGGAGGAATAGTTGGTGGCGGCTTGTTCGTAAGTATTGTTTCATTTTTTATTTTCCAGATTTTCCGTACAGCTCTGGCCAAAAGTTTTACATCACCTTAGGATTGAGACTTTTTTTTTTTTAAACTATATGAACATAACTTAGATCTTTTATTTAACATCATGCAATCAAATAAACTACAAAATGATATTGCAAAAAAAGTCATAATAGTAGTACAGTAGTATTTCATGTTAGATTTCGAAATGTCAAATTTTTGTCAGTTTTTCGTGAAGTATATGGCAAAACTACAAAGCGGTGTGTAATTCAACATGTTAACATAACATTATTCAGCAGGTTTCAAACTGTGTTCATTCTATAGGGTGATGCAAAACATTTGGCCACAGCTGTATATATGGGTTATGCTTCAGGGGACCCAAATATCTGTCCAAACTAACACACAAAGAGATGTTTATTAAGGAAACTACTTTCAATCAAAAATCCAATTCTGGATTATACATACGCTGAACTGTAAGAAAGGAAATGTATACGTTGAAGATTGAATTCATATACAGAGTGCTTTCATTTTAATATGCGTCAAGTTACCAGTTTGAACACACTTTTCAAAATCTGTCTGTTTGTCTTCCTTCTCTAAACTTGATTTAACAGTCATTCAATTTGCCAGAGCAATTGTTAAGACTAGGAATATGTATTCCACTGGAGACACAATAGCACATATTCATATAAGTTACTGAATAATTAAGAATCGTTATTCAGTGTTTGGAATGTATGTATTCATATATAAAATGTATCATAGCTATTCTCTGAACAAAACCCCCTGCTTCGTACTAATCAAGCTCGCTGAACACTTTCATTTTACTAAAATACTAATTTTAACTACAACTACACACTTAAAAAAAGCGACTTACAGAGACTAGGGGGTGAACTAGAAGCAATGATAATTGGAGGGAGGCCTTACAACATTATGATCAAGAATTTTCTTAACAAAACATATTGTTGTTCATTTGTAGTTTGGACTTATGGTTACAACTATGTACAGCTATGGCCCGCAGTTTTGCATCGCCTATTTAGGATTGAGACTATATGGACATCATTTAGATGTTCAATTTAACATAATATAATCAAAGAAACTACCGGAAACCATAATACTAGTACATCAATTTTTGTCAGTTTTTGTTACGTATATGGAAAACTACAAAGCGATGTGTAATTCAATATGTTAACTTAACAATATTCAGCAGGTTTCATTGTACTTTATGATGCAAAATTAGTTAATTATATAGGGTAATTCAAAACTGTTGTCCACAGCTGTATTACCACAATTTTATTAATTAACCGGTATTAGTACATTACGACAGCTAATGATTAATTGAGTATCTGGTACCATAGGGTGTCAGTTCTTTTCAAGTAACCTTTAACTCTCCACCAGTTTACACAATGCACTAACAGCAACCAGGAGACAAAGGTCTGGCAATAAAAATGAAAGTGTCACAGCACGCCCTATGATCAATAACAAGGCAGATTTCTCCACATGCTTCAAATGAATTCTTGCCTTTTGACATTACCAATAAGTGGCAACATGGGGTGATATTTGTTATTACAAGCATAAGAGAAAGGTTGCTCCCTCCAGTCCAGGGCAGGCTTGAGGCTCTCCCTCACCCTCCCATTTTATTATACGTCAGTATAAATATTATAATTAAATACAAAACAAGGTTTAATTACTCATTATCTGCAGCAATGCAAAGTGAGGCAGTAAACAGAATACTTCAGGCTCCGTATCTCATGAAGACAAAAGTACACAGGTTTGTATCCCTTTTGAAATATCTCATACTCTTTTACGACCTTGTGGGCTGTTGGATTTATTATACCAGGCAGGTAAAAAAATACATTTATGAACAGCAAATATACAAAAACACATTAAGTGCAAATGATCTTTTGTGCAATGCCCAACTGCAGATTGGATTGTAGGCTGCAGCCCCAGTTTGATACTAGGAACGAGACTTTACACACTGGTTTCATGGTGCAGATGGAAATGCGTCATAAGATAACATTAGGTAGTAATATCAGCTGTTAATGTATTATAAATAAAGACCTTGATAAAGCAGGTCCAATGTACACTAACCGGTGCTTGATTATTGATTTTTGTGTTCCCTCTCCCAGATGTTATGTCCTGGCTGCTCAGCAGTAAGAGCTGGAGGGAAGGGCTGCTGTGGAGCTGGTTGCTGTGGCAACCGTTGCCGGGTACAGTGGCAGTATTTAAATTATATTGAGATACAGATATGGTTTATTCCAGTGGTTTTCAACCCTGGTCCTCGGGACCTTGTGTCTTCTGGTTTTCATTCCAACTGAGCTCTCAATTACTTAACTACCCTTAATTCAACTAACAATTAGCTTAATTAAGCATTCTTAATTGTTTTCAGCTCTTAAATCGTATAAATAACTTGAAATCTGCAATTTGTTAGGAGCTGAGAACAATTAAAAAGGTCTAATTAAGCAAATTATTAGTTCAATTAAGGGTTTAGTTAGGTAATTGAGAGCTCAGCTGGAATTATTATTATTATTATTTGTTTATTTAGCAGTCGCCTTTATCCAAGGCGACTTACAGAGACTAGGGTGTGTGAACTATGCATCAGCTGCAGAGTCACTTACAATTACGTCTCACCCGAAAGACAGAGCACAAGGAGGTTAAGTGACTTGCTCAGGATCACACAATGAGTCAGTGGCTGAGGTGGGATTTGACCAGGGGACCTCCTGGTTACATGCCCTTTTCTTTAACCAGAAGACACAGGGGGTCCCTGAGAACCGGAGTTGTGAACCACTGGTCTATTCAATCCTAACTTGCTTCCAATGACAAAAATTGTTTCTAGAACTAACTGGTTTGCAATCAGAATCAATCCTCCCATTAGTTTGTGCTGCCCTCAATGGTCATGGTAATGCTGTGGGTAAAATGTCAATCACATGTATGTCAGTCATGCAACTAATTATAAATCACGTGTGAGAAAACAACCAATCACGGTTCAGTGTGAAAATTCCAGCACCTCTTATCATCCTGTGTACAGTGATGTCATCGGTGCGAGAACACAATTAATTTATGTTTAATATTTTAGCTCCGGAGTACAATCTCTTTTTTGATACATTTGTGATTTATAGTTAGATAGTAAGTGAATATGTTGTGTGAAGGGTGTTTCATAACAAACATCATTTTGCAGCGTTTGCATACCTGTCAACATAAGGGGTTAACAGTTGTGTTTTGAGCGAAATACGGGAGAAAATGTGTCCCGGGAAACGTCAGAGAGAAGGGTCCAAAATACGGGAGACTCCCGGTGAATACGGGAGAGTTGACAGGTCTGCGTTTGAAATCCTCTTGCCCTCTTGCACGAGATACAATCAGAGATGCCCAACACGTGACACAATAACCTAGAAAATTTAGTTTCTTCTATTCCAAGGACTTGTGATCTAAATTCGAAAGGCATTCATAGCTCTGCTCTTTGAATTAATATCACAGGTCCATGGAACAGAAGAAACCAAAATCTTTACATCATCAGAACTTGATAAACCAGAACGGAAAATAAACCGGACTTCCAAATTCCCTGCTTAATTCACTCTGCACACCGCTGTGCCCTTCTTTGTTTTATCAGATGTTGAACTCTGTCTTCTCGTCTGCGTTCGGGGTGCTTGGAGGACTCTACTGCATCAGTGTGTCTTCTGCTGGGCTGGCTAACGGACCCAAGTGCCTGACCGAGAATGAAAAGTGGGAGTATCCCTTTCAGGACACGCAAGGAAAGTAAGAAGTGACTGACTGATCATCCACCCATCACTATGAAACACTATGTACAGCTCTGGCAAAACATTTTTGCATCACCCTTTAGAATTAACTCATTTTGCTTCATAGAGTCGAATTAAACCTGCTGAATAATGTTACCCTTGCACATTGAATTACATGCCGCTTTGTACTTTTTTCCATATACTTAAAGAAAAGCTGACAGAAATTTGAAAAATGTGACATTTCGCAAATCTAACGTGAAATACTACTGTACAACTATTATGGCTTCCGAAGACTTTTTTTTTTTTTTTTTTGCAATATAATGTTGTAGTTTCTTCTTTGATTATATAACGTTAAATAAAATATCTAAATTATGTTCTTATAGTTTTTTTTGTTTTTTTTAAAAATAGGTCTCAATCCTAAAATTCTAGCTGATGCTAAACTTGTGGCCAGAGCTGTACTTATTTCTCACTTAAAACATTTCCAGCACCAGCACCCACATTCTTACTCCCAAGTACTTTCACATTTCGCTATTCTATTTCCATTCTCCTCACTGTAAGAAGTGGCGCCCATACATACTGGTTTTCTTGTCTGGATGTTTGCTTCTGTGAAGGTTCCCAACTCTTATAAGCTTTGAACGGATTGATCTGAATTTTTTTTCCTATATCTTCATAATGTTGGGGATTAGCAATAACAGGCACATGGCACATTTTAGGCAAGTCTAATTCTACAAGCATAATCATTTTTGTAGTGCACATTGTATTCACTTGCTGTGCTAGGCAAACACACTTCAAACACTTTTTTTAAAAGGTACAGCAACTATATGTCCAGAAATATGCGTTTGTGTGTTTAATGGAGTAACTGTTTATCATTTTTATGAATCGCATCCAACCACCTTTCTCATTCAGAAGCCACCATCTAGTGGACATACAGTATACATTATTCTTTCAGTTCCTACCAAAGGGGCTTGAATGACAGCACAAGATTAATCAGCTAATGCTCATTGAAACAATGTACCGATACTTATATTCTGACCCCTAACATGGTATGCATTGAAAAACATAATACATAAATGTGCTTGTGTTGTAGTTAAAGCAGCTAAGGTAAGCTTGTACAGGACTCGGCACAGAGTTAACCAACAGCTTTGTGGCACTAAGGTTGGATGATAATGAAAAATTAGCCCTGTAATGACAATGATCTTAAATCATGTTTCGAATCCCATTATTTTCATGCGACTCCATAGTTTCTAATGTGTGATTTCTTTCTGGGAAAAAAAGAAAGAGCACCAGCTCACTGCTTCTCTCTCCCCTTGTCCCCTGTGCTAGTCACCAAGGTTCACCGTGGGCCATAGATTTCAGTTTTCCTCATGCATGATTTATTCCTGAAAAATGAACCAGCTCCCCCCATGCTTGTTTAGACTGCACTTGTAGATCTCTTCATCTACGATCTCCCCCTCCTGCTCTGCACTGGACTTGCCTGACCTCAGCACCATGTTACTGGATCCTCAGCTGATGACCTATCCTTGCACTATTGCACTGCTAACATGTCATTGTAGATACAAATTTTCTTAATCCTAAATCTCATACTGTATTCTAGTAGAATTTGCACTTACTGTAAACTGCACTGTATTTAAATCTTGTTTTTGCACTGTAACCTTGTATTGCCCTGTAACACATGTAAGTCGCCTTGGATAAAGGCATCTGCCAAATAAACTAATAATAATGTATCTTTTATTAGCATTTAGCAGATGATTTTATCCAAAGCGACTTACAGACACTAGGGGGTGAACTATGCATCCGAAGGACGGAGCACAAAGAGGTTCAGTGAGTTGCTCAAGGTCATACACACAGTGAATCAGTGGCTGAGCTGGGATTGAACCAGGAACCTCCTGATAATAAGACCCTTTTTTTTTTTAAATCACTGGACCACCAAGCCTTATTTCCCCTTCTTTCTCTGTCCCTACCCCCCCCAGTGGGAGTTACCTGGTGAACAAGGACATGTGGAAGCAGTGCTTGGAGCCCGAAAACATTGTGCTGTGGAACATCGTCCTCTTCTCAATCCTCCTGGGGCTTGGGGTCCTGGAAGTGATCCTGTGTGGGATCCAGGTGTTCAACGCGTGCCTGGGCTGCGTGTGCGGAGACTGCCGCAAAAGACAAAATGACGTAAGACAGCAGCACGTCTATTTCCACCACTGCAGCATGTAGAGACAGAGGAACTGGTCAAGATAAAAAAAAAAAAGACGACAAAAGTTTGTCGATTAGTTTTATTAGTTTCACAGACCCCTCTTAAGCACCAGTCTTGGAGTACCTGGTGTTCATTTAGGTAAGGTAGGGCAGTCCAAGATTAGTGCTAATTGGGGTCTGTGAAACCAGTAGTTTCTATTATATCCTAATGAAGGTGCCGACAACTGTCGTCAAAAGTTTTACATCACCCAGAATTTTAGGATTGAGACTTCATTGATTGCAGACTTCATTGATCGCAAATCTAACATGAAATACTACTGTACTACTATTATGGCTTCCGAAGACTTTTTTTTTTTTTTTGGCAATATAATGTTGTAGTTTCTTCTTTGATTTATATAACGTTAAATAAAATATCTAAATTATGTTCTTATATATATATTTTTTTAAATAGGTCTCAATCCTAAAATTCTAGCTGATGCTAAACTTGTGGCCAGAGCTGTACTTATTTCCCACTTAAAACATTTCCAGCATTGATCTGATTTTTTTTCCTTTATCTTCATAATGTTGGAGATGAACAAAAACAGGCACTTGTACATTTTAGGCAAGTCTAATTCTAAAAGCATAATCATTTTTGTAGTGCACATTGTATTCACTAGGATACACACTTCAAACTTTTTTTTAAAAACTTTTTTAAAAGGTACAGCAACTATATGTTCAGAAATATGCGTTTGTGTGTTTACTGGAATAACTGTATATCATTTTTATAAATCGCCAACCACATTTCTCATTCAGAAGTCGCCATCTAGTGGAAATATAGTATACATTATTCTTTCCGTTCCTTCCAAAGGGGCTTGAATGACAGCACAAGATTAATCAGCTAATGCTCATTGAAACAATGTACTGATACTTATATTCTGACCCCTAACATGGTATGCATTGAAAAACATAATACATAAATGTGCTGAAAAAAAGAAACTACAAAATGATATTGGAAAAGTCTACCGGAAGTCATAATAGTAGTACAGTAGTATTTCATGTTAGATTTCCAAATGTCACATTTTTCAACGTGTCAGTTTTTGTTAAGTATGTGGAAAACTACAAAGCAATTCAATATGTTAACTTAACATTATTCAGCAGGCTTCATTCGACTTTGTAAAGCAAAATGAGTTAATTCTATAGGCGGATGCAAAACTTTTGGCCATAGCTGTAAGTTTTGGTGACCTGGGACTGGTATTAAGTCAGGTAATAATAAAATGCAAATATTACTAACAGTAGGATTTTTACTAGCATTATGGCAGATTATTATGTTTCTGTCAGTAGCTACAAAAAAAACTTTTTTTTTTTAGTATAATTACCCATTTCTCCTTTACTAAACTTAAGGATGATAAAATACATAGATTTCTCTTTCTTCAGCCCTGATTTTAACTTAGCAGTCATTTATACTGGTAAACCCAAAAAGGCTGTTGCCAGTAATATTTTTTTGCTGCTTCTAGTCACTAACAGTTGACTATTAGAAAGAAAGGTACACATCTGTACTTTAAAAAGGTACAAATGCTTGTCTCTGTGGAGGTACCTTTCAAGGTACAATATATGTACTTTTTGGGAGGGTGCAAATTTGTATCATCTCGTTTTGTACCTCATGTACCTATTAATGCTACTAATGTCGTGGTACTTATAATAAACACCCACTGTTACCTAATTGTACCTCTTCCTAATGTACCATGACGGGTGCAAACACTTGTATTTGTACCTTTTAAGGGAACTATAATAAAGGATCTAAAATGTACCCCATAAAAAAAGCTACAGATTTGTCACTTAATGGTACCACTACAGTGACAAGCATTTGTACCATTATATACCATGGCTGAGGCTAAGTGTGTGTATATGCGGTAAGTTATTATTTTCCACAAATTAGTCTAAGGATTCACCTGTAAAACAGAGACTGTGAAACATTCACAACTGGTCTCCTTTAAATTAAAGTTGGTTTGAAAACGCCAGCTGCTGTGGTTGGGGAGATAAATCCCTTTTCATTCATGCCAGGACCGGGGTGCATGTATGCGGTATGTCATTGCTTTTCACAAATTATTCTTAGGCTCCACATGTAAAACAGAGGCTGAGAAACAATTCACAACTGGTCTCCTTTAAATTAAAGTTGGTTTGAGCACTCTAGCTTCGGTGGTTGGGGAGATACAGCCATTTTCATTCATGTCGGGTTAGCGTGAGTCGAATATCAAACGACAAGCTAACTTTACCGCGGTGCCATATATATATATATATATATATCAATAAAAATTATACATATTACGCTACACTATATTTTTACATTATAACCTAATTTGTACATTAATAAAATGATAACACAATAAGTTGACAAAAAAGAGGTCATGTTTTACCGTTTACGCGCTGTTATATTGGAGTCAATACAATTAATATGAATTAATAACATCTCTTTAACCACAAAATGGAAGACATTACTAGTTTAATACTCTTTCAGGCAAATGGCACACCTTTTAGAAATTAAATACCCCTGTCCTGTTCCTCTGTTGGTTAGTTCAAATACACCCCCCCAATGTTATTTCACCAGGAAACTTTTTTTTTTTTAATTAATTAATTTTATTTATTTATTAACCTACCTTTTAAATTTTGCCACTTCATCCTCAGTAAAATGTGTACCGTTTTCACCTAATTTTACTATCAGACTGACATTTTCAAGAAATTCAACCGCCAAAAAAAAAAGCCTGTTCACTTCAACCTCCTCGCTCGCGCGGTACAAAAATGACGTGCGCACGCGCAGATTCATTCTCTCCTTTCTGTGACGTAAGCAAGAAGGTATTGCACCTTATTAATAGGACACATTTGTACATTTGGCTTATATGTTTAAATGCTGTACCTTTTCATTCATTGAAAAGTACACAGAAAAAAAGTACCCGCAAGGATCTTAAGCGTACCTCAAAGGGAATATGGTACTCGTTTGTTCTTTGGGGCACATAAAAGTACTCCAGTTGTAATCTTTTTTTCTAACAGTATGCACTGTTAACTATTTTTAATGTACCAATTAACTTTTTTATTTTTATTTTAGGATGATGGAGGCTTATGAAAAAAAGAAAAAAGGAAATCACTCCAGCTGACCCCAAAAATGATATGAATTCTGAAACTCTGAAACTCCCTCCTTCAGAAGATACATATATATATATATATATATATATATATATATATATATATATATATATATATATATATATATATATATATATATATATATATATTCTCTTTGTAGGGGCTGATTAATATAATATAATAAAAACTTTGTGGTATTTAATATTTACACTATTAAGCACGTTTCCTATAATGTACTGTACATTTTTCTTGCTAATAATTAAGTTCATTTTTATTAAATTATGCAGATGTTAATTTTGGTAAACTGTTTTGCTTCTTTCGCCAACTTCTGTTTTTGAAATGTTGCAAGGCTGTTGGACATAAATGCGTTCTGAGAAATTTCATTACCCTGTCTCCTGTCTAACTTTTTGGATCTTTAAAAAAAATATTATTTAAGCACTCACAGTTCGGGGGTGGTGGTGGGGAGGGGATGGAGACTGGATAGAAACTGAACTGCCCCTCACCCACCTAAGAGAAAGGACGCTCCCTCCAGTCCAGGGGGGGCAGGCTTTTGAGTCATGGAGACTGAACTACTCCCTCCCTCCATCACCCCCCTAAGAGAAACTCTGAATTGATTGCAATGTGCTTTACTCTCTCACTGAGCTTGGCTATACATAGCACTAAAAAAAAAAGCTGCATGTGGTCAGGCATACGTCACAGCGCGTTTAGAACTATTGTGCAAGCCCCAGGTTCTGCCTGCTATAGAACAGGAAACTGAGGTTTTGAGAACAAATACACAGTTTACTGAAAGCTGAGGTATAGCTACACCTTTTTATCTTCCTCTGTGTAGTGTAGTAGTAGAGGCACACACCAGCCCCTATCGCAAGCCTCAAAAGGGCAAAACCAAAAATTGTAATCAGTTGAAAACACTGGTGCGGGGTTCAAACTGTATTATCTTGAGGGTTACAGACTGTGCGTTATGAAACAGAACACCTGCTGGAATCAAATGACTTCTTCAAGTACCTGTTAGTCTATTTCACTATGAACGGGGTAATCTGTAAGCGTCCAGTGGGTAACACTAATGGTCTGTCATACAAAGGGCGCAAGAGAAAATAAAACTCTCAACTTGATTGGAGGTAGCCACGCAACACTGCTTGGATCCTTAAAATGCACCCCTATACGTCAGCACATTTAGCAATCGCGCTGTGAAAATCTAAATACCTTGAAAAAAATGCAGTTGCTTTTCTATCATTAGAACTAGGTTAAAGTTCAACACGTTTTATTTATAACACATGGTTCAAACTTTGCAGTTTTTTTTTTAATCTAAAGGAAGGCAGCAGTGACATGTCACATGGCGCGCTATCACTAAGCCTGTAACAGAAGTAATTGCTCATTGCGTTAGTCGGCAACCCACCACGAACAACTACCAGACACAACAAAAAGATTCACTCCGCCATGAAGACAGTCATTATATTAATATCAGTGCTGATTTTGCATTGGTCAGGTAAGCACTTTGGTATAGTAACAGTATTAGTTGTATAGATTCGTTTTATTAGACGCCTTTGGAGACGAGATGGTTCATCACAATGGGTCTTTTCCAGATTTAATATTTGATATGAATCTATCAAAAGCCGAGAAGTACCTCCACTGTTTGTTTTCAAACACACATTTTGAAAAGGGAAAAACGATATTAAATATATATATATATATATATATATATATATATATATATATATATATATATATATATATATATATATATATATATATATATATATATATATATAATGAATACCCATTCAGATTTAACACTTTATTAAAATAGGATTATGTTCAACATTTAAACTTTAAATGAAGGAAACTTAAATAGCTTAAGGTTTAGCGAAGCGCTTGATTTTGATGTGTGATGCAGCTTTTTTTTTACTGTATCTCATAATTTCTGTCAGAGGGGCTTGTACCAGGTTGTTTAAGCCAAAGAGACATAAGAAAAGACGTTCCATAAAAGATTCAATGTACTGCCATATCTTAATAATTATAATAATATAATAATAATAATTATAGTAACTATCCTGGTATTGCAACAAAAAAAATATTACCATATTATTATAATTATATGTATCATTATTATTAATATTACTGTAGGAAGGTTATAAAAAATTTTACTCTGACGTCTAAATTAGCAGAGCACCTGAACAGGAATTGAAATGTATGGCAAAATTAAACTGAATAACATATAAGCGTGCAGAGCTAAGATAAATATGTTATTATTATTATTATTATTATTATTATTATTATTATTATTATTATTATTATTATTATTATTATCTGGACTCTTGACCGGAGGGTCGTGGGTTCAATCCCAGGTGGGGGGGGGACACTGCTGCTGTACCCTTGAGCAAGGTACTTTACCTAGATTGCTCCAGGAAAAACCCAACTGTATAAATGGGTAACTGTATGTAAAAATAATGTGTAAAAAATAATGTAATTGTATGTAAAATAATGTGATATCTTGTAACAACTGTAAGTCGACCTAAGGGTGTCTGCTAAGAAATAAATATTATTATTATTATTATTATTATTATTATTATTATTATTATTATTATTATTATATATATATATATATATATATATATATATATATATATATATATATATATATATATATATATATATATATATATATATATATATATATAAATTCAGGGCGTTGAGGACACTATGTAAGCCTATACACCCAGGCTACATTCATACTAAACAAACTACCTTTAATGATGCAGACCTTTTTTTATAAAACAGGCGGTTTCTTTTAAAAAATAAAGTTGCCGTTATTTTGTAGAGAAAATAACTGTGAAAGGTGGAAACACCTGCAAAGCTGAAACAACCTGTCCTGTCCAACGAGCGCTGCGACGAGAGGGAAACCTGCAGAGCGACACACTGCCGCACCGCGCAATGCTCAAAGGGTTAATGGATAAAGCACACACAAGTTAGCTTCGGTCGATTGAAACGAGTACAAAATTCCCTTCAGTTTAAACTTGAAATCCCATATAAGTAAGCTGTTCTTAAATATAATGAAAGCGATATTATGCTTAATAAATAATGAAATAATGCGTAAATAATATATATTTAAATCATATATTTTTCCATCCAGCTGCAGAAGGTCCTATAATATAATATAATATTTTGTTAATCAATCATCACCTTTTTCTTTTCACACACACACACACACACACACACACTATATATATATATATATATATATATATATATATATATATATATATATATATATATATATATATATATATATATATATATATATAATATCCATACTTTACTGCTTAGAATTGTATTGTTTTATTTACAATATAATTAATATTGAGCTTGTAAGATGCAATGTGGATTGGTATTTAATCAGAGCCAAGAGTCCCCAATTTAAATCTTCGACATACTTCTTATTATTATTCTTTGGCAGGCTACTCCTCTTACACCGTTTAAGCTAGAAACGCCGTTCAAACTTTAAAACGTGTAGACCGGTCTGGAATAGTGTGCTTGTATACAACTTTTTTTATATCTTTTATGCTTTTTAAACTTTTAATCTTTTTGTCCTTTTTTGTCCATCTTCATTCACTTTAATGGGTCTTTTTTCAACATTCTAAAGCCCCCCATAGTTTAAAAACTCCCAGACTTCCAACATTCTATTTACTGTAAACGATGTAACTTTTGACACAAATCAGCTACTTTGACCACTTTCCCAACAAGCTGGACAAAAAGTTAGAGCATATGGAATCTTCCTCTACGTGTCTGCTATTCAAATCTGAAATCAAAACAGAAATAACTTTTACCAACCAAGAGGTACAGCTGTTTTAGTAACCGTATCAACTACGTTTTCTCAAACTTTTTTTTTTATAAACTGAAATTTTGACCACTTTCCCTAAAGCAAGCCCCACAACTTTACTTGTAAAGTTACCATCTAATTATTATTATTATTATTATTATTATTATTATTATTATTATTATTATTATTATTATATCTAAGGTTTAAAAACACAAAATTCTGCCAGACTTGGCATCCTTTAACGTAATTAGGTCGATATAAATCAGTACAGTTTGTCGAATGACTTCACAAGCCCCCAAACAAAAATAAACAACTTATATTGTATTGTAAATATCTTCATCCTATTCCTTTAATCGACCTAATAAGGAGCAAGGATAATAATTCTGGGAGAATTTCGTTTATTAAACATTAGACTTAAGTGTAACGTAACCTTATTATTATTATTATTATTATTATTATTATTATTATTATTATTATTATTATTATTATTATTAGTTGTAGAAGTAGGTACAATAGTATTTAAATAGGAGAAATGGAGGTAACCCGATTTCTTTATGTATCTGCGAATATTTCAGTGTCTCCTTTTTGCCTTATTTTTTAGTTTTGTTTTGTGGTGTTTGCTTTCGTGTTTTTCATTAAAAGGCTGTAAGAAAGTGGATCAGCCATCAAGATCACAAACGGGTGGGAACTGGACTAAAACTTTTGACAACTCCACAGATTACAGCAACTCAGGTATTACAAATAAATACATATCCATAAATAGATAGATAGGCACTTTGAACGCAATGTAAAATTGAAAGGAACTCTTCTATTTTTCTGTCAGCCTTTCCTGCTGTTTATTAGCAGTTGGTCAAACCTGTTTCTCTTTCTCTTAAACTGTCTGCTAAGAAATAAATAAGACTCCTGGAACGCTCTGCCTTGTGTTTGTGAGAGAAGCTAGCTGTTTTTAAGTCAAGATCCAAGACTTATTTATATACACAAGCCTTTCTATGATAGTCTTTTTATTATGGATATCCATTATTACTGTGGTTTTTTTTTTAAATATACATGATTGGAAATTTTACTTTTTTAAAATAGCCTTTTTATTATAGTCTTTTTTTAATGCTATTTTAATGTTTTTATTGTGCTGTGTGCATCATTTATTTACTTATTTATTTATTAGCAGGCGCCCTTACCCAGGGCGACTTACAGTTATATACAAAAAAATTACATATCAAGAATTACAATACAATTAAGAGCAAAGATACAAAATACAATGACTTCAGTCCTAATAAGAGCAAATACAAAACACAGTATGATTTGATATCGGGGCAGTTCAAGAGCAGATAACAGTGCTGATAGTTACATCAGGGTTAGATACGCGTGCAAGTGAAATACAAGATACTACAGATTGGGTTCAGTGCAGGATTAAACACAGTACAATAGGGAGCAGATAAGTGCAAGTTAAAGTGCATTAAAGGCACTATATTGTCCAGAAGGGAAGAGTTGATTTTTGCAGGTGTTGTCTGAAGAGGTGCGTCTTGAGGAGGCGTTTTCTGTAAAGCACCTTGGGGTCTGTGACATAAGGTGCTATATAAATGAAACGAAACAAATAAATGAAATACAGAAATAAATAATTCTAGTAGGTGATGCAAAATGTTTGGCCACAGCTGTAGATCACCTTTAGGGAAGTTGAAATCCACGATGGGTTTCAAAGGATCATCCCAGAGCTTCGGCCAAATGTTCTGCATCACCTAGAATTTTAGGATTGAGACATACATAAGAAATTTTTATATATATATATATATATATATATATATATATATATATATATATATATATATATATATATATATATATATATATATATATACAGTGCATTGCAAATGTATTAATGTGTGGGGGTTGAATACTTATGCAAGCAAGATATTTCAGTTTTTTATTTTTCTTAAAAATATTTCTCAACATAAAAACAATGCCACCTTACAATAATTGATTTGGAGTTTCAGTGTTTTAAAATAAAATATCAAACAGAACGAAATTTCAATGTACCATTTGTAATTCAGTCATATGATAGAATTGGTCAGGGTTCTGAATACTTTTGCAAGGCACTGTATGTATATATATATATATATATATATATATATATATATATATATATATATATATATATATATATATAGATATTTTATTTAAGCATGTGTTTCCTTTGCGTTGCATTCCTGCACAGTTAGCTTTTACTGGGTTACCTTGGGGCTCTCCTCAGGTTTCACAACCTTGCTTCCTAGTATCTCCTAGTATCTGAACCCTCTTGTTTTTTCCAGATGTGGAGCGCCTGGGGGATATTTTGGAGACGGCCTCCTGTTGCTACACGATTGCATCAATTCTCAGTGCTGTCTATGGGATCGTGGTCTCTGCTTACGTCTTCAAGGAGAGCCGAGAGGCACAAGGGAGGAGATCTGAACCCAAACCCAAACCCAGGGGGCCCACAGGGAACTTCACAACCCACAGGGGAAAAGCTCCAGCCGTGCCAAGAATTTAAAATATACTGTCTTGCTTAAAAATGCTTTTTTTGTGTGTGTGTGTGTGGGGGGGAGGTGTGGGGAAATGCCATTGGCTACCCAGCTTTGATATTTCCCAAATTTGCATACAGCTCTGGCCAAAAGTTTAGCATCACCCTGAAGAATGAACTAATTTTGCTTCATAAAGTCGCGTGAAACCTGCGGAATAATGTTACGTTAACATGTTGACTCGCATACTAAAAATTGAATAATGTGACATTTTGAAATCTAGCATGAAATACTACTGTACTGCTATTGCGGCTTCCGGTAGACTTCTGCAATATCATTTTAGTAGTTTCTTTGATTACATGATGCTAAATAAATGATCTAAATGATGTTCATATAGCCGATGCAAAACTTTTTAGCCATAGCTGTACTGTACTAGATTTTACATTAGAAGGACCTTTGCTGTTTTCAATATTTCAGATTTTTTTTTTTAAATTTCATTTCAAGTTCCAACAAATAGAGGCAGTACATTGAATCTTGTATGGAACAGCTATTCTTCTGTCTCTTTGGCTTAAACAACCTGGTACAAGCCCCTCTGACAGAAATTATGAGATGCAGTAAAAAAAAGCTGCATCACACATCAAAATCAAGCGCTTCGCTAAACCTTAAGCTACTTAAGTTTCCTTAATTTAAAGTTTAAATGTTGAACATAGTCCTATATTAATAAAGTGTTAAATCTGAATGGGTATTAATTTATTATTATTTGATATATATATATATATATATATATATATATATATATATATATATATATATATATATATATATATATATATATATATATATATATACATACTGTGCATCATTAAGCAATCATTGCACCTAGAATTTGCACAGTACAAAAAATAACTGTTTACTGTTAAGTGTTAAGAAGATGAAATATTTTAGATTTTTCCACAGTGTTTAAACTGTACGAGGCGGCCCATGGTGGTCTATCAACACTGAAATACAGCAATCAGACACTAGGGGGCGCCCTTACTACACAATCCCCGCAGGCAAGCCCTTGCAGTTATGGTCAAAACAAAGTTTTGCATCACCCTACAGAATTAACTAATGTTGCTTCATGAAGTCGAATGAAACCCGATGAATAATGTTACATTAACATATTGCATTGCACACCGCTTTGTAGCGTTCCACATACATTTTTTTAGATTACATTATGTTAAATAAAATATCTAAATTATGTTCATATAGTTATTTGTATTATTATTATTATTTTAAATTATGTCTCAATCCTAAGTGATGCGAAACGTTTTGGCCACGGCTGAACAGAGCAAGCTGTGACTTTGTGTTTGCTTGCACTGTGTGAAGCAGCGGGGAGAGATCGCTCAATGCCTGGACCAGACTCCCATACATGCATCTCACGTAGCGGGATTCAGGAGAACTTGTATTTCTTTTCAAAACGAACCAGCTGGCGTCTGTTTAAAGGGGTTTAGACAGCAAGGACTCGTTGCAAGTATGTTGTAGGGCAGCCAATTTAACCGAGGCGTTTTCTCGAAGCGGCAGTGTCGGGGGATTAAGAAAGCCGTGGAAATACACTACCCAGTCCGCTTTATTAGGACCGGTACCTACTATCGGGCTGGGCCCTATCTTGATCCCAGTCCTGACACGACGTTTCATAGACTCCACAAGGTGTCGGTCTTTGATATTTCATGCAATTGGTGACAGAAAGGATAGGCAGCGGATAAGGAGGACAAAGGCGATTGAGAAAAAAAAAATCGGAATTGCTTTTGATGTTCAGCCGCTACAAAATCAAACACAAGCTTCGTGAAAATAACCCGTTGTTGAAAGTGACACCCTGGGATCCTTCAAGAAGCTGCTTGAGGAGATTCTGGGATCAATAAGCTACTAACAACCAAACGAGCAAAGATGGACTGAATGGGGCCTCCTCTCGTTTGGAAACTTTCTTTTGTTCTTAACTGCTCTGTCTGCTTCAAAACTAAAAAAGGGTAGGCAAACACGATCACACGGAGGAGGTTTTAGCCAGGAAGGATTGTGTGCCTACAGCGTCGCTTTAACGCTGTTGACCGACTCAAAGTCCAATCTGGTCCAGTTAATGAGTCAAAAAATCACAGATAATAATTACAACAACAAAAAACAGCAGCCTAACTTACAAACATATGTAGAAAAAGTTAAAAAAAAAAAAAAAAAAAAGTTAAAAAAACACACACACACACACACACACACACACACACACACACACACACACACACACACACACACACACACACACACACACACACACACACACACACACACAATTGTAATCGCATTGTTATTTATTGTACCATTAACAGATTACACTATTTCCAGCCAAGTCAACGGCAGCCTGATCCAGTTTTATATAGAGCTATGGGGACTGTAGTGAATGAATAGCCAGTATAATACAATATGTGTTAGCTGTTTGTATTTGTTATTTTAGCAGACGCCTTTATCCAAGGCGACTTACAGAGACTAGGGTGTGCGAACTATGCATCAGCTGCAGAGTCACTTACAACTACGTCTCACCCGAAAGACGGAGCACAAGGAGGTGAAGTGACTTGCTCAGGGTCACACAATGAGTCAGTGGCTGAGGGGGGATTTGAACCGGGGATCTCCTGGTTACAAGCCCGTTTCTTTAACCACTGGACCACACAACCTCATTACAATACCAATTGATTATATATTGGCAATGCTTCTTGAAGGTATTACAATATATCATATCATAAATATATATATATATATATATATATATATATATATATATATATATATATATATATATATATATATATATATATATATATTATATATATATATATATATATATATATATATATATATATATATATATATATATATATATATACCATATATATATATATATATATACATATATACAGATAGATAGATAGATAGATAGATAGATAGATAGATAGATAGATAGATAGATAGATAGATATACTTTTAAACTTTTTTTTAAATCAATAAATAACATTACCATTCAACCAATGACAGCCTCATCCTAAACATTACAGAAGCATTGCAATTGCCATTGTAACGATACTGTCTACCTTGGCATTAGTCTGTCTGTCTGTCTGCATTGCCACTGAAGATCATTTGGGTAGGCTCCTTGTCGTTGTAAGAAAATAAAGGGATCTTTTTTTTTTTTTTTTTTAACACAGCCGAAATGCTTGACTTTACATTAGTTTCGCTTTATTAATCTTTAGGTGAATTCCCCCAGCGCCTGCTACTATCTATGCAGGGCAGGCAGTGTGCTCCAGTGGTTAAAGAAAAGGGCTTGTAACCTGGAGGTCCCCGGTTCAAATCCCACCTCAGCCACTGACTCATTGTGTGACCCTGAGCAAGTCACTTCACCTCCTTGTGCTCCGTCTTTCGGGTGAGATGTAGTTGTAAGAGACTCTGCAGCTGATGCATAGTTCACACACCCTAGTCTCTGTAAGTCGCCTTGGATAAAGGCGTCTGCTAAATAAACAAATAATAATAATAATAACAAAGACTGTCTGAGTGGTTGCATAAGACTTCCCTCAGAATTGGTCAATGCCCGTGTTTACACGAACGTGCTCTGCAATACGTACAGAATGTTCAGCTGCAGCTGCACGCACACATCACGAGCGTGCCGCACAGCTGTGGGCCAGAAGTTTTGCATCACCCTATATATAGAATGAATTAATTCTGCTTCATAAAGTCGAATGAAACCTGCTGAAGAATGCTACGTTAACATATGGACTTAATGTCGTTGAAGCTGACACCCTGGGATCCTTCAAGAAGCTGCTTGATGAGATTCTGGGATCAATAAGCTGCTAACAACCAAACGAGCAAAGATGGGCTGAATGGGGCCTCCTCTCGTTTGTAAACTTTCTTATGTTTTTTTTCCCCCTCCCATATACTTAACAAAAAAACACAAATTGAATTCTAATTTGTTTCTTTATAACACGCTGCTACATTAAAAAAAAAAATCAAAATTATGTTACAGCTGTACACGACATTGCTTGACGCGCTGTCATAAGCTAATACGCTTCTCAGGCTGGGATAATGCCAGTTACCGTGCTTCATTTTTTAAGACGGATCAGCGCGTCACTTTTAAGTATTAGCGTGCCGAACAAATTATACTGACTTTGCTTTTCTTTTTTCAAACGCGAACAATAAGAAAATAAGAAACCAAGTCTTTATGGAGACGTGGCGAGAACCAGCGACGTCACCTGCGCTTTTCTTGCAAGTCAATAAAACTCAAGCCTGCAGAATTGAGAGAGCGAGAGAGAGAGAGAGAAAGAGAGAGAGAGGCAGAGGGGTGGAGGGGGGAGGGCGTACGAGCGTCTTCAAGTCACATGATTGCATTTCAAGATATTTAAAAGCCCATTCGTTCTGTGAGCTCGTAAGAAAAGGGAAAAAAAGCGTGCAAGACAACTTCATCAACGCAGATCAACACAACTTCTGCCAAGTAATAAGTTTGTGCAAAGAAAAGAAAGACGCATCGAGTCTAAAAGGGAGAGCCGCGCTGGTCAATGCAGTAGGAGGGGGGTGTCAGTCAGCGTGCGTGAACTTAGAAGAATTTGTTTTAAAATCGTCTGCACAGCTTGGCTTTCTGCTGAGAGAAGTTCCAGACCGTTCTTAAAATAAAACGCACCCAAACGCATTCCGGAACAACTGGATAGGTACGTGTTTCCACTCTATAATGTACCGCATACAGTGTTGTGGGATATACAGTTCAGCAAAATGCATATTAATTCAATGTATTATTATTTGTTTATTTAGCAGACGCCTTTATCCACGGCGACTTACAGAGACTAGGGTGTGTGAACTATGCATCAGCTGCAGAGTCACTTACAACTACGTCTCACCCAAAAGACGGAGCACAAGGAGGTTAAGTGACTTGCTCAGGGTCACACAATGAGTCAGTGGCTGAGGTGGGATTTGAACCGGGGACCTCCTGGTTACAAGCCCGTTTCTTTAACCACTGGACCACACATATATATATACCGCAGTATGCAGGACTTTTGAATGCTTTAAAGAATCGATTGATTTGTATTACCACAAATATACCACAGCATGCAGGGCTTTTGAATGCTTTAAAGAATCGATTCATTTCTATTATATATACGTGATGTCATTACAAAAAACGTTTGCATATCCATGCATTAGTAGTCGTGAGATTGGGGCAAATCAATGAAGTTTGCTAAAAAAGTTGTCTTAAAATCCTAATTTGGACAACCGGCAGCTCATTTTCAGAAGAGTTTCACTCTGGTGAATACAAGTCATCTGTACGTGTAAGTGCGCCTGACCATTATGAATGCGCGGCCCGGCGTTGCGCAATACCGAGGAGGGAGTCGGGGGCAGATTTGACCAGATTTGGGTTGTTTATTCTTTTTGGAACCCGCGGAGAACATTTTGGATCATGTTACAAAAATCTATTTAAAACAAGGCAGCAGCTATATGATTGTGAGACAGATGTATCAGTTCGTATCAGATAGAAGTGATTTAGATCGGGAAACCCGTTTTAGATGGGCTACCCGATGGCTGAGGGTGCGAGGCGATGGATGAGAGCAGCGTACAGAGGTAATGTAATCAATTCTGATTGACTAGTGCTGAAACAAAGTCATGAAGAGGGGGAGGGGGCCTTATCCAGGGAGACTTACAATTGTTACAAGATATCGCATTATTTTTACATACAATTCCCCATTTATACAGTTGGGTTTTTACTGGAGCAATCTAGGTAAAGTACCTTGCTCAAGGGTACAGCAGCAGTGTCCCCCCACCTGGGATTGAACCCACGACCCTCAGGTCAAGAGTCCAGAGCCCTCACCACTACTCCACACTGCTGCATAAGTATTCGTTTCTTAGCAGACGCCCTTATCCAGATACCATTGTTACAAAGCATTACATTATAAAAATATTAATTATAAAAATATCACAATACGCAGAACAGTTACAAAACACAATGAAATCAGTAACAGCAAATTCAAATGAGAGAACATTAAAAATGCAGTCAATAATTACGTTTGAGAGCGATGACACCTTAGTTGTCTGGGGTTTTATTTTTGTCAAATGAACAGGTGTTTTTGCCTCCTTTTTACTTAAGCCTGAGGAACGCGCTTTCCAAATACGAACCGTTCAATTCAGTAAAGCTGTCAATTACGAGCACGGAGCCGCATCAGATTAACACGCATGATAAGAGTCGCTTCAAATGCAGTTCAGACAGGTAAATAATACATCGTAATTCGCGCAAAAATCTTTATTTGCATTCCTTAGCATCGCAACAGTTCAAGATACAGTACGCCCCAAGCCAATACAGGGCGTGTCGTATAACGATATTGCTTACTGTTCTCTATGTGTTTTGACAAGTTATTTGGTTAACCACACAGTGTGTAAAACCGTCCCCACAGTACTTTTCTCCTCGTTTCTGCCAAATATAACTTACTTTATAACTTAACACTACCGCGTTAGAAAGCCCAGCTTTCATCCGAGCTGCTATTGTGCGTTTTTAATTGCTATTCAAGTACTCGCTCCTGACTGTTTTTTGTGCCTTGCCAAACGTTTGCGTCATTTGCAGCGCGGTCTCCCGGGAAACCGGTTTCAAAACTCCTGAGCGGAGCACAAAGTATTAATAAGCAGGTCCAAAATTCCTCCCCTGCGAGTGAACATTTTATTTACAAAGGCGGAGGAGAATTTAACGCCCTGCTCAATCGTTTTCCAGATACGCTGGTAACAGTATCTTAAAGCATAGGGATGCATTGTAAAGCACAGAGAGGTCTGGTAAAGCATAGGGAAGCATTGTAAAGCACAGAGAGGTCTGGTAAAGCATAGGGAAGCATTGTAAAGCACAGAGAGGTCTGGTAAAGCATAGGGAAGCATTGTAAAGCACAGAGAGGTGTGGTAAAGCATAGGGAAGCATTGTAAAGCACAGAGAGGTCTGGTAAAGCATAGTGAAGCATTGTAAAGCACAGAGAGGTATGGTAAAGCATAGGGAAGCATTGTAAAGCACAGAGAGGTCTGGTAAAGCATAGGGAAGCATTGTAAAGCACAGAGAGGTCTGGTAAAGCATAGGGAAGCATTGTAAAGCACAGAGAGGTCTGGTAAAGCATAGGGAAGCATTGTAAAACACAGAGAGGTCTGGTAAAGCGTAGGGAAGCATTATAAAGCACAGAGAGGTATGGTAAAGCACATTCATAAACATGACAAACCAGAGTAAACTATGGTACATACAGAGTATATTTTCTAAGATATTTCACCCCAAACTAAACACACAGTTTAACTTTTTATGTAAAGAAATGCAATCTCAGGTTCTGGTCTCCCTCTTAAAGACGGGGTGCAATTAAATTTGAACCACTGCAGACTGAATGTCAAGTCACATCCCGCACGTCCGCCAAAACAGGAACTCCAGCTGACCTGACCTTCGACCCCTGACCTGACGCCAGCTGTGTCACAGAGTTCCTTCTCAAAACCCCCCTCCCGAGGCTTTGAGAGGTGCGGGTTACAAAGCATTCCGCCACGCCCCGCTCCCTGCTCCCTGCTCCCTTGAGGGTAGGCTCAGACCAGTTTGGGCTGATTCCATCCCTGCCCTTGTTTTTGGAAAGCTCTGATTGGAGGTAAATGCTGACAGTCTGGAGTCCCCGCCGGCAAAAGCAACGTTCAGAGAATGTACCTCACAGCTGATGACAGATTGGCAGAGCCAGTGAGCCACTACAATATTATATAAGGGAATGGCTGGTAGGATGGCACTACAGTACACTAACTATACCCTTCTCAAATGATCTTAAGTGGCTATGCAGACAGACAGACAGCCAGACAGTGACATTACAGTGGCAATGCAGACAGACAGACAGTGACATTACAGTGGCAATGCAGACAGACAGACAGACAGACAGACAGACAGACAGACAGACAGACAGGGGCACTGCAATGATTCTGCACAGAGGAGCGACAGTAGCTCCTGGGCTGTGCATCTGTACATCTCTGTAATCGGATTGCCGGTGGTGTAACCCAGCAGGGATCGCCCTCTTTCCACTGGGAAATTAAAACAACGCCAGGAGAGGGCTGGGAGCAGGGCGCTCCGGGGAGGCATGGGAATAATGGGCCAGACTCCCAGGGCAGCGGCGGGCTCCGGGCTCCGGGCTCCGGGGAATAATTAGAAAATGAATGCCAGGAACGTCTGCTCCCAGAAACCTGCATGACGTGTTCAGCCCCGCGATTGTTTTTCTTCAGCCGCAGTAATAACTTCCATTTATGGAGGCGAGAGACACAAGCCAGAATAAACAAACACAGTGAGCGAGACTCCATGTCATTTTGGGTTCATAAATCTGCCTCTTTCCATTCAAATCATGTGACACCGTGACCTGTTACCTCTTCACAGCCCCGCCCACTCAACATATAAATAGACAGAGAGGGCTGAAATTTGAGTAAAGAACCAAAACCAAACTACTCTTAAAAGTTGCTCAGTAATGTAATGACGTGTGCTATTATAGAAGGCTGTGTGGTCCAGTGGTTAAAGAAAAGGGCTTGTAACCAGGAGGTCCCCGGTTCAAATCCCCCCTCAGCCACTGACTCACTGTGTGACCCTGAGCAAGTCACTTAACCTCCTTGTGCTCTGTCTTTCGGGTGAGGCGTAGTTGTAAGTGACTCTGCAGCTGATGCATAGTTCACACACCCTAGTCTCTGTAAGTTGCCTTGGATAAAGGCGTCTGCTCAATAAAATTATATATATAATTATTAACAAAGGTAATTTATTTTAAAGTATTTTATATTCATTTACGAAAGGCTGACATAAACCGGAATTCATATTTGAAAAATAAAACTGAAAAACAGCGCTCCTAATTTTATGACGCAGAAAGAGTTCTTTATCAAGGGCTAGTCTTCGTACGATGACTGGAGCACCTTCACAGAACGCTGCCTTATTTCAGTGTCAGAATGCACGCCTTTTGTTTTCCTAAGCCTGCCATGCCTGTGTGTATATTGAGCTCAAGATAGGGACCCTGTATGCCTGCTGAGTTTACCTCCAAACAGCCTCGCCCGGAGGAGTGTGATCTGTGTGTTTACTGGCAAATATTTGCATGAGTTGGAATTGACTGTGCACCTTGACTTCTCATTCAAGGGAGCAAGACTAGCATGTCTGATGACTGCCACACTGAGAATGCATTTGGCTGTGACTCACTATTCTGTCATTACTGAGTGGCTGTAATTGTATTGCCCAGCAATGCAGGAATGGAAATGACTCCCGTTACATAGCAGTGTGATCCGTTTCTGAGTTTAATAAGACCTAAGCTTGTTACCTCCAGCTCTGGCCCAAAGTTTTGCATCACCCTATAAAACTCATTTTCCTTCATAAAGCCGAATGAAACCTGCTGAATCATGTGACGTTAACATACTGAATTACTCACCGCTTTGGAGTTGTTTTCCCCATAAACTTAACGAAAAAGTGACACAAATTGAAAAAATCTGACATTTCGAAATCTATCATGAAATACTACTGTATTAGTATTATGGCTTCCTGGTAGACTTTTGCAATATCATTTTTGTAGTTGATTTGATTGCATGATGTTAAATAAAAGATCTAAATTCTGTTCATATAGTTTTATATAGATAGAAATTATTTATTTATTTATTTTAACAATTTTTAAATTTATTTTTCTTGTCATTCTTTTCAATTGGGGGAAAGTTTATATATATATATATATATATATATATATATATATATATATATATATAAAAAATGGAATGTTTGACGTTCTAGACTAAACAAAAAACATTGCATGCCATGTCAGGGCTGTGCTCTGGATAAACAGGAAGCTAATCTCAAGGATTGGTCTTAATAAAATAGCCAGGCAGTGTGAAATCTCTGCTTTAGCTCAGGAAAATAAAATGTGTGTTTCATAAACAGCTGACATAAAATTTTATATATATATATATATATATATATATATATATATATATATATATATATATATATATATATATATATATATAAAATGGTATACCATTTCAGTAAGACGTTAAAACTATTTATAAAATTGACACGGTACACTGGTTCTCATAAACTGGCATTAAGTTACCAGCGTCCTTATCTAAAACCAGCGGCCGTGTTTGCTTACCTGGACAGCCCTGAGATCTTTACTGGTAAACAGACAGGGCTGCTTCACAACATTCCTGGATGCGCCCCATTGCTTGAAAGAAAACCGCCTGTGGGCCCCCCCCCCCCATCAACACGAAACTGGCAATCAACTGTGGAACTGTAAAGAAACAGAAACTGCAGGAAAAGCTTTCATTTTAAAATAAATGAAATCCTAAAAGGTACAGACAATGTCGACCCAGGTGACTTTCTTTTGACCTGAAAAAAGAAACAAGGACCAGGGAAATGGAGATTAGATAAAGGGGCATTCAGAACAGAAAATAGGAGGCACTTTTTTCACACAGAGAATCGTGAGGGTCTGGAACCAACTCCCCAGTAATGTTGTTGAAGCTGACACCCTGGGATCCTTCAAGAAGCTGCTTGATGAGATTCTGGGATCAATAAGCTACTAACAACCAAACGAGCAAGATGGGCTGAATGGGGACTCCTCTCGTTTGGAAACTTTCTTATGTTCTTATATCCAACTCTACAGCTGTGGCTAAAAGTTTTGCATCATCTAGAATTTTAGGATTGAAACGTCATTTAAAAAAAAAAAAAATTAAACTATATGAATTTATATATTTTATTATTTAACATCATGTAATCAAAGAAGCTATAAAATGATAGTCTATACCAGAAGCCATAATAGCAGTACAGTAGTATTTCATGTTTCGAAATGTCACATTTTTCAGTTGTGTGTAGTATATAGGGGAAAACTACAAAGCAGTGTGCAATTCAATATGTTAACGTAACATTGCTCAGCAGGTTTCATTCGACTTTATGCAGTATGAGTTCATTCTATAGGGGGGGTGCAGGACTTTTGCCCAGAGGTGTGCGTTGAGTTAAAGAACGTTCTTAATCTCTACCCCCTACTCTCAGAAAATGCGTACTTCCTTCGCGGGAAAGAAAGAGGCACTGAAAGGATGGGGGCAGTTTTACCCTCCAGGGGGACAAGGAAGTGCAACACTACGTGAAAGAACAGCTTGCAAACTGAGATTTCTTAGCCTAGCGTAGTACCGGATAAAATCTAACTAAATTAGTCATTTAGCAGACACTTTTATCCAAAGCGACTTACAGAGACTAGGGGGGGGGTGAACTCTGCATCATCAACAACTGCTGCAGAGTCACTTTCATTATTATTTATTTCTTAGCAGACGCCCTTATCCAGGGCGACTTACAATTGTTACAAGATATCACATTATTTTTACATACAGTTACCCATTTATACAATTGGGTTTTTACTGGAGCAATCTAGGTAAAGTACCTTGCTCAAGGGTACAGCAGCAGTGTCCCCCCCACCTGGGATTGAACCCACGACCCTCCGGTCAAGAGTCCAGAGCCCTAACCACTACTCCACACTGCTGCACTTCCAATAGGACCTTGTTTGTTTTACGTCTCATCCGAAGGACGGAGCGCAAGGAGGTTCAGTGACTTGCTCAGGGTCACACACACACAGGGAGTCAGTGGCTGAGCTGGGATTTGAACCTCCTGGTATCAAGCCCCTTTTCCTGTTTCCAAAGCTGGGCATTTGAGACCTGTGTCATGAATAGCAGCATGTGGCAGGGATGAACGAGGTGGCTGTTTTGCTTGTTAATGTGAATACTTGTCTCTTTTTTTTAGATCTTCCAGCTCTGACCTCCATCCGTCCCAGAGCCATGGGAGTGAAAGGGTTACACTGCTTTCCCTGGTACAGCCGCTGGAAGGAGAGAAGCAAGGAGGCTCATCGGAACAGGCTGCGCGGTACGATCAGGGCGGAAACTCCGGGTTCAAAACGGTTTCTGTAACTGGGCCCCATACAGCTCTGGCCAAAAGTTTTGCATCACTTAGAATTATCAGGATTGAGATATCATTTCAAAATGAACATGTGAACATAATTTATTTATTTTATTTAACAAAATGATCTCGCTAAAGTCTATACCGGAAGACATAATAGTAGTACAGTAGTATTTCCCGTTAGATTAGGAAATGTCACATTTTTCAGTTTTTCGTTCAGTATATGGAAAACTACAAAGCGATGTGTAATTCAATATGTTAACGTAACATTATCCAGCAGGCTTCATTCGACTTTGTGAAGCAAAATGAGTTCATTCTATAGGGTGATGCAGGACTTTTGGCCAGACCTGTAGATAACTAAATGTGATACAATTATACACACAGTGACTGAAGGAGCTGTAGCTAAGATTTAAGGCCAACAAATACAGACATTTTAAAACATTACAGTTTTTTTGTTTTTTTTTATACTTTGTAAAATTACTTATCCTTTTTTTTTTTTTTCTTCCTGTTTTCAGAACGGCCCGCGGGAAAAACGAGGCTGTCGTCGACGCAGTCAGTCAGCAGCGAGGGCGACTCACAGAGCCACCGGGCCTACTTCAGCAGAAAGGCCCACGTATCCTTCCGCCACGAGATGGACTCCCCTGTGGCGATCATCGACTCCACTAACTGAGGACGAGGACGACCCCCAACCCCAACCCCAACCCCAACCCCAACCCCAACCCCCTCAACCCCCAACCACCCCACCAACAACCCCCCCAACCCCAAACCCGGAGAGGATGGCTCAAACGCCAGCACCAGCACTGCGAATTACCCAAGGCCTTAAATGGAACAGTGTGTGCGCCCCTTACCAGAGAGGGAGATCCCTTACCAACAGACTGCAGTCCCTTCTCACATCCGCAGTCTCTGCGTGTCCCTCTTTGGACATGTTTAGCTCTGCCACGCTTCCTAGCTGTGCTGTATTTCTGTTATGTGGTGTTGTTATTATTATTATTTTTTCCCCCTGGAGGACTAACACATAAGAGTCTTAAAAAAATAATGTCTAAAAAAAATCAAAAGGATATGCGAGATGCATGCTGGGATATATTTGTTAGAGCTGCAAGGGAACCGATTATTCGGATCAAGCTCGGTCCACAGGTGTCGATCGGGCTGATTCACCGTTCCGAGTGAAGCGAGTGCAGAAACAGCGGCTCGGGTTTGTGTGGATCGCTGTTCTGCGCAGTCTGAAGAAACACAGCGATCACAGCAAACCCGAGCCGCTGTTTCGTCCCTCCTTTCACTCGGAATGGCAGATCAGCCCGATCGACACCAGCGACCCTCGCCCGATTTCTGCGGACAGCTGGATACGGACAAAATCGAACGATCGGTTCGTGCAACACCGATATTGATCTCATATCAGCGATTTATATTTGACTATACGTTTACTGCAACAAAGTGTTATCTCTCTGTGCCAGCCATAACACTGATATATAATTGATAAATTGATCATATACCCTAGCAGTGTTTTTTTTTGGGGGGAGGGGGGGTTGCAGTCGCAGTGCTTCCCAGATCCAAGCAGACAATGTTGAACTTCCATTTTGGTGAGGGGGAGAGTGTGTGCAAGAACACAGATGGATATTTGGGGCCAAAACCACAAAGTATTTACCCTCGGACTAGGGTGACCACATGACTCCACGTTGACTGGGACAGTTCAGGCTTTTCAACTCACAATCGCAGTGCATTGTGGGAACCAATACCTGCCTCGGGTACCTTTTACGTGTTTAAGAGAAGCAGGACTACACTTACCAGAATGCATTGGGGTGCGAGTTAAAAAGCATTTACTGTCTCTGTGAACACAGAGTCCTTTGGTAACTGGACAGTACTAAACACGGTTTTACAACTAGAAGCAACAGCGGCTGCAGACTGTCAATACAACTTAACTTGTGTGCATACTGTGAATGCTTGTTTAAAAGTCAAATATCCTGCTAGATAACATAAAACAACGGTCACAGATTCCGAATGAATTATTGTCTGAATGCCTCGGGAATGACAGCTCAATATCGGATTCACGTCAAACGAGTTCTGAAGTGATTTTAAATTCAGCCCCCTGTTAATTCATCATGTTCCTAATCAATTCACTGATTGTTCTTCGCGAATTCATTAGCAGGGGCCAGGGAGCGAGACGTGTTAATTGACGCACGAATGCGTGCCTTATACATGCGCTCAACGCCTTTGTCATCAAAGAACATGGAATTAATAGGGGGTAATTAAATCGACTTAAATTAACAGGGCTGAATTCAAAATGAATGACTTCAGAACCTGGATGACGTGCAGGGCTGCAAATTCACAGGTGCCTGGTTCTGTACGCTCAGAGAAAACAACTTTGTAATTAGTTTTTAGTTGTACTAAAAATAAAAGAATTATTTGAAAAAAAGGAAGCACATGGCTATTGCGGGAACAAATTAAATTTACAGTAAAAAAAAGATTTTTAAGAGTTTGCTGCTAGAGAATTACATTGTGTGGTTATGCGGATAGCTTCTGCGAATGTGTTTTATTAAACTTTTAAAAGCGACTTTTATAACTTGTGGTTTTTTTTTTTTTTAATGTTTAACAAAATGGATCCACTTCGTTAGTTACGCTTGCTGAGTCTTGACAGTACGAAGGGGAAACAGAACCGGCCCCGGGTCCTGAACTTTTCCTCCCGTCTGATTCCGGAGAGGATTGGTTCAGCTTGGCGCTGGGGGCGTGGCGAGGGCAGGGAAGCACAGGCTTCACTTGAGTTCGTTCACGGAAAAGCACATTTCAGCAGATTGTCGTCGTCGTTGTTTTTTTTAAATGAATAACTTTGTCTTGTCCTGAGTCTTGTTTGTTTTGCGCTGGTTCATAGAACACATAGAAAAGTCATGTCCCCCATTGGCACCTGTTGGCATCAGCTACACTTTTAACAAGGCTGAGAGTCCAGATCTCACACCCAGAACATCAATGACAAAGCATTCGATACACTTCAACCACTACAGGTTCGATATAAACTGATTAAATGTGTTAATATCAGGGTTTCGTCTGTTTGTTTGTTTTTTTTAGATTTAACTAAGCAGCAGCTCCCTTATAAATGTTTCCTCAAAGTAACAGCACAGCAAAGTGTAATACAGCATAGTGAAAATCTGGTAAGCATAGAGAAGCATTGTAAAGCACAGAGAGGTGTGGTAAAGCATAGGGAAGCATTGTAAAGCACAGAGAGGTCTGGTAAAGCATAGGGAAGCATTGTAAAGCACAGAGAGGTGTGGTAAAGCATAGGGAAGCATTGTAAAGCACAGAGAGGTATGGTAAAGCATAGGGAAGCATTGTAAAGCACAGAGAGGTCTGGTAAAGCATAGGGAAGCATTGTAAAGCACAGAGAGGTGTGGTAAAGCATAGGGAAGCGTTGTAAAGCACAGAGAGGTGTGGTAAAGCATAGGGAAGCATTGTAAAGCACAGAGAGGTGTGGTAAAGCATAGGGAAGCATTGTAAAGCACAGAGAGGTCTGGTAAAGCATAGGGAAGCATTGTAAAGCACAGAGAGGTGTGGTAAAGCATAGGGAAGCATTGTAAAGCACAGAGAGGTGTGGTAAAGCATAGGGAAGCGTTGTAAAGCACAGAGAGGTCTGGTAAAGCATAGGGAGGTAAACATTTCAAAGGATCAAGTCTGCTCGGTATTTCTCTTCAAAGATCAGAAAGCAACATGATTCAAAAGTAAAAGGCCTGGACAGAGTCTGGTTAAAAACAGGTCACTTTATTTATTAATAATTCTTCTTGGCATCCTTTTTTTTTACATTGTAACAAAGCACACATTTTGTACAAACCCACAGCACAGTTAGACATTCAAATGGAGTAGAGAAGGGTTCATTCAGAGAGGGCTGAAATCCGATAGGCTGGGCTGACACACAAGGAAGGAGCCCAGGGGTTCGTTCCTGTACCAGATCGAGCCAGATCTCAGATCCGGTACGTTTTTGCCAGACCGTCGAGAATTAAACAGTTTGAAATTGATGAACTCTATGAAAATATATTGTTGCAAAAAATAACTGCATACCACGTGCAATAAAAACGTTTTCCTGTTCCGGCAATTGAAGGCCAAAGGAGTTCTGTAACAATATGATTTAGGATGAGATGTCAACGAGTAAGGAAATTGCTAATTTTTTTTTTTTTTTAAACCGCCCAAAAACAAAACTGCAGAGATCTAGCGCTCTTTAACAGCAGTGTCGTCGCATCAGATTAGTCAAACCCGAATGTTAAAACAAGGTCAGGCAAAGGTGGGCATGCAGCTACTGACACCAACAATCAGGCAGGACCCCCGCCCGCGATCCACGAGCAGGGGAGAACGTGAAGGATATACGGGAGCTGCTGTAAATCAAGAGCAGGGCATTAAATAATAAGATCTGCTACCTTTTTTCATTACAAATTAACTATTCCATTGTTGGTCTAAACAGGACTCACTGAAGACAATCCCATCAAATTAACTCTTAGATGCCTTTATCTTCTGAATAACGAATTTAGTATTTTGCACGATGCTCGTCAAACGTTGCTTTAGACGCTTATAAAACACTAACCTCGGATTTAATTTTATTTTATTTTTTTTTTGGACCTCATAGCTTCGTTTGTAACGTCCAGCCAAGACTGCGGCAAACTGAAGAAAATGGAAATCCCTTTTAGAAAAGGGAGTTGAAAAACCTCTCAATGTTGAAATAGCACCACCTTGTGGACAGCAGTGGAACTTGTGTTTTTCTTCGTTTTAACGTTCTTCATATTAACTGAATGCAACGACGGGGCTGATTCAGCAAACAGGAGGAGAACGCTTCTCAGAGAGAGAGAGAGAGAGAGAGAGAAAGAGAGAGAGAGAGAGAGAGAGAGAGAGAGAGAGAGAGAGAGAGAGAGAGAGAGTGCAGTAAATGTGGTGAGCAAGATACTCAGGATTAGAGGCCATGTGGTAAAAAAAAAAAACGTACTGACGGACAGACTGACGCAACGTAATGACGGATATAATTAACCCCGCCCCTCGACTCAAGGCTTAATAGTGCCAGTAAAAAAGGGATACCTGTGTGCAGGTAAGAAGACCTGGGATGGGTTCACAATGCTATGCGACTCCTCGATTATTTGCTGTGTATTACCTGGTGCAATTTGAGTCTGGTTCTTTACACACCTGGTAACAAGGTATTGGTTGCACTGGACCAAAAATATCTATATTACTGCAGAAATGTTCTAGATTCGGTATCACAGAACATCTTTGACTGGACTGTTAGGCAAGTTTGAGTCGGGCAGCGGTAGAGGCAGCCCGGTCCTAGGAGCTAGAGGGGTCCTTGCGCAGCTGTCTCGGTCAGTGCCTGAACCATCCGGGCCACTTTGGTTAACCCTTCGTCTTCCAGGATGTGCTGCGGGTGACAGATGAGGTCCTGGAGCGAGAGGAGAGAGGAGAGAGGAGAGAGGTCTGTTAGGACGCTGGACTACACAGCATGGGCAGCTCTCTGTTCATTAATGAGTAGATAATGCTGAACATGCAGCTCCACCCCAAAGCTAATCTCCAATGCTTTGGTTGCATGCAAACACCATTGCTTACTCACCCAACCACATTTGTTTATAGTGTGCATTGACTCTTCTATAGTGTAGATTTCCTATTGTAAAATCCAGAGGGAATCAATGCAATATTATATTATAAAATTATATATATATATATATATATATATATATATATATATATATATATATATATATATATATATATATATATATATATATATATCAAATTAGAATGAAAGCCACAACCACCAACTTGTGACAAAACTAAATGAACTCAAACCACCAGGAAACAGAACCCCCACCACCCTGCCCCCCATGCACAAACCCAGGGCAGCACCAAAGCCACCCCTCCCCCAACCCAACCCAACCCCAAACCCCAAACTCCCAAACCCCATGCACAAACCCAGGGGCAGCACCACAAGGCCCCCCACCCCCATGCACAAACCCAGGGAGAGGCAGGGGGAGCCAGACTGTAAAAACTACGTCCCTCTGCTCTCCCCCCATTCGTAGTAGCGCTCTGCATTTCCTACCTACAGGAATGTGTTGGGGATTGTAGGTCAATTGGATTACCTGGGTTGGGATTAGCCTGCTATAATCCCCACCCCTCCTTCCTCAGGTTTTAATGCACCTTCACATCCTACATTGCCCCTGTATCAGTCTGGCTCCTTCCCCTCCCAGCGAGATTCAAAGCATGCAGTAATAAGATCATGGGTACACCCCTACCTGCTCTCCACTGCTTCAGGGATCACTAAAGAAACCTTAGAAGACATCACAGACAGAAACAGCCACAGACATGCAAGAGCTGGAGCAGAACGAGTCAGTGTGGAACAGGGGTGTAGCGATACGCTCACATCATGATATGTATGGCGATACGCAGGTCCTGATAGGATATGTATCGCGATTCGCAGGTCAGGATGCGCTGCTTGTGCGAAGCACGTAATAAGATTAAATTATTACTGTTCTGAGGAATTTAGCAGACTCTTTTATCCAACTTAAAGACTAGGGGGTGAGCGATGCATTAGCAGCTGCTGCTGCAGAGTCGTTTACAATAGTCACTTACATTTATTGAGGTAGGAAGTATGATAAACAGCTATAAAAACACTTTATAAAACAGCAGCAAAAGACAAGACAGACTTTGGGGAATTTTTTTTTAATTAATTTATCTTTACAGAACATATAACTATATATATATATATATATATATTTATAGAAACTTACATTCAACTTTAAATACACATGTATTATAATATAAATATTACAAATAGAAACGATCCATTAAGATCTTGCGGTATCACGTTCTGATCTTCCTTCCCTTAGAAGACTAAACGTTTATTATTATAACATCAAAAGGAACTTTTCGACACTGCAGACTGCGGGATCAGACAGTGCTGAATTGGCTGGCTCTCTGGAAACATTTTGAAGTGGAATGGGAAAATGATCCAGACATGTGCTTTGCATCTTTTGAACGGGGCCCAATAGAATTAACAAATACACACTTGGGAGGGAAAGTTCTTTGAAAAACTGCAGATAAATCTGGGATTCAAGCTGGCGTTTTGGTGCTGATGAGCTTATAGCGGTAGGTTAGTCAGTTTTAAAAACAGATTTTTTTTTTTTTTTTGATTATTCTTCAAGTAATCAAGCTCTTCAGCTCTGTCTGGCCGTCTGTGAAACACACAGCTGGATACCGAAGAGCGAGTGAGCAAGTCCGAACCGCCGACCGCAGGAGTTTGTTTATTACTGATCAGAGAAGATTAGTTCACGGATTGTAGATCCCACAAGTTTTCGTACACTGTGTTGTATGTGCTCCGTGCGCTGCCATTGCTGGTAGTGTCACGTGAGCTGTTCAGTGTGTTGATATGTAAATAAATCCTCTTCGCCTGCAGGGGGCGTATCAACTTCAACCTCAGTCTTGATCTCCTGCCTGTCACTCTGCAGCGAATGCACGCACCCACACTGCAGACGTCTACCCTGTCACAAGCATTTATACCCTGTATCTTTCGAAACCAGGTTTTTAGGGGAGCTCCCTAATAAAAGCTGAATCTCAAAACAATAATTGTGTGAATATAGTAACAGGATTCACTTTTTACATATCCACCCTTACCCTGGTCCCACCGCAGTTGGATACAAGGACAGCAGCATCATAATCACATTTTTTTAAAATCTCATTTTCCCATTTCCAATTAATCAGCTGTTTTATTAAAACAGAGACTGGCTACCTCAGAATGCCAACAGGATTTTTTGTTTTGATTTTTTATAATGCAATACTGACATCTTGTGGCCGTATACAGAATTGTACCACCATTTAAAAGATGGATTTTTAGTGTTCCTCTAGGAATGTGCTCCTGATCATTTCAATATTAATAATAATAACAGACTTCATTGAGGGGAGCTCTAAACCCCAGGACTGGGTGCAGCAGCAGCAGCAGCAGCAGCAGCAGGGCTAGTGTGAGTTTGTAACCCTGCTAAAACTCCTGGCTCCTGATCATTTCAATATTAATAATAATAACATCCTTCATCGAGGGGAGCTCTGAACCCCAGGACTGGGTGCAGCAGCAGCAGGGCTAGTGTGAGTTTGTAACCCTGCTCAAACTCCTGGCTCCTGATCATTTCAATATTAATAATAACAGACTTCATTGAGGGGAGCTCTGAACCCCAGGACTGGGTGCAGCAGCAGGGTCGTGATCGTGACTTTTTTTTTTTTCGTGTAGTTATCCTAGGCGCATCTTTCCACGGTTTATCATGTTTGGTTTTTTTAAAAGAAATACTAAAACACAAGTCCGTTTCTTCTAGAAGACAGAGAGTTTGCAGTAAGCCAGGTATAGGAGCAGCATGACAACGGAGTAGAAGAGCGAGAAGCCAGCGTAGTGGCCTAGGCAGGCTGCAGGCCTCCAGGCTGCCTCGACTCGCAGCAGAGCCTCCACAGAACCCTTCACTCGGCACACATTGGCCTGCAGAATATCAGAGGCTAAGCACAGGTCCGCCTTGGGGGAGGGGGTGGGGGGGAGGCAGAGGAAAACAACAAGAGAAAAACAAAAAAAAAGAGAAAAAAAAGAAGAGACAAAAAACACAGAGGCGTTAACGATAAGCAAAGCACGATTAATCACAGGGGTGTTAATTTTTCATTTGGATTAAACACGTTTTTAAACGTTTACATTTTAACATTACAGGGATGGAGAGAAGGCCAACCCCCATTGCATAGCAGTTTGATCCATTCCTGGTTTTACTGCGAGTCTAAATCAGACACACCTGAGCTTGTTGCCTAGACACACTGGGGGCTGATCAAGCTGGTAGTAAAACCTGGAATGAGTGAAACTGCTGTGCAAGAGGAGTCTTAGAAAATCCATTACTTTTTACACATCACTGCAACATGTACTTGTGTGCAAGTGTACAGCATTTCATGAAGAAATACCAGCTGTGAAATTCACTTGCGGCTATGAAAAAACACCAAGACTGATGCCTATGTTTGTTGCAAGTTTTTGACAGCCCTTAAATGCCTGAGCAAAATTCAAAATGTTTAAAACATGGGTCGAAGATTTAAACTCTAGACTATTAACACCTCTGATTCAACACACACAGCATTTTGATTGGTGACATTTATTTATCAATTCTTACTTCCAGCATTGTACTAGACTGTACTTTGGCTAGAACTAAAAAGGGCGCTTCAAAAAACCGAGAGTACCGTGAGATTACAGTCCTCCGAAAACAAATACTGTAAAACCTACGCCTGTGACCAAAGGTTTTGCATCCCCCTCTAGAATGAACACATTCTGCTTCATAAAGTCGAATGAAGCCTGCTGAATAATGTTAACATATTGAAATCACACACCGCTTTGTAGTTCTCCCTCTATACTTAAAGAAAAAGAAATTGAAAAATGTGGCATTTTTTAAATCGAACATGAAATACTACTGTACTGCTGTTATGGTAGGCTATTTTTGCGATCTCATCGATTCTTCGATTACACGATGTTAAATAAAAGATCTAAATGATGTTCATGTAGTTTTAATTTTTTTTATGTCTCAATCCTAGAATTCAAGGTGATGCAAAACTTTTGGCCAGAGCTGTAGTTTTAGGTGCTTCGAAGGCTATTAAGCTAACTGTAAATGGCTTGCTGACTGTGCAGTGTGTTGTGTATACTGCTCAGTACTTACAGAATATCGTAATCTGCTTCTGTGCGATACAAGTAGAGACCTTTTCACCTTTCTGGAAGCTGTGACCTGGAGTGGGTGAACACCACTGTGTCTGCACCTCTAAAACTATATATATATTTCATTACACAAAGTTCCCTAAGAATAATCAAACAGCACAGCTGATCGTAATGGCTCGTCATTGCCATCGGACGCTAACTATTTGTTACACAGAGATTTCAGATGGCTGCATCACACTCATATTATCCTTTGGTTATTTATAGTGGTTTATTTTGAGGTCCTTGATAATTTAAAAAAAAACAAAAAAAACACACAAGAAATAGGAGGCAGTGGATATGAAGCGCTTTGCAGTGTTTACATTTGCCACACAGACACATATATACATATACACCCCCATTCTGACTGTGTGACTCCCCCCCTGCACGCCACGTGGCCGTGCCTTTACCAGGGGAGACCCTCGGGGGACCCCTGCGCTCCCCTGACTGTGTGACTCCCCCCTACACGCCACGCGGCCGTGCCTTTACCAGGGGAGACCCTCGGGGGACCCCTGCGCTCCCCTGACTGTGTGACTCCCACCCTGCACGCCACGCGGCCGTGCCTTTACCAGGGGAGACCCTCGTCGACCCCTGCGCTCCCCTGACTGTGTGACTCCCACCCTGCACGCCACGCGGCCGTGCCTTTACCAGGGGAGACCCTCGTCGACCCCTGCGCTCCCCTGACTGTGTGACTCCCCCCTGCACACCACGCGGCCGTGCAGTTATAGATATCGAATGACAAGCTGACTGCGTCGGCCCCTGTGAATGAAGAGACCAGGACAGGAGGGAAGTGGATGACCAGCTCACCTCAGACACTCCCAGTTTTCTGCAGGCTTCGATGAAATTCTGCACATTCCGTCTGCTTTTGGCAGCGCTGATCTTCGGCTGAAGGAGAAACAAACAAGCGAATGAATTCCAGGAGAGACGCAGTGGCGTCGTGGAGCCGGCACACAGCTCCTCTGCGCTCTTCTGTAGGCAGCTCAGACATCCTCGCTCTGCCACCTGACTGACACACTGACAAGAGGGAGAAATACACTGTGTGGAAACACTCACCACGGCGGGGGAGGGCACGTGGATGATGGGCACACTCCGTGGCCTCACGTGGTTGGCCAGCTGGCAGAGGGTGGCTCCGTTTGAGAGAGCCTCGCCCAGATCTTCGGGCAACGAGCGCCGCAACCTTGACTCGAGGGTCTGAAACACAGAGAGAGAGAGAGAGAGAGAGAGAGAGAGAGAGAGAGAGACAGACAGACAGACAGACAGACAGACAGACAGACAGACAGACAGAGAGAGAGAGAGAGAGAGAGAGAGAGAGAGAGAGCGAGAAAGAAAGAAGGGAGGAGGGAGAGAGAAAGAAAGAAAGAGGAGGGAGAGAGAAAGAAAGATAGATAGATAGATAGATAGATAGAGAGAGAGAGAAAGAGGGGGGAGAGAAAGAGAAAGTGGGGGGAGACAAAGAGGGGGGAGAGAAAGAGAGAGAGAACTTAATAAAAGACATCGAGACACGAACACGTTACTGAACCACTGCAAAGCTACAGAGCTGACACAATCTTTCCAGCCGATCACATCCAATGTGCATCGCCATCAATTTGTAGATCTCGCATTTTCCAATATGTGATTATTTATGGCAATATACAGCTGTGGCTCAAAGTTTTGCACCACCTACAATTTTAGGATTGAGACAATTAAAAAAAAAAAAAAAAAAAAAACACCACACACACACACACACACACACCCCTATATGAATATAATTTAGATCTTTCATTTAACATCATGTAATCAAAAGAAAGTACAAAATGGTATTGCAAAAAAAAAAGTCTACCAGAATCCATATTAGTAGTACAGTAGCATTTCCTCTTAGATTTCGAAATGTCACCTTTTTTGATTTGTCAATTTTTTCCGTTAAGTATACGAAAAACTACAAAGCCGTGTGTGATTCAATATGTTCACAAGGTAACATTATTCAGCAGGTTTCATTCCACTTCATGAAGGAAAATGAGTTCTTTCTATAGGGGGCTGCGCAGCGGCAGAGGAATAGGTGATACAGCTACACAGGAGCCCACTGACTCAGAGGGGGAAAAAAAATGATCATTATCCCTCAAATAAATATCTGCAGATGTTACAACCTTCAAATTCGTATAATTGACTCGATGATCCTGCACGACTTACTACGGGGAAAACTCTCCTGAAGTGGAGTCCAGAACTCCTACAACGCCGAGAACTAAATATTGTTAAAATACTAAAACACTTGACTTGGCATGTTTTATGTTTATATACAGACACACGAGTGCTGCGTTAACGTTTGGAGGGGGTGACCACACCTTTCTCTTCCTCCGCCACTGCTGGGGCAATGTTTTGTTTTTTTAAATGATCGCTCTGCGATGCGGGACACAGCAAAGGGAACGTCATGAGATTCTTCTGTGTTAGTATAAATCCACTAAACAGCTTCAATAAAGTCAAGTCTGCCCCCCACCTTCCTGAGCTGCGCTATCAACTCCTTCTCTTCAGGTAGGTGCTCCGACGAGCTCTGTGACTGGAGTCCTGACTTTGAATCACAGATCCCAGTGTCCACCAAGGAAGTCACTGAACCTGTAAGATTAATACAAAAAACAGACATGTGGGAAAGAGACTCCTGTTGCACAGCGGTTTCACCCATTCCAGGATGTGAGCTTGATTAGCCAGTGTGTGTGTGTGTGGGTAACAAGCTCATGTGTGCGGTATTAAACTCGCAGTAAAACCTGGAATGGATCAAGCTGCTGTGCAAAGGGGATCATATTTACATCCCTGAATATACAGAGAACCAAAGTCATTGTATTTCATCTTGTATTATTATTTGTACTGTGATTCTTGAAATGCATTTTTGTTTACACTGAAAGTCGCCCTGGATAAGGGCGTCTGCTAAGAAATAAATAATAATAATAATAATAATAATAATAATAATAATAATAATAATAATAATATGATCATTAAAATTAATCTGCTGCAATACTAAAAAAAAACTTGCATCCACTGGAAATTTATTTTTAAAATGTTCAAAGTTGCTGCAGTCTGCTAATTGTTCTGCTGTTTTGATAGGATAACACACTGGGATTACAATGTGATTACAACGGGATTACAATGTGAACAAATAAATAAAATGGGCAAGCGGTTCTGAAGACACAGGCTAGGAGGTCATCAGCTAAAATCAGGATAAAATAAAATGCCTTGTTAAAAGCGCAGCACAGAGTTTGTTTCACAACTAAATGTTGAACCAGGCAGCATTGCTCTCGTCACGGCAGAGTGTCTGAGCTGGGACGGGTACCTGCGGGCTTCACCACGTTCCTGGAGGCGGAGCGGAACAGGAAGCTGTTGGGTTTCTGCGTGGAGCCCGTCTCCCTGGGGGAGAGGGCCTGATCTGTAACGACAGGAGAGACGAGACTCACGGGCTTCAGCCCCCTTGAGCAGCCGGGTTCAAACCCCGGGCTCCAGGGGTGACAAGCAAGAAGGGAGAAGCCCACTGGACTAGAAAGAAAGAAAGAAAGAAAGAAAGAAAGAAAGAGAGTATACAGACATAATTGAAAGACAGGAAGAAAAACAGACAGAACTGAAAAGACAGACAGGCAGGCAGACAGACAGACAGGCAGGCTCTAGTGTCGATTGAAGCACCCACCTGTCTTGGAGACGCTGCGAGAGGGAGTCGGGTTGACAGGGGCTTGATCTGAACTCTGCAGGAAAACAAAAGTAACAATAATTCAGGAGACAGGCGTGAGCGAGTCTCCCTGGATCACCATCTTCATCAGGGAGAGACGACTCTGCTTCATTGTAGGTTTAATAGGAGCAGGCACGTCAGCTACGCAGGGCAATTAATCTCCGGCAGGGGTAATAATTCAAATGATCAACCGCCAGTTTCACGAATCCTGATTCTCACTTATTTCGGACTGCCTTATAGTATTAGGAGAGGGAGCTGTGCTTACCTGGCACCTCTGTTTCACAGAGTGGAGGGAGCTGCTTTCTGGTTGACCACCACTAGAGGGAGACAAAGCCCACACTGTTATACAGGTACTTACAGCAGCAGTGTCTTTTTTTTCCCCATTGAAGACTTTTTAAAGAAAGCGTGCCGCTCTGCGCAGGGTGTGTTCAATCGTTTACCGGAAGCAAACTAAACCGGCTGCCAGGTTCCTAAACGCAGTGTAAAAATCACAGGTAGCGCGTCAATAAGGCAAATGTTTGCTGTATTTATTTTTAAGTGATAAAAAAAAAAAAATGTATATGCATACTATTCTTTCATGAAAACAAACTGAAATTTTCACAGGGAACTAGGTGCTACACAGCAATGGATACATTTCACGGAAATCGTGAAATCCGAGGGGGAAAAAAAATACAGCCTTACTAACAGGTGGTAATGGAGTGTGAGAGACAGGAGGGAAGCACAGACAGACAGAAGGATATACAGACAGACAGACAGACAGACAGACAGACCACAACAAAAGCAAGGGTGTCTTTGAAAGGATTCCTGAAAACTCAGCCAACAGACGGACAGGGGTTTCGTATCCTTTACACAGAGAGACAGACAGGCAGGCAGGCAGGCAGGCAGGCAGACAGGCAGGCAGGCAGGCAGACAGGCAGGCAGACAGGCAGACAGGCAGACAGGCAGGCAGGCAGCTATCAGGACCACAGTCTGTGCAGTTTCTTCCAAATCTATTGGATTGTCTATGCTGTGGTCGGCTAACGGTTCAGAAGTTTTGATAGGATGTTTTCCAAACATTTCCATTAGAAATCACACACACGCCCCCTTATAAAAGTTTGCCATAGTAAACGCATAGCAAAGTGTAATAAAGCACAGTGAAAGCATGGGAAAGCATAGGGAAGCATTGTAAAGGACAGCGAGATATGGTTAAGCACATTAAAAAAAAAACCACACACACACCAGGGTAAACTATGGCAAATGCATAGTATAAAACATGGGAAAAACTGCAAAAATATCATGTAAAAATAGTGAGGTCAAATTTTACTATAATGGCAGCCCCCCCGATTCCACACACACACACACACACACACACACACACACACACACACACACACACACACACACACACACACACACACACACACACACACACACACACACACACACACGTCAGGTTACCCAGTATTTCCTGTCTGCAGTGCAGGCATTGCGCTTGCTCCAGTCTTCTGTGTGGAAGCACTAAACAAACAAGAAGGATGCAGGTGAAGTGAAGGGTCCTTCATGTCTTTCACAGCCCCCCTGCGCGTGGTGTACTGTGATGAGCACAATCTAAAATCAGACACAAGCTTCCTGTCTGAGGCACCCATCCCCTCTCTGCAGACCCTCCTGCTGGGAAACCACTTTGGAGCTGGAATCGATTTTTTTAATACATTCAAGCGCACACAGGTTCGGAAGCATTGGGCCATATTTTGAAAGCGTCTTGAATTGACTCCTGCTGTCTGTGTGACTGTCTGACTCTCCGTCTGGGTCTCTGTGTGACTCTCTGGGTCTCTGTCTGTGTATACCGCTGTCTCTGTGACTATGTGACTCTCTCTGCGTCTCTGTCTCTCACCAGCTGTCCCTCCTCTCTGCCCCCTGCCTCCTCAATGCTGCCTGCTGCTGCCTCTCTCTCTCCTTCCAGATCTGCAGGATCTCGGGGCGCCTGCGTTCCTCCGAGGGGGGGCTGGCAGGGAGGGCCACGCTCGCCGAATCATCACGGGACCCCTTGAGGGACCCAGGGGGCTCCAAACAAACCGCTGGCCTGAGAACAGAACCGAAACCAGTTCAACACACCGACACCCCGCTAGCCAGGGCTACTAATCCAGAACTATAAAAACCCTAAATAGTGCCGGATTTAGAAATACTGAAAGAAACCGAATAAATTCAATCACTAATGCAGGGGTGGCCAAAGCTGTCCCTTCCACGCCTGGTGTTTGTTCCAAACCCTGTTCTAAACTGTTTAATTGAACCCATTAACCTCCATCCAGACCCTGAAGTAGATCACGATCTCACTGTGCCTGTTAAACCTGGAGTGAAACGGGATCCGTTTAACAACCCTGGACTAACGTTTCGACTTTTTCAATGAAACTTAACACACTAACCCTAACCCTGAACGCGCTCAAGGACAAACAACTGATAACAAAAGGAAGTACAGCCTAACAATATATAGTTTTCAGAAGCAGGGATGGAAAACAAGAATCCTATTGCACAGCGGTTTCACCCATTCCAGGTTTTACTACCAGCTTGATTAGTCACCACAGTAGGTAACAAGCTCAGGTGTGTCTTATTACAAATAATCAAACTGCTATGCAACAGGAGTCTTATTTCCATCCCTGAGAAGTTGTGTATAATGTCTCATAGCCACTGCTTTCACATGCGTATTGGGAGCTCTTATATTAGTTCTTGTACAGTGTATAGCTCTGGCCAAAAGTTTTGCATCCCCCTCTATATAGAATGAACTAATTCTGCTTCATGGCTGTAAACAGACAGAAACAAATCAGCAAATAAGGGTCCCTGTTTTTTTTTTAACGAGAAACCCCAAAAAGTTAAATATTTTCTCCTACCCGTTATTTTGGGTTTTATCTGTGGCCTCGAATTTTGGGGAGGATGTTTTCTTCTTGTGTGTCTTTTCCTAAAAATAAATAAATAAACAAATAAATAAATAGAAGAAATTAATGGTACTTCTGGGGTTGTTTGAAAGATTTAAAACAATAAATAAATTAAACATCATTATACTCATGAAAAGGGGGGTTGGGGAGATAAATATTAAAATGTAAAATGCTGATCTAATAGTGATTGACTATATTTAGATTAAAAAAAAAAAAAATCAGAATGAATCAGATTAAAAAGTGTCTAACTTCCCAAACATGCATAAAAATAAAATATAAAAAACACCACAAACAAGCTAAAAAATAAAATGTTCAGTATAGTGTGTCATTAGTTCTCAGCATGCTCCAGTATTTCCACTCTTCCCAGCTCCTTGGGTCTGTACCGCATGCAGGGAGACCTCCCTCACCTCAGGGGGCGCTGTCTGCTGCTGTGGGCTGGAATCTGATTTCGAGTCATCTTCCTCCTCTCCGTTGAGACTGCTGTCGATGAAATCTATCTGTTCCACTTCTCCGTTCACTGAGAGAGAAGAGGGAAAGAGAAGGAGAGAAAGGGGTTTCAGGCCGCTGCACGGCACACTTAGGGGAGGCTGGGGGGGTTCCCCCTTTTTGATGACTCAGCGAGCAACGTGGAGGGGACCCCCTTACCAGAGCTTTTGGCCCCCAGCGTGTGAGAGGACCGGCTCTCTCTCAGCTGCCTCTGGTCCCGTGTGATCTCAGCCATGCGAAGAGACAGATCAGAAAAATCATCCGCGGACTGAGAGAGAGAGAGAGAGAGAGAGAGAGAGAGAGAGAGAGAGAGAGAGACGCTGCAGTCAAACATAGGGTTCAAAAAACAAAATCACAGGGTCCTCATTACAGTGCAACACATATCCACGTTATAAAAACGAGGAAGGCACCGAGAATGAATACAAAAAAAAACAAGTACGGTCAGTAACATACGTCCCCCATTGCCAGCGATAAATGAGTTACTGACCTTGAAACCGCATGTACAGGTGGTCAGATTTATGACATGCTGAGTGTGATATACGGATGCATGGAGAGACAGACCCCACCCACCTCATACAGCCCCAGAATCTAATACCCTCAATATCCTAGGCTAAGTTACGTTAATGCAAAGTTTCATCACGATTGGATAAGCGTTTTTCAAGATATATGGAAAGCTTGTGAAGTGTGGCATGGGTACAAACAAGCATCTCCAATATATCCCTCTATAGCCCTGTCGCTGGGGATTTCACCTGGGTATAATAATAATAATAATAATAATAATAATAATAATAATAATAATAATAATAATAATAATAATAATAATAATTCTGGGTCTATAATAATAATAATAATTGTCTGGGCTGGCTCCATGCACCATGATGCAAGAGACTATCAGTAACTATCAGGGGAAGCAGTGTGGAGTAGTGGTTAGGGCTCTGGACTCTTGACCGGAGGGTCGTGGGTTCAATCCCAGGTGGGGAACACTGCTGCTGTACCCTTGAGCAAGGTACTTTACCTAGATTGCTCCAGTAAAAACCAACTGTATAAATGGGGAATTGTATGTAAAAGTAATGTGATATCTTGTAACAATTGTAAGTCGCCCTGGATAAGGGCGTCTGCTAAGAAATAAAATAATAATAGTAATAAAAAAAGTAACCGAGCTCTGATGCTTGGTATCTGTGTGAGTGTTTGGGTCTCAGCTTGATCCACGGGTCCCAGTGCCGTACCGAGCCCTGCCCGGGGGGTTTAAACGTTACAGTATAACCCCCTCACCTCGTTCCCTGACCAGCGCTTGCTGCCACTGTCCACGCTGTTGAACCCCGAATCCAGACCTCCGTACTGCCGCACCGGGCAGAACTCACCCGTCAGACTGCGGGAAAACAGTAAGACGAGAACAGGCTTTTAAAAATGGGAAAGGAAATTTGACATGGGGATCAAACTGCGATGCAACAAGAGTCTTAGATCCATCTCATATGGGGGTGCGGAGGAGATTGAATTAAGACACAATGCATAGTGTAACCATGGGACAATAAGTATGGGAAGAATGTTAAAATTACTGTACAAGATAAGCGCGGTGAACTTTGATAAGGGCACAGTTTAGCTTCAGTGTTTTCCAGTTACACTGTATTGTGTCGACAGTACAGACGCGTCCTTACCAAGAGGCAAAGCCAGTGGGTCGGACCGCTCGCTCGAACCCCTCCAGCTCCTGCACGGTCTTACTGCAGGCTTCGATGTTCAGGAATTTAAAGATGTGGACTTTACCCTTCGTGCAGATCTGAGGAGAGAGAGAGAAGGGAGAAGGAGAGGAGAGAGGAGAGAGTGGAGAGAGAAGAGAGAGAGGAGAGAGAAGGGAGAGGAGAGAGAGAGAGAAGGGAGAGGAGAGAGAGAGAAGGGAGAGAGGAGAAGGGAGAGAGGAGAGAAGGGAGAGAGGAGAGAAGGAGAGAGGAGAGAGAGAGAGAGAGAGAGAGAAGGGAGAGAGGCAAGAGAGGAGAGAGGGAGAGAGGAGAGAGGAGAGAAGGGAGAGGAGAGAGAAGGGAGAGTGGAGAGAAGGGAGAGTGGAGAGAAGGGAGGAGAGAAAAAGGAGAGAGAAGATAGAGAAGGGAGAGAGGAGAGAGGATAGATAGAGATGCAGAGGGTTAATTTCAAAACACGGTAATAACGACTGAGCAAACATACTCCTTTTACAAATTTTCGTTAGTATAAATCCTTTCTTTGCTTTTTGCTTTTTAAAACGCAAAGGTTTTGCACAGATAAGAGAGACGTGCTTTGGGGTTATACCTTGAAGTCAGCAATTCCACTGTACATTTACAATCTTCGCTTCCAATGCCTGCTCTAACAGTACTGTAATAACAACAGCATTCCACATTGCTTATGGATTCAGTACTTCATGCAAAATTTCAAAACTGGTCACAATTTTAAAAGGTGTCAGTTAAGTATGTGGAAAACTACGAAGCGGTATGTAATTCAATATGTTAATGTAACATTATTCAGCAGGTTTTATATGACTTCATGAAGCAGAAAGGGTTCACTCTACAGGCTGATGGTCATTTTTCCCCAGGTAGCTGTGCAGCCCGAGCCTACCTGCGCAGGGGGGCACTGCAGCGGGTTGTTGTCGAGGACGATGGCCTGCAGGTGGCGCAGGTGGCGATAACAGACTGGGATCCGCGTGACGCGGTTGCACGAGAAATCCAGACGCACCAGCGGCAGCTCAGACAGCTCTGAAACACAGCCGGGGGGGGAAGGGTTAACGAGAGGCAGCCTGGCTCTCAGCAAGAGACATCCGCCACCCTATATATATATATATATATATATATATATATATATATATATATATATATACACACAAATGCATGCATACACACACACACTGTAGTTATATAGTGTTTTTTTTTCCTGTTACCGTCCGGAAGCACTGTGATGTTATTTCTTCGTACGCTGAGATCCCGCAGCGATTCCAGACTGCCGATCTGCGGCGGGAGAGACTGGATCTCATTGCAGCTGACATCCTGACAGACAGAGAGACAGGACGGACAGACGGATCAGAAGGTGCCTCTCGCGTCGTTCTAACCCCGCGCCCCTTGCAGTTCTAGTCGCTTGCAACGTCGATATTTGTGTTCAGTTTTAGTTTATTTGTCAGATGCCTTTATCCAAGGCGACTTGCTGGTGCCGCAGGGCAATGCAAGGTTGCAGAGCAAAAATAAAATATTTAAAAAGAAAAAAAAGACAGCGTAGTTTAGAGTAAGTGCAAACGCTACTTTTAAAGTCTAAAATTAAAAACCATCCTTTTTTTTTTAAATGTGCTTTTTCGAAATTGGTTGTAACTGGAGTGTATTTTTATATATATATATTTAGCTATTTAGTTTTGTTTAACTTTGTACAGCGTTCTAGGATGCCATAGAGTGAAGGGCGCTATGTATAAATAGATTTGTCCAGTGCAGTTGATTTTATGTGACTCCCTCACCAGCTGTCGCAGGTTGCCCATGGCCTCGATGTTGTCTGGCAGGGCGGAGAGCTTGTTGTTGCTGGCGATCAGGACCTTCAGGGGCAGGTGGCACAGGTAGGCTGGCAGGAAGGTGAGCTGGTTCCGACTGGCAAAGAGGAAGAGAGACGGAGGAGAACGGAGACTTTATAAACCAAGGAGCAGCCAAAACACCACATTGCACAACATTGCAGCATATTTCATTTGTAAGTGTCTCCTGTTCAAGGCAGACTGCTGATATAAATTCTAAAGGCATGGACAACTGTATTAACTATGTATTCCCCTATAAAGTTTACCTCTGTATTTTTGCAGTTTCCCCATACTATGCATTTACCATACTTTACCCTGGTTTGTCATGTTTATTAATATACTTTTACTGTTCTGTACCTCGCTTTTCTTCATAATGCTTCCCTATGCTTTACCAGACCTCTCTGTGCTTTACAATGCTTCCCTATGCTTTACCACACCTCTCTGTGCTTTACAATGCTTCCCTATGCTTTACCACACCTCTCTGTGCTTTACAATGCTTCCCTATGCTTTACCATACCTCTCTGTGCTTTACAATGCTTCCCTATGCTTTACCAGACCTCTCTGTGCTTTACAATGCTTCCCTATGCTTTACCAGACCTCTCTGTGCTTTACAATGCTTCCCTATGCTTTACCAGACCTCTCTGTGCTTTACAATGGTTTCCTATGTTTTACCACACCTCTCTGTGCTTTACAATGCTTCCCTATGCTTTACCATACCTCTCTGTGCTTTACAATGCTTCCCTATGCTTTACCACACCTCTCTGTGCTTTACAATGCTTCCCTATGCTTTACCACACCTCTCTGTGCTTTACAATGCTTCCCTATGCTTTACCACACCTCTCTGTGCTTTACAATGCTTCCCTATGCTTCACCATACCTCTCTGTGCTTTTTAATGCTTTCCTAATTTTACAATGCTTTCCTAAGCATGATCATGCTTTCACTGTGCTTTGCTATGGGAAACTTTTATAAAGGTTACCTTAGTTAGAATAATACTGTGAAATCTGCCTGGACTATACTTCCTCTGCAGGGCTGCGTCTTAATATAACTGTGGGACTCTTCTGTAAGGGTGTGCACAGAAATCTGAGTTGTCAAATACTGACAGCTTTCTTCTCAGGTCAAAGCAGGTGAACTGCTAAAGCACTCCGGAAAACAGGAAGCGCTCACTGCGAATGAGATTGTGCAGCATGCTAAGTCACATGTCACTCCTCACTGCAGACATGCAAGCAAACCACAGAGCATGTGACAGCCCAGCGAGGCCACGAGTCTCCACTGCAGACACAGCGGCAGTAAACAGACCTCTGCATTGTCAGATCTCTTCTCTTTTTTAAAAGGCATTCAGGGAGATCATTACTGGCTAAGGATTTACACTAACACTTTTGCAATGAAATATAAAATTTAGAGAAAATGTCCAACATTTGCGAATGTAAAGACAAGACAAAAGTTTACTAACTACTGTAAAATACAATTGAGTCTTTAATGAACCTTACATTATTTTTTTTTAATTTGTTTCGTATAATAATAACATTATTATTATCAGTATTTTCCCATTAAGAACATAAGAAAGTTTACAAACGAGAGGAGGCCCCATTCGGCCCATCTTGCTCGTTTGGTTGTTTGTTGCTTATTGATCCGAGAATCTCATCAAGCAGCTTCTTGAAGGATCCCCATTCACTATTTAGGTCTCAGATGTGCAGTTTCGAAAGAAACACATGACATCGCACACATCTCTTCATTTTAAAAACATGACACTTGGTACTGCACTAGTAAAAGCAAGTTCTCCATTTGCTCGCCTTGCCTTCTGGGAAATCTATTGAACTTTCCCAGGCCATTTCACCTCAGCAGTGTCTTCAGGGGGGCCTCTTAGGTGGCTGCCAAGCATGTCATTCAGTAGGGGAAGCAGATGATTGGTTACTGACAGGAAAGAAGGCCCTGAAGGGGTGGGGTCCTGAGGTTACCTGATGTTCAGGTAGCTGAGAGCCTGCAGGTTGCCGATGCTATCCGGGATGCTCCTGGCACAGTTGTGGTACACGTTCAGGGTCTCCAGGGAGATGAGCTGGCACAGCTCCTCAGGGAGCTCCGAGAGACGGTTCTTCGACAGGTCTGTGGGGGAGAGAAGAGCGTTACTGTAGCACGGGTCACAGGCCAGGACTGATACTGAATACTGAACGCTATATTACATTACATTACACTGCACTGCATTACACTGCACTGCATTACATTACACTGCATTACATTACATTACACTGCACTGCATTACACTGCACTGCACTGCATTACAGCAGGGGGCAGCAGTGTGGAGTAGTGGTGAGGGCTCTGGACTCTTGACCGGAGGGTCGTGAGTTCAATCCCAGATGGGGGACACTGCTGCTGTACCCTTGAGCAAGGTACTTTACCTAGATTGCTCCAGTAAAAACCCAACTGTATAAATGGGGAATTGTACGTAAAAAATAATGTGATATCTTGTAACAATTGTAAGTCGCCCTGGATAAGGCCGTCTGCTAAGAAATAATAATAACAATAATAATAATAATAATAATAATAATAATATACATTACACTGCACTATATTATATTACAGTGCACTGGAACGAAATGAAGCATCGTACCGTACTTGGCTTTTTGAAGAATTATTTTTAAAACTCAAAAAGGGCGCTAATTAAAACGAGGTGTGTTTAAAACCAGGATTTCAAACCTGTTTCAAAGGGCTGGTTCTAGAGTCTCACAGTACAGGTGCAGTCATTGCTATTTACAGTATATATATATATATATATATATATATATATATATATATATATATATATATATATATATATATATATATATATATATATATATATATTTCTAGAGAGAGAGAGAGAGAGAGAGAGAGAGAGAGAGAGATGTTTATATTCTGTTCTCAGGGGGTGACTTTCAACCCAACAAAATTCCAAACAAACAAAAACAAGGTTAGCGAAGCCAGGCAGCCGATATGCAATTGCAAATTCACCCTGAGAATGTACAGCTCTGGCCAAAAGTTTTGCATCACCTTGAGTTTTAGGATTGAGACATAATAAAAAATAAAAATAAACTATGAACATAATTTATTATTTAACATTGTTTATTTATTATTTAACATCGGAAGAAACTACAAAACGATATCGCACAAGCCTACCAGAAGCCGGAATAGCAGTACGGTACATGAATTCATCTTAGATTTCAAAATGTCACATTTTTCAATTTTTGTCAAGTACACAGAAAATGTGTGCAACTCAATATGTTTTGTTTTTTCTGTGTAATTTTATTTTTTTTTTAATTTAGAGTCACAAGTAATTATTTTTATTTTTTCCCCCCCCCCCCCCAAATTTGAAATGTCCAATCATGTTCCCACACAGTTCCCACACAGCACAGATGTTCTGAGGGTGTGTGAGCATCCTACAATCTCACAAGCCTGAAGCCAGAATCGCTTCTACGTTGAGCAATCCAGAGCAGAGGTGGGCGGGCTACAGTCAATTGCTAAATACCTGGAACACATGGTAATTCTAACCAATTAAGCCAATCATTTAATCAATTCATTTATTTATTAAGGGCCTATGCACACTGGGGCTAATCAAGCTGGTAGTCACACCTGGAATGGGCGAAACTGCTGTGCAACAGGGAGTCTTATTTCCAGCTCTGAAGAAAGTTGAGAGGGTGAGAGAAGAGATGGAGGGGGAGAAATGAAGATGGAGGGGGAAAGAAAAGTCAAGAAAGGGTGAGATGAGAGAGACAGAAATCCAAAAATGTGAAAGAAAGAAAGAAAGGAGAGAAAGAAAGAAAGGAGGAGACAGCTTGCTCCCACACAGCGAGTTTGTGTAAACTGTGACATCGCTGCTGCACTCCCAAGGACAGCCTTGAAGCGGGGTGCACAGGGCTTCCTTTGTTGGGATGTGGAAGGTTGCGAAGCTCCCATCAACACTGACTGCTCACGAGAGCGCCCAGTGAATACCCTGTACAGAGGAGCAGAGTAGAGTACAGCACAGCACCCAAACTGTATACAGAGAGAGACAGCAGGCCCTGTGTGGAGAGCACAGGAGCAAACATACTGACACTCAAAACAAAACAATCAGCCCACTGAAAATGTCAAGTAGGGTTTTATAAGAAAGCCTCTTCACTCTGCAGTGGAGAGCGGAGCATGGCTCTGCACCTTCCAAGTGGCAACAACAAATGAAGAATATGATCTATCTCTATGTATAATTAGACTCTATAGATTGAAAACATGCATGCGCATATTATTATGGACGTTATGGATAAGATCGCAAAATGTAACGCTACCTCCCTCCAATGAGAAACGCGGTAAACTGCCAAATCGCCTTTTCTTAAAAACGCCCTGACAACTCCTGAAGAGTAGGGGTGCAGCGACACCCTAAAGTCACGTTACCGATCGCGATATGCAGGTCGGGATATGACGCATGGAGGCTCGGTGGTCCGGTGGTTAAAGAAAGGGGCTTAACCAAGGAGGTTCCAGGTTCAAATCCCGGCTCAGCCACTGACTCACTGTGTGTGTGACCCTGAGCAAGTCACTGAACCTCCTTGTGCTCTGTCCTTCGGACGAGCCGTAAAACAAACGAGCTCCTATTGGAAGTGACTCTGCAGCAGCAGCAGTTGTTGATGATGCATAGTTCACCCCCCTAGTCTCTAAGTTGCTTTAGATAAAAGCGTCTGCTAAATGACTATTTAATACATTACTATGATACGCATCGCATAATTATTTTAGGGAGCAGCAGTGTGGAGTAGTGGTTAGGGCTCTGGACTCTTGACCGGAGGGTCGTGGGTTCAATCCCAAGTGGGGGACACTGCTGCTGTACCCTTGAGCAAGGTACTTTACCTAGATTGCTCCAGTAAAAAAAACCCAACTGTATAAATGGGTAATTGTATGTAAAAATAATGTGAAATCTTGTAGCAATTGTAAGTCGCTCTGGATAAGGGCGTCTGCTAAGAAATAAATAATAATAATAATAATAATAAATTATTATTATTATTATTATTATTATTATTCAGGGGCTACTTGTATGAAGCATAATAAGATCAAATGGTCATTAAAACCATAGAGTATATAAGAAATAAATAACAGTATATTCATACCAATTATAAAACACACACATGCATTTGGTGAACTACAGTGTAGTACAATGAGCCATGCTGTGCTTTAGGACTGGTATCACAATACAAAACGATACAGACCTCTCCTGCTATACGATACATCACAGAAAAGCAAGTCGATACACGATGGATCGCTACAGCCTTACATAGTATTACACACAGTTCCATCAGTATGCCCTCCCCCTCCCGGCAATATCCCTTTACACAAACCGCTCTGTATAAAAAGCATTTTATGTTCGTGGTGTGCTTACTGTAGTCCTAGATCCAGTTAGTAAGGGTCAGCTGGTATTTTTAGAAGGGAAAACAGACTGAAATGGTTTTGTCGGCTGTTCGCATTTAGCCACATTATTACAGGGGGTGTGTGCATGTGTACAGTGTGCGAGAGTGGAGACGACCAACACTTTGCAGCTGCAAATACACTCATGGGAGCCTCTATAGTTTAAAAGAACTAAAAATAGTGCCTTCGTTTTCAAAAGACAACATCAAACACACTGTTAAAAGGCAGAATTAAACACCACTGGATGTTAAGTTTTACAGTCTAGGGATGTTAATTCTTGGCTGACATTTAAACTGTTTAGAATCCTGCCTGATTAGCTCTTCTCTTTGATTACCTTACTTAAAATCAGGGATGGAGAGATAGCTGATTCAATACAGTCTAGTGTAGAGAACTCAGTGCTGTACTGGGGATCTGAGAGCCAGCTAATTCAATACAGTCTAGTATAGAGAACTCAGTGCTGTACTGGGGATCTGAGAGCCAGCTAATTCAATACAGTCTAGTGTAGAGAACTCGGTGCTGTACTGGGGATCTGAGAGCCAGCTAATTCAATACAGTCTAGTGTAGAGAACTCAGTGCTGTACTGGGGATCTGAGAGCCAGCTAATCCAATACAGTCTAGTGTAGAGAACTCAGTGCTGTACTGGGGATCTGAGAGCCAGCTAATTCAATACAGTCTAGTGTAGAGAACTCGGTGCTGTACTGGGGATCTGAGAGCCAGCTAATTCAATACAGTCTAGTGTAGAGAACTCAGTGCTGTACTGGGGATCTGAGAGCCAGTCTTTCTTTCCACCAGATCACACAGTACTCTTGAACAAACCCACTTGTTTGCAGGTAAATGGTGTCCCTCCCTCCCTCCCTCTATGTGGGTCTGTAGTAATAACTCTTATGTTTATTGATGATACTCTCTCTCTCTATGTGGGTCTGCAGTAATAACTCTTATGTTTATTGATGATACTCTCTCTCTCTCTATGTGGGTCTGTAGTAATAACTCTTATGTTTATTGATGATACAGTAAATCATGCTGCTGATGATTTATCACAACCGCTACAACCTGCTTAACCACTTGGCATGTGCTGTAGCAGGAGAAGGCAGGTATATATTCAATAATACAATAGGACCTAGTTTGTTTTACGTCAACCACAGGACGGAGCACAAGGAGGTTAAGTGACTCGCGCAGGGTCACACACACGGTGAGTCCGTGGCTGAGCCGGGATTTGAACAGGGAGGGAACCTCCTTGTATCAAAGCCCTTTTCTTTAACCACTGGTCCACCAAGCCTACCTAATAGGAGTGCAATGTGCAGTGAATATTAAGCTGTACCGGCAAGTACTATAGGTGCATAGCTTTACAATGCTTCCCTATGCTTTACCATACCTCTCTGTGCTTTACAATGCTTCCCTATGCTCTACCAGACCTCTCTGTGCTTTACAATGCTTCCCTATGCTTTACCATACCTCTCTGTGCTTTACAATGCTTCCCTATACTCTACAATACCTCTCTGTACTTTACAATGCTTACCTATGCTTCACCATCCCTCTCTGTGCTTTGCAATGCTTCCCTATGCTTTACCAAACCTCTCTGTGCTTTACAATGCTTCCCTATGCTTTACCATACCTCTCTGTGCTTTATAATGCTTCCCTATACTTTACAATACCTCTCTGTGCTTTACAATGCTTCCCTATGCTTCACCATACCTCTCTGTGCTCTACAATGCTTCCCTATGCTTTACCATACCTCTCTGTGCTTTACAATGCTTCCCTATGCTTTACCATACCTCTCTGTGCTTTACAATGCAGCCCTATGCTTTACCAGACCTCTCTGTGCTTTACAATGCTTCCCTGTGCTTTACCACACCTCTCTGTGCTTTACAATGCTTCCCTATGCTTTACCATACCTCTGTGCTTTACAATGCTTGCCTATGCTTTACCATACCTCTCTGTGCTTTACAATGCTTCCCTGTGCTTTACCAGACCTCTCTGTGCTTTACAGTGCTTCCCTATGCTTTACCAGACCTCTCTATGCTTTACAATGCTTCCCTGTGCTTTGCCATTCTTTCACTGTGTTTGATCACACTTTTCTGTGCTTTTACTATAGGAAGCTTCTATAAGGGGATCACCGCAAAACACTGCATTATTGTGCAAGCATTAAAAGCTCTCTTTTATAGCAACTGGTGTTGACCTAACGTTGGATGACTGCCAGTTGATCTTGTCATAATTTGTTATGCTTTGTGCGGGCTGTAAGAAGCAGGCAGCAGCAGCAGGCAGTGAAACTTGGCAAGCCAAGCCAGATTTCTTACTTCTTACTCAACGATCAGACAATCTCATGCTGTATTTTGTTACAGTGATTGTCTTTCTCCTTCCCTCTCTCTCACATGCACACACACATTTATTTTCTACCTTGGGGGGGTGGGGGCTATAAACCGTAAGCACTATAAAAACGAGCGAACACACACACACAGCCATCAGACTCACTGACACACACACTATCGCTCTCTCCTCACACTCCCTCCCTCAACTCTGAACTTCAAGCCCTTGACCATGTTTGCATTGCAGCCACATGCCCCTCCCTCCTTCCCTTCCATTCCCTTGTGGACTCTCAGGCCACGAATGGGGCCTTTTCCAGGTAGGCCTGAGGCCAACACAGCATGAAAAAACAATTACAAGTCCTAATATCAACCAGACCCTCCCTGACACACTCAAACACCCCCCCACCCCACTCCCCCACTGTGCAGCGAGCCCAGGCTGCAAGAGCTGAACAGATCTGAAAAGAAAAACCGTGCATTCCTTTTCAATTTGTTAGCTAAAACTAGCCTCATTAAAAACGGCCTTGCACTGTACTTGCCATTCTGTTACAGCTGTACAAAGGAATTTTGTAATAAGTCTTGGAACCTTCCTTTGCTTTTTTGTTTTGGGGGGGGGGGTTGTATTCTAATGATGCTTGCAATGAGTTGTCTTGCCTTGTGTCTGAGCTTCTTGATCCCAGGGAAACAATGAACACGGTCATCCTGCAACTGGCTCGGTTTCGCTCTGCTCTTTACCACAGCAGATAGTGGGGTTGAACCCAGTTGAAAGCTGCATGGTTTCTATGCCAACTGGAATCAGACTGCCTCCAAGCACGCATCAAGACTCTCAGAGACACCTTATAAAAGCGCCCCACAGTAAAATGCAAAGTGTAGTAAAGCACAGTGAAATACATGCACAGCAGTTTGATCCGTTCCTGGTTTTGTTACGAGTTTAATAAGACACACTGGAGCGTGTTACCGGTACGCACTGCGGCTGATCAGTGCTGGTAGTAAAACCTGGAAACCTGGAATGGATGAAACTGCTGTGCAACAGGAGTCGTATTCCCATGCCTGTGACGCTCAACTGTGTGTTGCTTGATTCAATAACGCTTTATTTATTTAAACAGTGATTCTTAAACTTCTGTCCCAAGGCAATTGAGTCATCTGTAACCACCATATGAATCTATTATAGAAAACCAATCGGTGTAGATTTTTAACATTAAAAAAAGATACATGATACTTAATGCAATGGACTTTCGTAAAAAAAAAAAAAATAATAATAATAATTTTACACTCTGCAGCTATAAAACAATAAAATTAAAAGAAAGAATTTGAATTTTAATCCCTAGTTCAGAAAGAAAAGAAAATCTGCCATTACAGCGGCTTTCCCCATTTGCTTCCCTGTTTTATTTATTGCAGTCAAGAAGATATAACGTAGATTAATAAAAAGCAGGAATACACAGAGAGAGAGAGAGAGAGAGAGAGAGAGAGAGAGAGAGAGAGCTGAAAGGCTTGTGCAGTCCTGTACCTCGGAGGAGAAGCCTGCCCTTCAATAACTGACGATGCCTCAGTCACACAAACGCGCAGTTTGGCAGTGCCAGGGCGACTCTGCCTCACACAGACAGTTCCTATTTATAAGCCTTTCCGTCCAAACCCTTGTGAAACTGCTATGCAACAGGAGTCTTATTTCCATCCCTGAATTAAATGAACGACCCAGTCTGGATGCAATCAGACTGCGTCTGGCCAGCGTGTCATAGAAACCTCAGGAGGTACAGTGACTCCTTTTAATTGGTCATGTGTTCACATGTTGTTTTTCTAATTACTGTATGTGCACATAAGTTACAGCTTCTGGGCTAAAAGCAAAATCTAACCTGAACGAACAGGAAAGAACGAATGGATGGGTGGATGGATGGGTGCATGAAACACATTGCAAGTCACATCCCCATCAGCACCTATTAGCAATAACTACACTTATAATTTCACTGCGAGTGCAGATCTCTTCTGCGCTTACTGTAGTTCAGGTAAGCATTTCAATATTTAGGAACATTTGCTGTGTAATAACTGTACAGCCCTGGCCAAACGTGTTGCATCTCCCTACAGAATGAACTCATTTTGCTTTGTAAAGTCGAATGAAACCTGCTGAATCATGTTACATTAACATATTGAGTTACATACTGCTTTGTAGTTTTCCGCATATACTTCACGAAAAATTGAATAATGTGACATTTCGGAAAATCTAACATGAAATACTACTGTACTACTATTATGGCTTCCGATAGACTTTTGTGGTATCACTTTGTAGTTGCTTTGATTACATGAAATATTTAAATTCATATATATATAAAATGTACAACATATCGAAACGTTGGGCAGCTGGCTCTTTGAGCTAACTATATATTATATATATATATATATATATATATATATATATATATATATATATATATATATATATATATGAATTTAAATATTTTTTAAAATTAATGTCTCAATCCTAAAATTGGACACAGCTGTTGAGAAATATGATCTACTTTGAATGTGACAATGCTATTTATTCTGCTGTAATACATAAAATGTTTATTTGGCGAAATATCTAATTTTCAGACCACAATGTGCCTTGAAATAAGCCAATTTTTATTTATTTTATTTTTTTTTGGCATTGAAACAAAACGCAGTCCAGCTGCTAAGCCATTAATACGATACCAAAGGCAAGCGCAAGATCACTGCAGTGGAGATTGCTCGCCAGTAATCTGGCATCGATGACTAACCCAATGTACAACAAACCCTGCATCTATACATGGAGGTCTTATTACAGACTTCAACAGCACTGAGCTGTCAGCAAACATACAGCACGTTAATATAGAGCTAAAATTACACACACAGGATGACCTGAAAAGCATTGCAAAAACATGCATGCACCCACGCCCAGTTCGAAATATCAAGTTCCCCCATTGTTCGGAAGTATTAGGAAGTCGCTCAGTGTTGCGGTGCATTCAGCATGCCTGTGAGCCTGCAGTTTAGATTAAACACTGTGTCGGATTCTCAAAGGGATATCGTCAGGATCCTTTTCCAGGTAAACCTTGTAAAAGCACAGAGAGGTGTGGTAAAGCATAGGGAAGCATTGTAAAGCACAGAGAGGTCTGGTAAAGCACAGGGAAGCATTGTAAAGCACAGAGAGGTGTGGTGAAGCATAGGGAAGCATTGTAAAGCACAGAGAGGTCTGGTAAAGCACAGGGAAGCATTGTAAAGCACAGAGAGGTGTGGTAAAGCACAGGGAAGCATTGTAAAGCACAGAGAGGTCTGGTAAAGCATGGGGAAGCATTGTAAAGCACAGAGAGATCTGGTAAAGCATAGGGAAGCATTGTAAAGCACAGAGAGGTCTGGTAAAGCATAGGGAAGCATTGTAAAGCACAGAGAGGTCTGGTAAAGCATAGGGAAGCACTGTAAAGCACAGAGGTATGGTAAAGCATAGGGAAGCACTGTAAAGCACAGAAAGGTCTGGTAAAGCATAGGGAAGCACTGTAAAGCACAAAAAGGTCAAGCATATTAAAAAGCAAACCATGGTAAACTAACCCTTATAAAAAAAAAATTCCCCATAGTAAAAGCCCAGCTAAAGTGTAATAAAGCACAGCGGAAGCATGATAAAGCATAGGGAAGCACTAAAGCACTGTGGTACAGCACATTAATAAACATGGCAAACCAGGGTAAACTACAGTATGATTTCAGATGCCAGTTACAAGTCTGTGGCATGCCCAAGCCTTCAGTGACGGGACAAAGTTTCTATTTTGAAGCTACGATGAGTAAAACCATGACGAGTAAAACTGGGTGCAAAACTGTTGCGATTATATTATTCATATTATCAGGATTTATTTTGTTCCAACAGCGTTGCCAAGAAAAACAGGCCCTCTACCACAAAATAAAACAGTCCCCAGCCCACAACAGGATGTGACTGCATCACTTCCTGCTGCAAAAGCACCCTGATCTGTGCACCCAAACCAGGCTCCAACGCAATCACTAGAACCTGGCCCTCGAGAGCCAATCCGGTCCAGGTTTTTACTCCAAGCAGGTTCTAATGTAGTTAAATGAAGCGGCTGAGAGGCAAGTAACCTTTATAAGGGATGGGTTCCTGTACCTAGCCATGTTGCTGATACGCTGAATCACTGGGATCCTTGAAGACCCGACTTATGTTTTGAGATCGATCAGCTCCTAGGAACCGGACGAGGTCCGATCCACCCCTAGGCTTCGACTAAAAGTCTTCCTCCATGCCTGCAGTCTTTGCATCTCTCCGGATCACGCACCTTAAAATCAGGATTGAAGCACACTGCAGCTGGTGGCCAGGAACACACACACACACACACACACACACACTGTACTCTGTTGGTGAGCGGGTGTGGACTAAAGAATGCGAGTTATGGGGAAAGCACCGAGAGAGCAGTGTGCCTCGTTCAACTGCCAAGCTACAGAAGACCACCTGTTCCTTTTCATATGGTCGGGCTCGGTGGTCCAGTGGTTAAAGAAAGGGGCTTTGTTACCAGAAGGTACAGGGTTCGATCCCAGCTCAGGCACTGACTCGCTGCGTGTGAGCAAGTCGCTTCACCTCCTTGCGCTCCTTCCTTCGGATGAGACGTAAAACAAAAACAAGCTCCTATTGGAAGTGACTCTGCAGCAGCAGCAGCAGCAGTTGTTGATGATGCAGAGTTCACCCCCCCCTAGTCTCTGTAAGTCGCTTTGGATAAAAGCGTCTGTTAAATGACTCAATAATAATACATTAATAAAATGGTGCGTTGTTTTTGAATCACAGTGTGTTTTTGCCAGGGTCCCTGATACTTTACGATCCAGGCTGTAGTGCCGTGACTTGCTGTGCTGTTCAGCCACAAAGATCTGACCACAGAGAGAAAACGGAAGCCACGCGATGTGCACAAGCAAGCAGTGCAACACAACTCCAACCCGTCCTCCACTTACAGTACAACTGCATATGCTGTGCTTATACAGACTTTTTTTTTATTTTTATTGTGCAACCCTGTACCTCGGAGGAGAAGCCTGCCCTTCAATAACTGACAATGCCTCAGTCACACAAACGCACAGTTTGGCAGTGCCAGGGCGACTCTGCCTCACACAGACAGTTCCTATTTATAAGCCTTTCCGTCCAAACCCTTGTGAAACTGCTATGCAACAGGAGTCTTATTTCCATCCCTGAATTAAATGAATGACCCAGTCTGGATGCAATCAGACTGTGTCTGGCCAGCATGTCATAGAAACCTCAGGAGGTACAGTCACTCCTTTTAATTGGTCATGTGTTCACATGTTGTTTTTGTAATTACTGTATGTACACATAAGTTACAGCTTCTGGGCTAAAAACAAAATCTAACCTGAACGAACAGGAAAGAACGAACGGATGGGTGGATGGATGGGCGCATGAAACACAAGTCACATCCCCGCTGGAATAATTAGCAGCAACTTCACTTATAGTTTCACAGAGTGCAGATCTCTTCTGCGTTTACTGTAGTTCAGGTAAGCATTTCAACATTTAGGAACATTTGCTGTGTAATAACTATAGAGAAAAGCCGTCGGCCGCTTACAACGTCACATGCTGTGCTTATAGATTTACAGGGACGCGTTTTTATTACACAGACGTTAGGAAAGGAAGCTAGCATGGAGAGTGCTTGAGGAAAGCCCCCACTCACAATGCCTGCTGTCTGATTCCTGGTGGGCAGGTCTGGATGTGGATTGTGAACACACTGCTTATCATCGTACTGCACACCTCTGGTCAAAAGTTTTGCATCCCCCTATAGAATGAACAGATTTTGCTTCATAAAGTCGAATGAAAGCTGCTGAATCATGTTACGTTAACATATTGAATCGCACACCGCTTTGTAGTTTTCCATTTACTTAACGAAAAACTGACATTTCACAAATCAAACATGAAATACTACTGTACTGCTATTACGGCTTCCGGTAGACTTTTGTTTTTTGCGATATTTTGTAGTTTATTTGATTACATGATTAAATAAAAGATCTAAATTAAGTTTCAATTTTTTTTTTTTTTATTTTTTAATGTCGCAATCCTAAAATTCTAGGTGACGCAGAACACTTTTAGCCAGATCTGTACAGTGTGAAGGAGCTTGGGTGACCCTTGCACACTCAAACACACCCTACTGATAAGACAGGCAGTGTGTGAACTCCCAGCACTGTCCAGTCTCCGAGTCCTGGCCAGGGGGAGCAGCTATTGTTCTGCGCCTTTCTCAATTGCAGGGGTCACTTCCCATTGTAAATATAACATTGTTTGTGATTATCATTATTTTTAACCCCTTTGCCTTATTTATTTGCACTGTTTTGACAATGGCACTGAGGGGCTGTAGAGAAAGGCATTTTAGAACTGAAGAAAAAGTTTGAGAACAAGGAAATGCCATTTGGTCCATCTAGGCTCATCCCTTGTCAGCACACCATTCTCCCCTACTGGGGGAGGAAACTCATTGAAATTCCTCCCAGACAACCAGCTCTGGGGTCTCGCAACCTCTGTCCCTCCCTCCCAGTAAGCCAGAGTTAATCCACACTGCTTTCCTCCCTCCCAGTCCCTCCTCAGCTCCACTAGAGCCAGACTGCTTCCCTCCCTCCCAGTTCCTCCTCAGCTCCAACCACTAGAGCCACACTGCCTCCCTCCCTCCCAGTCCCTCCTCAGCTCTAACCACTAGAGCCACATTGCTTCCCTCCCTCCCAGTCCCTCCTCAGCTCCACTAGAGCCACACTACTTCCCTCCCTCCCAGTCCCTCCTCAGCTCTAACCACTAGAGCCACACTGCCTCCCTCCCTCCCAGTCCCTCCTCAGCTCCACTAGAGCCACACTGCTTCCCTCCCTCCTAGTCCCTCCTCAGCTCCACCACTAGAGCCACACTGCTTCCCTCCCTCCCAGTCCCTCCTCAGCTCAACCACTAGAGCCACACTGCTTCCCTCCCTCCCAGTCCCTCCTCAGCTCCACTAGAGCCACACTGCTTCCCTCCCTCCCAGTCCCTCCTCAGCTCCACTAGAGCCACACTGCTTCCCTCCCTCCTAGTCCCTCCTCAGCTCCAGCCACTAGAGCCACACTGCTTCCCTCCCTCCCAGTCCCTCCTCAGCTCTAACCACTAGAGCCACACTGCTTCCCTCCCTCCCAGTCCCTCCTCAGCTCTAACCACTAGAGCCACACTGCTTCCCTCCCTCCCAGCCCCTCCTCAGCTCCACTAGAGCTAGACTGCCCCCCAGTCGTTTAACTGTCACTATCAGGGCCAGACTGACATTTAAACCCTCCTCTCTCACGCAGACTTTTTTTTTTTTCAGATTTACTCAGCTGCTTACTTTCATTTGCTTTACATAGAGCGCTTTGCATGTTCCCTTTTCTCACTTTACATATTATGTGTGTGCTCTAGATCCTGTCTCTCAAAATGCAGGGTTTCTGTTGCCAGGAAACGGCAACACAAATGTAAAAACAAAAAATTGAAAATGAACAACGGCTGCTTTTTTTTTTTTTAAGGCAGTGAATTTTCTTAGTGTTGTCGGAGTTGGTGCATGAATATTTTCACAGTTGGATTAGCCATAGAAATAAGACACCCGTTGCACAGCAGTTTGATCCATTCCTGGTTTTACTAGGAGTCTAATAAGACTCACCCCGAGCTTGCTACCTCAGCGTGGCTAATCAAGCTGGTAGTAAAAACTGGAACGGGTGAAACTGCTTTGCAGAAGGGGTCTGATTTACAATCTCTGCATTAGTATCTCAAATTAATTGTATGCATAAAAACAAGACTTTAAAACAGAACAAAATCTATAACAACTCACTAGCTTTGTCCCGACACTAAATTCGCAAGCATGACAAAACTGAGAAGGAAAAAAAAAAAAAACGAAACACCAACGGGAGGGCAATTCTGAAGTCGTTCAAACACAGAACGCAACAAAGTGGGGCAAAAATTACAAACAGCAATGGACGGCACAGGAAGTCCCGATTTTAACACAGCAGAGCAGGTTTAAAAGTTACATTAAAAGCAGAAGTAACATCGACATCTGCAACAAAAACCCCACTTCCTTCCAGTGCTGTGCTGCTACGGAAATGCAAGACGGAGGTCTCTGCCACTCTCTGCGTGTCTCTCCGTCTCCATGTCTACATCCACAACTTCAAAACACTCAATCACACAGCCGTCTCTCAGTGCCTCCACTGTAGCCACTAGAGCCATGCAGCCTTCCTCCCTCAGCTATAACCAGTAAGGCTACACTGCTTCCCTCCCTCCCAGTTCCCCTCCTCAGCTCTAACCACTAGAGCCACACTGCTTCCCTCCCTCCCAGTCACTCCTCAGCACTAACCACTAGAGCCACACTGCTTCCCTCCCTCCCAGTCCCTCCTCAGCTCTAGCCACTAGAGCCACACTGCTTCCCTCCCTCCCTCCCAGTCCCTCCTCAGCACCACTAGAGCCACACTGCTTCCCTCCCTCCCAGTCCCTCCTCAGCTCCACTAGAGCCACACTGCCTCCCTCCCAGTCCCTCCTCAGCTCTAACCAGCTGGGCCTTCTCATGTCTAAAACACAACAACAAAAAATGACTCGCTTGGTGAGTCAGCTATTTAAAAAAACTAAACAAAATAATTCCCTGTCGAGTGGAGTTAGTCACTGAGCCTGCAACAGCAGAGCAAGCAGGCGCAGGATCAGGGAAGGCTGTAATTTAGCATAAAATAGACGGGTATGAAAGTTAAATGCTGGGCTCAGACACTCTACAGAGTCAGCAGTCCGCTGCACCACACCCTGAGCACAGCACAGCTCGAACGAACAGCTATGGGAAAAAGTTTTGCATCACCTAGAATTTTAGGATTGAGACATCATAAAAAAATAAAAGAGACACTTAAATTTAGAGGTTTTATTTAACATTGTGTAATCAAAAGAAACTACAAAATGATCTCGCAAAAAATCTACCGGAAGCCATAATAGTAGTACAGTAGCATTTCATGTTAGATTTCGAAATGTCACATTTTTCGATTTGTCAGTTTTAGGGGGGAAAACTACAACGCGGTGTGCAATTCAATATGTCAACGTGACATTATTCAGCAGGTTTCATTCGACTTTATGAAGCAAAACGTCTTAATTCTGCAGTTAATTTCCATGCTTTCACTATGCGTGATTACACTTGGATATGCTTTCGCTGTGGGAAAACTGGATTGTATCTCTCCGGTGATTGTACCCCCAGTTCAAAACAGAATGCAAGTCTGTCAATTATTTATCTACAAACTGTGAGGTGCCTTATTGAGCAAGACAGCATTCCTCTCCATGTCCGATAACACTGAGTGCTTTTAATAGCACTCAGTGCTTACACACGGTATGTGAGGCTAACACAAGTGGCTGCTGTATGCTTAAACACACACACACAGCATGTTATTATGTCTGTTTAATAATTAATCAGGACACAAGAGCTGTACATCTTAGAAGCCTTTCTTGCAATGCTTCTCAAAGACGGATACAGAGTGACAAACTGGACTATCAAACTGCCAAGGCCTGTTTTGTGATCAGGCAGAGCGAGGGGTAAACTGGGGAAGAATGTGGAAACCAGCAGACAACAAACCAAAGGAATTATACCACAGTGTATCAACTCAGTGGTTTTCAACCCCAGACCCCTCTGTGTCTGCTGGTTTTCATTCCAACTGAGCTCTTAATTACTGAACCAGACCCTTAATTGAACTGATCATTAGCTTAATTAGACCTTTTTAATCGGTCTCAGCTCTTAAAACAGCTGCAGATTTCAAGTTCGCTGTAACATTTTATAAGTAACTTGAACTATGCAACTGTTTTAAGATCTGAAAACAATTATAAAAAGGTCTAATTAAGCCAATGATCGGCTCAATTCGGGGTCTAGTTCAGTAACTGAGAGCTCAGTTGGGATGAAAACCACGCAGACGCAGCAGGGGGTCCCCCCGGACCGGGGGTTGAAAACCACTGTATTAACTGAACAGTGCTTTGAACAAGATTGCTGGAGCTGTAAGGTTTTAAGGTTCAGGACCAAGCCTACAACTTAAACCTCTGGTTCTCCACACAGCAGGGGGAAGAAGTTTCAATGCAGAAAAGCACAGCAAGGGGTGAACCATTCAAAACGCTTCCTGTTGGCTGAACTATTGTTCCCCTCTGATCCTGTTACACAGCTGGGACCCCTCGGTTACCATTTACTAAATCCTTCCACAGTTTAATCTTCCATACACCCCCCACCCCCATTTGGAGGCAGTGTGGTCCAGTGGTTAAAGTCCAGGGCTTGTCACCAGAAGGTCACTGGTTCAAATCCCACTGACTGCCTCACTGTGTGTGACCCTGAGCGAGTCGCTTCACCTCCTTGTGCTCCGTCCTGCGGATGAGATGTTAAATCAATGTCCTATTGGAAGTGACTCTGCATATAATGCACAGTTCACAGCCTGCCTCTGTAAAGCGCTTTGTGATGGTGGTCCACTATGAAAGGCGCTATATAAAAATAAAGATATTATTAGGGCAGCAGTGTGGAGTAGTGGTTAGGGCTCTGGACTCTTGACTGGAGGGTCGTGGGTTCAATCCCAGGTGGGGGACACTGCTGCTGTACCCTTGAGCAAGGTACTTTACCTAGATTGCTCCAGTAAAAACCCAACTGTATAAATGGGGAATTGTATGTAAAAATAATGTGTAAAAAAATAATGTAATTGTATGTAAAAATAAATGTGATATCTTGTAACAATTGTAAGTCGCCCTGGATAAGGGCAGCTGGTAAGAAATAAATAATAATAATAATATAATTATTATCATATCCGATATCAGATAGCAGGCCTTGTTGGCTTTCCACCTTGGTTGCATTCCTTAAAGGCTCCCACTCCACAGAGTCTAATGAGACACACCTGAGCTTGTTACCTAATCAAACTCGTATTAAAACCTGGCATGGGGTGAAACCGCTACGCAACAGGAGTCTTGTTTCCATCCCTGCTGCTTTGAGTTAGCACCACTCTTCACCACACTGTTATCATCACGCACTCCCAGCCTCCTGCAGATGTTTGGGATAGCATTTGGCTATAACCCGACAAGCTCTGTACTTCACCCGGACGTTCGGAGATGCGATTACTACTCCATTACGGGGGAGCCCCTGTCTGTGCACGCAGTGTTTTTGTTAAATTACGATTTGGAAAGTCAGTTTGGAAGAGTGCCAGCCTCCTCCATACTGTTCTCCTCAAAAGCCTCCCGGCAGCTGCCTAAAAATCTGCTCTCAGCAGCCAGACAGGCAAACAAAGAGATCACAGGGGTGGGAAACAAAAGCGGGCGAAAACAAGCCTTCGATTATTAGAGCTTCACCTGCTTAGTCACCTCATTGCCTGCCCGGCGCCATGGAAACAGGGGGGGGGGGGTTAGCATTACAGGCACCTGCCTCAGATCAAACGCCATTGGAGATCCTAGGAAGGATAACGCACCCTCCGACCCAAACAACTTTCACTGCTCCTCTGCACCACGCTCCCCCAGCCCCTTGTTATCTGGGTCAATCGTGTTTCTTCCGATTATGCAATGCAATACATCATTTTCCATGATGCTGGGGGCACGTGGGATCAGAAGGATTTATCAACCCCCACCGTGCTTTTCCCCCATGGTTATACTCTGCATTTACCACAGTTTACTATGTTCATTAATATGCTTTACCAGACCTCTCTGTGCTTTACAATGTTTCCCTATGCTTTGCCAGACCTCTCTGTGCTTTACAATGCTTCCCTATGCTTTGCCAGACCTCTCTGTGCTTTACAATGCTTCCCTATGCTTTGCCAGACCTCTCTGTGCTTTACAATGCTTCCCTATGCTTTGCCAGACCTCTCTGTGCTTTACAATGCTTCCCTATGCTTTACCACACCTCTCTGTGCTTTACAATGCTTCCCTATGCTTTGCCAGACCTCTCTGTGCTTTACAATGCTTCCCTATGCTTTACCACACCTCTCTGTGCTTTACAATGCTTCCCTATGCTTTACCAGACCTCTCTGTGCTTTACAATGCTTCCCTATGCTTCACCACACCTCTCTGTGCTTTACAATGCTTCCCTATGCTTTACCACACCTCTCTGTGCTTTACAATGCTTCACTATGCTTTACCAGAACTCTCTATGCTTTACAATGCTTCCCTATGCTTTTGCTTGTATTATTTTACTAAATAGGAGTCCACTGACTATTCTAATCCGTTCCCATTAATAAGAAGGGGGAAAAAAATCATAATTTTACCTACATAGTCTAAAGATCACAGTTTTCAAAGTTGTGCATGCTGATGCGCTGGGGAGGCCAAATCAAGGCTGATCATCAGACCCAGCATTGCATGATAATATAAATATAAGTTTACATAAAATCATGTGAATTAGAATGAATACAGATTCAAAGATAGCAGTAAAAATGATGACACACTATATAGAACACAATTACATCATGTAAGAATAGATCATGGATTTGAATGTAAAATACCTCCAATGTTTATATATAGTGTGTGTGTGTGTGTGTGTGTGTATTTAAAAAAACACACACACACGTTTAACCAACAATAAATGAACCTTAAGCCCGAATTTCAAAAATACCAAAAAAACAAATTTATTTTCAGACAATAAAAAAGGCGTTATCCTTCCATTTATTTACGGTACGTGCAGAGGAGACAAAAAAAAAATGATGGTATATATTTCGCAGTTTCTGTCACAGCAGAAACCAAAAACTTACTTGCGCGATGACAAAACGTTCCCTTATTATTAAGCTGATCACTGTGAACTTCAACATTTGCGTGAACCACCACCATTACTACACACACATTGCATGTACGGTACCAATTTCTGCTTTTCTGCTTTGCTAACATTACAACACAACAAAGTAGGAAGGGAAGTTGCGCGTCAGTCAACTAAAAATGATGTTTCAACACAATTATACAAAAATAATAATAATAATAATTGTCATTGTTCGTCAACTACAACGCGTTGTATATAATAAAGGACTCACCCGCTTGCGTAATGTCGGATAAATCGTAATTTCTAGCGGCCGAGGGGAACTCTCTAAGTTTTCTGTTGGATAAGTTTAATGCGCCACTCGCCACGGCGTCTTCCAGCGCCTTTTCCACGCTGCGGCTCCCCGCTATGCCAGCCGGGAGAGCGGACTCCTCGCCCGCTGCCATCGATAATATAATCCGCTTTCGAGACGATGTCAATAATCCACGGCCCCCTTCTCAACTCTTCGTCGCCTGGCAACTTCAGCAGCAGCAGCACGAGCTCCGACCACTGTTCTGTTCTGGAACCTAACTTGGAGTGGGCGGGTGAGGTGGTTGTGATTGTCTGAGAAGTTGACAACAGGCTGATTGACAGGAACGCTAGCCAGTAGGGTAAGTGGAAGAGAGAGAGAGAGTGGGGTTTCGTAAGAAGGCGGGTTGACATAATGAGGGGCGTAGTTTACAACCGGAGGGCGGGTGACTGATGTGAAGCACGGCCAGTAGAGTAGAAGAAGGCGGGCCAAGGCTGTCCTTGAGGCGGGCGGGGAGAGGAGGGGGCTTGAACTAAGGGTAGTGGGCGTGGTCCAGCTCAGAAAGAAAGAAAGTGGGCGTGTCGTTGATGAAAATAGGCGTGTCGTTGAAAAAAGTCTAAGCGTGTGGTTGAATGTGGGCGTGTCATTGAATGAAGTGGGCGTGTCGTTGAAGAAAGTGGTTTGGCGGAAATTAGTTGACGAAAACGAGGTAGTGTTATCGACAGGCGTTTAAACCAATGTAAACTGTTTGGGGGTTTCGTGACTGTTTTTTGAAATTAAGCAGTGCTGTTTTTGTGGCGGACAAGTTCAAGTTATAGCGCACCAGAATTCATAAAAATGCACGCGTGGAGTGGTTTAGTATTCAGCTATTCGAAAGTGTAATATTATGGAAAAAAGTAAAAATTACAATTACGCTTGAGGGAAAAAAAACACGTTATTGGATGGTATCAAACAAAGATGTTGAATATTATACTGGAAAATAACTGCATTTTACAAATGCAATGTGCTCCGAGTGTATTGAACCGAATGTTGTTTGCAGAAAATTAAAATCCAGGGAGAAAACAACAAACACACAAACTAAAGATCTGCAGAAAATATTACTATTTTTGTATTTGTTTTGAATTTTAAATAATGGTAATTAAATTGTATCTATGCGTGGCATTGTGTTTTTACTGTAGGCTATACCGCTATCAGTGTATATATTGTTATATTCTGACGCGTACCACTTTCTGTCCCAACATCAATCCTGTTAAACCATTCCCTTGTTCCATAGATTTAGACCACAGACTCGTTCAGGCGTTCAGTTTTTCTGCTTTTATTTAATCAAGCTTCTGTTTTCAAAATCTCTGAAACGTGTTTTGAATGTTTTGCTATCAGCTCTTTTTCGCGTTGGCTTTCACAGCTTTTATTGTAATCACGATTACTCAACTATTTTCTTTCCCCTTGTATCGTTTTTTCATACCTCCGTTTTAAACTCGCTTTCTAGAACCGAAGAGCAGCTTCTGAACTCACAGACCAAACACCTTCACACAGACTAACTGAAGCACAACCTCTGAATGATCGCGATCAGATCATTGCAAACATCCCAAAAACTAACAATAGAGCTATAAATATTAAATATTCAGAACAACCCCCCCCCCCCAAGCCCTCTTCTATCTGCTCCACCCCTCTTCCCAAAAACCTACCCGCTGCTACACCCCCCCACCTGCCCCATTCTTTCCCTCTCCTAGCAACCACGGAACCAGTGAAGCTCTCCACTTCCATGGAGACTTTCCCAGTTTGACTCCAGTACTGTTTGCAGTCCAGTGGCATTGTCATTCTGGCAGAACCCCGCTGTCTTTTGTGATTCGTCTCCTGACGTTGCCTTTTGTCTTTCCCAAATGACCCTCCTTCCAGTCGCGGTCTAACATCGTTCTGCTTCAACCCCTCCCCTCGTCCACATAGGGACCTGTAATTCATTCACTAAGAGCACAGATGTCTTATTACAGCACACACACACACACACACACACACACACACACACACACCCTGACATCCCTATACATTGATTCTTATATCTCTAGCTGAATTGCTGGTCTGCTTGACTCAGTTTCTTCTAGTTTCAGTAACACTGATGAAGGCTCTGGAGCCCAAACGCTGGTCTGCTTGACTCAGTTTAGTTTCAATAACACTGATGAAGGCACTAGAGCCCAAATGCTGGTCTGCTTGACTCAGTTTAGTTTCAATCACACTGATGAAGGCACTGGAGCCCAAATGCTGGTCTGCTTGACTCAGTTTAGTTTCAATAACACTGATGAAGGCACTAGAGCCCAAACGCTGGTCTGCTTGACTCAGTTTAGTTTCAATAACACTGATGAAGGCACTAGAGCCCAAACGCTGGTCTGCTTGACTCAGTTTAGTTTCAATAACACTGATGAAGGCACTAGAGCCCAAACGCTGGTCTGCTTGACTCAGTTTAGTTTCAATAACACTGATGAAGGCACTAGAGCCCAAACGCTGGTCTGCTTGACTCAGTTTAGTTTCAATAACACTGGTGAAGGCACTAGAGCTCAAACGCTGGTCTGCTTGACTCAGTTTAGTTTCAATCACACTGATGAAGGCACTAGAGCCCAAATGCTGGTCTGCTGGGGGTCTCTGCTTGATTGTGGATCCTTGTCCTTGCTGGCCGAGCCCCTCAGTGGCTCACAAGCAGCTGCCCCAGAAGTCCAGCCTTGCCAGCCCAGCGACGCAGCACATGCGCCAGACACTGCATGCCTCGGAATACCAGGAATTCCACCGTCTCGGATCAGGAACTCTGAATTCATCCCGACAATTAAGGGTGCTTTTACTATGGGAAACTTTTATAAGGGTTAGTTTGCCCTGGTTTGTTTTTTAATATGCTTTACCACACCTCTCTGTGCTTTACAATGCTTCCCTATTCTTTACCAGACCTCTCTGTGCTTTACAATGCTTCCCTATGCTTTACCAGACCTCTCTGTGCTTTACAATGCTTCCCTATGCTTTACCACACCTCTCTGTGCTTTACAATGCTTCCCTATGTTTTACCAGACCTCTCTGTGCTTTACAATGCTTCCCTATGCTTTACCAGACCTCTCTGTGCTTTACAATGCTTCCCTATGCTTTACCACACCTCTCTGTGCTTTACAATGCTTCCCTATGCTTTACCACACCTCTCTGTGCTTTACAATGCTTCCCTATGCTTTACCAGACCTCTCTGTGCTTTACAATGCTTCCCTATGCTTTACCACACCTCTCTGTGCTTTACAATGCTTCCCTATGCTTTACCACACCTCTCTGTGCTTTACAATGCTTCCCTATGCTTTACCAGACCTCTCTGTGCTTTACAATGCTTCCCTATGCTTCACCACACCTCTCTGTGCTTTACAATGCTTCCCTATGCTTTACCATACCTCTGTGCTTTACAATGCTTCCCTATGCTTTACCAGACCTCTCTGTGCTTTATAATGCTTCCCTATGCTTTACCCTGCTTTCACTGTGCGGTATTACACTTTGCTGGGCTTTTACTATGAGAGACTTTTATTTGGTGAAATCATTGAGAATGGGGACGTTCGTAGTTCATTGTGTTTTATTACACTATGCTCTGCTGTTACTGTGCACCAAGAATGAGTGAGAGCGGGTTGTGAAATCACTGCGATCCTGCAAACTCCCAGGGAATGCCTGGAATGGCTTGGATTCGATCCAGCATTAGCGCTCTGGGATTGGGGAACGGGATGAAATCCCAGCAGCTGGTCAGACTCAAACAAAGCTGAGATCACATCCAAAGACTTCCCTTCATTCAGTCAGCCGTCCTACCCACAGTACCTCCAGTGCTTACAGTACTTCCCAGATAACACATCAGAACACGTCCGTTTCCTAGTAGCTGGTTGATCATCTAAAGCTGAGGAAACACGAAGCCACATTTCCAGGAACAGCGGCTTGAAACCTGGTTCCAGGGGACCTAGCTTGAGGTTTGCTGTATGAAACCCCCAAGTCTCCCCTGGTGTGCCGCGCAGGGGCCTGAAACCTCGTCTCCTGAAACCAAGTTCCAAGCCGGACAGGGGCTCCGTGTTCCCTTCAGCTAATCAATCCATAAATGACGACCAAAATGAACAGCATACATTCTGCCGTGCATTAGAGCTTCTCTCCTTTCTTTAGCAGGTCAATCCTACTTTTGATTCACAGCTAAATCAATATTCAAAGATATTCAAATTTGCATAACAAACGTCCACTGCAGATTGCTACCAAATCAGACTCCAACTGTGCACGGAAGGATTTTGACATCATTTTAAAAAAATTTCCGCTCCGTTGTATGCTTCAGACCGACTTTTTACATTGTCAAGTTATTTTGATGTCACAGTCCACCTGTGAGATGCCCGATGACATCACAAACGGGCCGGTGACATCACAGTGGCCCGGTTGCCGTGGAGACTAGCCATGCCCTGTTCAGTCTAGTGGCATTCAGGGCTCCAGTCTAGATTAAGGGGAGATAGATACAGTAGCTGGGCGGTCTCAACTGCCTGTCCCCATGACTTAAACTAGGAGAAGCTTTTAGGGATATCTTATGGCCAACAGGACAGGGAAAGGAAAATATCCGGGGATCCCCAGATACTGCAGGGGGGAGGAACCCCCAAAGGTGAGTACGGGGTCCCACAACCAACTTGGGGACAGCTGGGATGAGGGCCATTCTCTGCCGCAGAGAGTCCAACAAGCTCTCTTCAATGTTCAAAAGCAATCTAAAAAAACGATACTGGTTGTTAATGAATCTATTGCCTTGGAACCGTGTGCTTTGCAGGTTTCTGGTTTCACTCTGTGGCAATAAACTATAGGCTACTTATTAGCAGTCTTACAGTGGGTGTGTTAAGTGAGCGAGCAGTTCAGTGAAAGAGCCTCTTAATAACTGAGTTATGCTTCCTCTGAGCAGAGACTCTGTGATCAGAGTGAGTAGAAAACTCCTCGCTCTGAGCTGCTCAGAAACTTAACACACCCACAGCTTTAATAGGGACCCTGTTTTAGAAATGATTTGGATTTACAGCATTTAATTATAGACTCATTTGTAGTTAAAAAAGGGTCTGAGGGCGGCTGTCACTCAGCGTTCTGATATTTCTTCAACAGTTAAAGAGAAAAAGGGAGCAATCAGAACCCAAGCTTGAATCCACTGGGAAGAAATGGGGTGGAAAGAAGGAGCCTGTGTCGATCCAATCCCTGCCTCCAGAACTTGTGAGTGTCAGCGCCTAAACATGACAAAAACATATATATATATATATATGAATTCGTGAAAGCTTTTCCATTAAAATATTCAATTCATGTACAGATGCAATGTATAAGATCATGAATAATGTCAATAAATTGATTCATATTTTCTACAAAGTATAAATACATACATATCCATTCTAAGATAGATAGATAGATAGATAGATAATATAGTTACATATACATATTCACACATCAATTATCTATTTCTACAAACTACAAACCACATGTTTTTAAATCTTTTTTTTACATTTCTGTTTTATCAAATTCTACATTAGACTGTTTTTAATGGAATGGTTTGTTATTTTTTGTGTGTTTGTGTGTCTGTGTGTGTCTGTGTGTGTGCTTGTGTGTGTGTGTCTGTGTCTGTGTGTGTGTGTGTGTGTGTGTGTGTGTGTGTGTGTGTGTGTGTGTGTGTGTGTGTGTGTGTGTGTGTGTGTGTGTGTGTGTGTGTGTGTGTGTGTGTGTGTGTGTCTGTGTGTGTGTGTGTGTGTGTGTGTGTGTGTGTGTGTGTGTGTGTGTGTGTGTGTGTGTGTGTGTGTGTGTGTGTGTGTGTGTGTGTGTGTGTGTGTGTGTGTCTGTGTGTGTGTGTGTGTGTGTGTGTGTGTGTGTGTGTGTGTGTGTGTGTGTGTGTGTGTGTGTGTGTGTGTGTCTGTGTGTGTGTGTGTGTGTGTGTGTGTGTGTGTGTCTGTGTGTGTGTGTGTGTGTGTGTGTGTGTGTGTGTGTGTGTGTGTGTGTGTGTGTGTGTGTGTGTGTGTGTGTGTGTGTGTGTGTGTGTGTGCGTGTGTCTGTGTGTGTGTGTGTGTGTGTGTGTGTGTGTGTGTGTCTGTGTGTGTGTGTGTGTGTGTGCGTGCGTGTGTGTGTGCGTGCGTGTGTCTGTGTGTGCGTGCGTGTGTGTGTGTGCGTGTGTGTGTGTGCATGTGTCTGTGTGTGCGTGCGTGTGTGTGCCTGCGCGTATGTGTGTGGAGCACTATGTGATGCTTGTGATAAAAGTCGCTGTAAAATGTGAATTGTGCTGCTGTTGTAAGAATCCTCATGAACAGTCTCTGTAAAGGTCGGTTCAGACTTCAGACTTCAACCCTGTGGAAAAGTGTCCACATTCGCTGTATGGTCAGAGTGCAGCTGTGCAGCTTTTACAGCTTCCTGCGCCTGACGTATGGCATTCACCTGCGACAGGAGCATGAACCAGACCAGCCTATCAGCAGCAGGGGTGGAATGATATGCATTCGGTGTGGTACCCGTCACAGCAACGTCTATGAAACTAGACCAGCTTGTTTGACTCTGCTGCCCCCAGCTGGACGGGATCATCGCTTTCCTGGGTCTGGATGACGTGGTGTCCCTGGGGCAGGTCAGCCGCTGCTTCCGGGAGCTGTGCCACAGCGAGGGGATCTGGAGGAGGCTGTGCAGCAAGGTGGCGCCGAGATATAGCCCCGACCCTCACAGCCCCGAAGAAGCGCACTGGAGAAGAGAGGCCCTCCTGAACTGTGAGTGAGGGGCGGGGCGAGGGAGGGGGGCTGTGTGTGTGTGTGTGCGTTTATGATTCTGTCAGCGGCTGTGTGCTCTAGTTATCACAGGAGGCAGTGCGGTCCAGTGGTTAAAGTCCAGTGGCTTGTCCCCAGAAGGTCACCGGTTCAAATCCCACCTCTGCCACTGACTGCCTCACTGCGTGTGACCCTGAGCAAGTCACCTCCTTGTGCTCCGTCCTGCAGATGAGATGTTAAATCAACGTCCTATTGGAAGTGACTCTGCATATAACGCACAGTTCACAGCCTGCCTCTGTAAAGCGCTTTGTGATGGTGGTCCACTATGAAAGGCGCTATATAAAAATAAAGATATTATTATCGTCTGTCTCTCTCAGATACCAAGGGTCTCTTCTTCCAGACTTTCGGTGGGCGGAAGCGTCTGCTCAGCCGCGCCGTGGCTCCGCACCTCTCCCACGGATACAGGAAGTTCCTGCCCACGAAGGACCACGTCTTCATCCTGGACCACAACGGCACGCTGTTCTTTCTGAAGAACGCCCTCGTGTCCTCTCCGCTCGGGCAGATCCAGTGGAAGCGAGCCTGCCGCTACGTGGTGCTGTGCCGCCACGCCAAGGACGTGAGCGCAGAGAGCCTTCATACATCCTGGCAACGCACGCTTCCATTCCTTACATGCATCTATACACAGCCCTGACCAAACCTGACGCAGCCCCCTACAGAATGAACTCACTCTGCTTCATGAAGTCGAATGAAACCTGCTGAATGATGCTAAACATAATTATTATGTATTTCTTAGCAGACGCCCTTATCCAGGGCGACTTACAATTGTTATAAGATATCACATTATTTTTAAAAACAGTTACCCATTTATACAGTTATATACTTAATAAAAAACTGACAAGTGTGACATTTCCAAATCTAACATGAACTGTACTACGATTCTGGCTTCCGGTAGACTTTTTTTTTTATAGTTTCTTTGATTTACATGAAGTTAAATAAAAGATCTCAATTATGCTCCTATAGTTTTTTTTTAATGCCACGTCTCCCCCCCCCCGCCCCTCAGTTTGCGACGGACCCGCGCAGCGACACGGCGTACAGGAAGTACCTCTACGTGCTGGCACGGCGGGAGCTGGCGGGCGCGGCCGTGAGGGGGCCGGACAGCACGGCCCTGCGCTGTGACTGCGTCGAGGTTTACCTGCAGTCCAGCGGCCAGCGAGTCTTCAAGATGACCTTCCACTCCTCCATGAGGTTCAGAGACATCCGGCTGGTGGGGCAGGAGAGCGAGAGAGCCCTGTTGCTGCTCACGGGTAACAAGCTGGACCAGACACACCTCCCCTGTGCTGTACCCTGCTCCCCTGCGCTGTACCCTGCTCCCCTGGGCACTACCCTGCTCCCCTGTGCTGTACCCTCCTCCCCTGTGGTGTACCCTGCTCCCCTGGGCACTACCCTGCACCCCTGTGCTGCACCCTGCTCCCCTGTGCTGTACCCTGCTCCTGTGTGCTGTACCCTGCTCCCGTGTGCTGTACCCGGCACCCCTGTGCTGTACCCTGCTCCCCCGTGCTGTACCGGTCACTGTGCCTCTGTGTTCTCATGGCAGATGAAGGGAAGGTGTACAGTCTGACGGTGAACGAGACCCAGCTTGACCAGCCCCGCTCTTACACCGTCCAGCTGTCCATGCGCAAGATCACCAAGTGCCTGCCCCACCTGTGCATCAAACAGGTCCACTCCAACCAGAGCAGCGTGCTCTATGTCACAGGTGAGTGAGTGGACAGTGCGGTCAGAACAGTGTGCTCTACATCATGACAGGTCAGTGCAGTCAGAATAGTGTGCTCTACATCATCACAGATCAGTGCAGTTAGAATAGTGTGCTCTACATCATCACAGGTCAGAATAGTGTGCTCTACATCATCACAGGTCAGAATAGTGTGCTCTACATCATCACAGGTCAGAATAGTGTGCTCTACATCATCACAGGTCAGAATAGTGTGCTCTACATCATCACAGGTCAGAATAGTGTGCTCTACATCATCACAGGTCAGTGCAGGTTGAGTATTGGTTGATCAAGCCAGCTCTTTTAGTTTCTTGTAAGTTTGTGCACCCATTCAGCAGAAGGAACTATTCTGTAAGGATTTGCTCGTGGTTTCAGATGCCGGGGGAGTGTATTTCGAGGTGCACACGGCCGGGGTGTATCGAGATCTCTTCGGCACTCTGCACGCCTTCGACCCCATCGACCTTCAAATGCCCCTCGCTCTCCCCCTCCCATCAAAGGTAAGCTGACCTGGGGGGGGGGGGGGCGTCTTCAGTTTAATTTGTTGCCACGGTGAGAAGCTCATTGTCAACAGAATGCTGCCAATTTCCGTTTTCATCAATGAATGAAAGTGTTAGAATTGATTAAAAGGGAATGGGGAATGGGGAATTGTGGGAATTGGAACCCCCAGGCCTAGTGACTGCACCCTGTCCTTCTCACAGGTGATGAGCTGCTCTCTGGGGTTCAACCACTTGGGACTGGTGGATGAATTTGGGCGAATCTTCATGCAGGGGAACAACCGCTATGGACAGCTAGGCACTGGGGACAAGATAGACCGGGGCGAGCCCACACAGGTAAGCCAGGGCAGTCAAGTGTACCCTGCAGGTATTAGGACCCCCACATCCTGACACCCCCACACTGTAGATTCGCTCGTGCAGTGCAGCAGGTATTAGGGCCCCCACATCCTGACACACCCTAATAGGGATATGACATCACATCCTCTCCAGAGCCTGGCAGCTCTAAAGAGTTGAGAGGCTGCGTTGCGAAACCTGCTCCGGGTTTGCTGAAGCTTGCTGTGTTTGCTGCAGGTGCCGTATCTGTGCCAGCCCGTGTCAGTGTGGTGTGGGCTCAACCACTCCCTGGTGCTGCTGGAGACCCTCAACTTCGGCAGGGAGGTGCAGGGCTGCGGGTGTGGGGCGGGGGGCAGGCTGCCAGGCTGGCCTAAGGGCAGCGCCACCTTCGTCAGGCTACAGATTCAGGTGAGAGCTTCAATATGAATCTTGCATTGTAATCGCTTTGGATAAAGGCATCTGCCAAATACATCATTTAATGATTAAGAGCCAGAGGAAACTAGATGAAGGCACTGGTCTGCTTGACTTAGTTTCATGAACGCTGGACTGCTTGACTCAGTTTAGTTTCAGTAACACTGATGAAGGCACTAGAGCCCAAACACTGGTCTGCTTGACTCAGTTTAGTTTCAATAACACTGATGAAGAGCCCAAACGCTGGTCTGCTTGCCTCAGTCTCTTCTCTCTCGCTCTCCAGGCCCCTCGTTGTGTGTGCTCCCTCTGTTCGACACGGGACTGTCTCTACATGATGTCCTGCCACGACATTGACCTGCTGCCCGCTTTCCGGACCCCGCCCCTGCAGAGGTCGCGGGGGGGTCAGGCGGAGGGCGAGGAGGCGGGGCTCTGCCGCACGTTCCTGACAGAACTGCGGAGCTGCACCACCCTCCCCCAGCAGCTGGACAGGCTCAAGGACATTGTGAATCACATGACCCTGCCCAGCTTCCAGAGAGACTTCCTGTGTGAAGCTCTGAACACCATACAGAGCACCAGGGACGGGCTATCAGGCTAGCCAGCCCAGCCACAAACTCCATGGTGGAATTGAAAAAAGATATCTTGTTTGATTACTTGAAAGCAATTATGAGGCCAAAATAAAGTACTTTAGCAATGCATTGAGTTTCTTTTGTAATCATCTATTTTTATACACTGCTGTGCAAACGTCTGACAGGTTGCATTTTTCTACTCTGATACATTATGAGCATTTATTTACTCAATGCCTCCAGTGTTTTCACTATTATAACAACCTTGACTCTCATAAAGAAGGAAACACATTGAGTGAAATATCTCCCATCGCTCGATTTTCAAGGTGTGGTGTCTGAAACAAACAAGCACAAAGAAACATCCTCTGTAATTGACAAACCCAGGACTGGAAGACCCAAAGAAGCTATCTAACAAGGATTATCGATACTTGAAGATAACATATTCAAGGAATAGAAAGACAAGTGCTGAATTGACAACAGGACTGTCAGAAGGCACAGCTGTCGTCCCTCCATTAACAGTACAAAGGTCACTCTTGAAATCAGGAGTTAAAGGATCTGTTGCAGTAAGAATACCTCTGTTAAGAAAGGGGAACAAGACTAAAATATGCACAACAGGCCCAAGTCAGTTTCCTTCTCTTGATACTGGAGTCGCTCTCAAATGTATTACACTAGGAGCAAAAGCTACTCCTTGCATAGCTTAAGATGTTGAAATACGAATGCATTACAGCCCAGCACACCAATGTAATAATGACTCCATTAAACCAAAGTGTTGATAAGCCATTACATGGTACAGAAAAGTGAATCACACAGTGCGTGTCATTAACAGGTTTATTGTTCTCATTGACAAGTACAATCAAGCAGTGGGTTTGTCAGATCTCCTGTACAGCACAGCAGCCAGCGCAGCGATGCAGCCCAGAGCCACAGCAGCCACCACACCAGCCAGGACCAGAACCTCGACAGGGAAGCCTGGAGGGGGAGAGAGGGGCAGAGTCACAGGACAGAAAAGCAAGCACATTTACTCCCAGCCTACACAAGTCAGTTACAAGACGCTACCACTGGGACTGTAGGTGCAAGCCTGCACAAACTGGTTACCAGTAAAGCAGTCTTACCTCTCAAATCAGGTGGAGTTTTACACCCATAAAAAAAGGTGACATTTTTGCTTTATCCTTCCATAGACCAACATTCCTGTAGGTCAGCTTTGTTGGCTTACCAGTTTATGTTAGCCAATGCTACTCACAGGCACACAAGTTAAGAGGGCCATGAACGTTCCAGGACAGCAGGACATTTAGAATATAAAAGGCTGTGCTTGTCCAATCTTGCGGCACAGAACGGTTACCTTGCGATTTGCTGTCCTCTGCTTTCAGATGGAGACTCTGGGCGTCAAGGTCGTACAGAGTTTCCAGGACAACTAGGGGTCCGACGCGAGCATCGCCTTCCCATTCCAGCTCTGGCATCTCAGCTGGACGGAAAGAGACAAACATTGAACCAGTTCACATAAGTCACCCTTTCCCCATCTCCCCCAAAAAACAAACCAAGCGGTCGATCCCTCACCCATGCTGCCAGCCGCTCCTCTCCCTCGTCTCTTTCTGGAAGGGCTTCCCGCTCCACAGCTCCCAGTATTGCAGCAGCTGCACACCTGATCACTTCCATCCACAGAGCTCCACCTAGGGGGAGAGCCCAGGGGTTAGCTTACCCAGGGGAGGAGGAGGGACAGGGAGACGGGACGCCCCTCCGACACTCACCTGCTGGAGCTGGCAGTGAAAGAGCAGGCCTTGTTCACGGAGTCCACGTTCTGGGAACCAGATGCCACTTTCAGGTGGCAGGTGATGTAAATCTGGAGGAGGGGGTTACAAAAAACAAAACAGCGTTAAATTAAAACACACTTTCAACCCAGTGTGCCAAACATGTTACCCTCTCCAGTACCATGCATAAAAATTTACTAAATTAAAAAAAAAAAAAAGCTGTGTATCCTTTTATAATGGCAACGTGGTCAAGTGGATTAGAGCATGGGTGATTTCTTGGTAGATGCCCTTATCCAGGGCAACTTACAATTAAGATAGAGATAGATATATATATATATATATATTTTTTTTTTTTTTCATGCAATTACCCATTTATACAGTTGGGTTTATACTGGAGCAATCTAGGTAAAGTACCTTGCTCAAGGGTACAGCAGCCGTGTCCCCCACCTGGGATTGAACCCATGACCCTCCGGTCAAGAGTCTAGAGCCCTAACCTCTACTCCACACTGCTGCGCTAATTAAGACAGACTTTCAGCCCAGTGTGTCAAACATGTTACCCTCTCCAGTACCACTTATAAATAAGTCTGTACTAGTGTATCCTTTTATAACAATGGCATGGTCAAGCTACAGTATGGGCAATAAAGCAAATCACTGTGAAGCGATTTGTTAATTCCAGCAAGTCTTATTGTGTAGAAGCTATCCAGTGTATTAGCTACCAGTAGAATTTAAAAAAAAAAAAAAAAAATTGCATTGTGATGTCACCAGTGTGCGCGTCTCCATACTGCATTGTGAGGTCACCAGTGTGCGCATCTCCATACTGCATTGTGATGTCACCAGTGTGCGCGTCGCCATACTCACAGAGCTCCGGGCATCAGAGAAGAACCTGAAGGCATCGAGCCTCATCTGCAGCTTGGTGTTCTGCACTCTGGGAGACATGAAGCGAGACCCGGAGCCAGACACCTTCGCATCAACCAGGCAGCTACAGGAGACACACAGGGTTTAAAATACATCAATACGAGAAACCAGAAAGCACCACGTTACTGGATACCGAGCTGATGCACCATCACATCACTGTGGATAGCCTTAAATCACAAGTTCAGCTCACTATTCTAGTAGCATTTGCTGTAAAAACTAAAGCAAATTTTTTTGCACTGTAACCTTGTTTTGCACTGCAACACCTGGGAAAAAAAAAAAAGTCACTTTGGATAAAAAGGGAGTCTGCCAAAAAGAGATACCTGGATTTCAAAAGGGAAAAAACGTAAGCCGCTCACCCGCTGTTGTCAATGAAGACGTATCGGGGGCTGGCGTTCTTGTCAGGGACCATGGTGGCCACACAGTTGTCCACAAAGAGCCGGAGGGGCATGTGGTTGGTTCCGTCGACCGAGGCTTCGATGTTCATGACGTCCCCCAGGGCGTAGACGTTGGAGGTCCTCTGGGTGAGCCAGTCATCTAGGAAAGAAAGGAGGAGTCTGTTAGATAACCAGGCCTGGAGCCGCAGCCAGAAGCTTGGCATCCCTCTACAGAATTAAATGTTGCTTCATAATTGAATGAAACCTGCGTTAACATATTGGATTGCATGCCACTTTAGTTTCATATATTTAATGAACAGAAAACATAAATTATGCCCCTTAATTTTTACATTAAATGTTACCAATTATGCTTCCAATAGTTCTGCAATTATTTCTTAGCAGACGCCCTTATCCAGGGTGACTTACAATTGTTACAAGATTTCACATTATACAGATCTTTCATACAATTCCCCATTTATACAGTTGGGTTTTTACTGGAGCAATCTAGGTAAAGTACCTTGCTCAAGGGTACAGCAGCAGTGTCCCCCCCACCTGGGATTGAACCCACGACCCTCCGGTCAAGAGTCCAGAGCCCTAACCACTACTCCTGCCCCCAATATCATTTTGTAGTTTGATTACATGTTAACACACTCTTATATTACATAACACACATCTTAATCCGAATTTCTAGGCGATACAAAGCTTGACTATAGAGTCGTGCACGGCCTGGAGCTGCAGTCTGGTCCACAGAGTGGAATTGTTAAATGCCAGCTGGTTGCAATATTGAAGCCGTCTTCCCTGGACAGGGCACTCAGGGTGAGAGGGGACGCTGCTTACCGGTCATCAGCCTCAGGGAGAAATCCAGGGCAGCCTCCGAAAGCTTGGTGGAGGTGAAGGGGACCCACGTGGGTTTCAGGGCATTGCTGCTCACATTGTGCAACCTGGGGCAGAAACAAGGAAGCCATCCATCCATCACCATTAAACTCTCCATAGGGCTAAACAGTTTTGTTAAATCCATTTCTGGTTGCTTTTCCTGGCTAATTTATGACTAAACGCTGGTCCATTCTCAGCAGGAACGATGGTGTTTCTCTTTAGTGTTGGAGGTGTTTGCTGGGTCCTGTATTACTCTGAAGCTGGGGTCTCCAAACCTGGTTCTGGAGAGCCCCTCTCTAGCAGGATTTAGTGTCTTCACAGTGATTAAAGATCTGTAACACCTGTTAATCTTGACTAAGCCCAATTGGTTCAATAATAGATTGGTTGAAAAGAAAAAAAAGCCACAGTCGCTCTCCAGGACCAGAGTTGAAAACCGCTGCTCTAAAGCATGGAGAAACACGATCATGCGCAGTAGCTAGAAAACCGATCAAACACGCAGAGAACCAGCGAGACGGTGCGCTGTACGAGACGCAGCATAAATGTAATTTAGCTATGAATATCTACACATGACATTTTCTCCAGCAAAAAAAAGACATTAAGTACAAACATTTTCCCTGCCGGCAATTAACTGAAAAGGCAGAGCGTAAGTCGCACCCTGCACACCGGGAGAGAGCTATCAAACCCACGACTTCACACGCGTGGAGTGAAGCGCGCACTGACGCGTGCGTAAATCTACACCAAGTATTCAGTGAGTTGTAAGGGACCGGGACATCTTATAAACGCATCCAACTCAATCAAATCCCTTGTAACTAAAGTGTATTAAGACTGTTGCCCAGTGTATATTAATGCAATTTAAAGTTACACCCTCTATAGTATTTTAAGATGCACTGGAACTATAGGTAGTTTGACGCTCACCTCAAATAGCGGCACTCGATGCCGACTTGAGCGGCGTTGGTTCTCACTATAGGCAGGTTAGAATTGGGGGTCGGGATGTAGCGGAGGGTGAAACTGTAAACCAGCGTGTCTTGGACCATCTAGTGCGGGGGAAAAAAGTGCATTATTAAAAAAACTACACCCTGCATACCGAGCTTAATACAGTCCTTTGTGTTGTTATGCAAATGCTGCCCGCTTTTTACCATCAGAGTACTGCCGCACTCCTGCAGCTGCGCATCAAAAACCACGCTCTGCGTCGCATCATCCAGCCGCGTAACCCCGCAGCTTCCCAGGCGGACATCAGAAGTCTTGATCAGCTGACCGATACCGAACAGATCCCGCTTCACCGTCACCACGACTCTAGATTCCCCGCACTGCGCCGCGACAGTCTGCGGGAGCAGCGCTCGGAATCCGGGTTGCTGGGATTCTGGAGACGGGGTCGGGTAATTCACAACGGCGATGGCTTGGCTAAGTGGTTGAGAACCGAGCCAGGGTGTGCTGGCTCCGCCGCGGAGCGAGGCAAGCACGGCCAGCGTGTAAAACAAAAACGTGGCACTTGCTGTATGATCCATCGTTACAGAATAAAGAGACAAATCCACCTGTCTTCCTAGTGCACAGCCAGCTTGCTTTATACCACCGGGGTCTAGGCTGTCTGCACGAGGAAGCTAATTGATTTGCACGTGGTATTTTTTAATTTCCAATTAACCCTTTCATGCATGGGGACGGATTAAAGAAATATATATTTAGACTTTATATTATGTGGATGACGCAAATGCAGGGGTGACCCAAGATGGATCCTTCCACTGTTGGTCTTTGTTCAAACCCTGTTCTAAATTGTTTAATTAAACCAATTAAAACGCCAGCCAGACCCTGAAGTATAGGTTAATTTTCTCAATTTGTGTGGACTAGCCCCCATAGGACCATGCTTGGACAGCCGAGGAAATGCAGGACAGGCCCCGCGAAAAAAGCAATGGGTGAAAAAAACACGTAAATGTGTTTAAAACTATTTTTATTTCAGCTGTTTTCGATGTTTCGTTCGTGAAAGAGTTAAAGGCGGTTATTTGAATGGTTTTCACAGCGTTGTGCCAGAGTGGCTTCATTCCTCTGCTTAAAGTTCTGTATATACGCACGTCAAACGTGCGCAATGACGTAGTTCTTCACTTCAACGCACAGCCGGCAGTATACATTTTGTATACAGACGTCACAGGTATTAGAAAAATAATATTTTCCTTCGAATCCTTTAGTAAAGTTGCAGAACATTGTCCGAGAGAGAGAGAGAGAGAGACCGACCTGTCTGAAGTCTTTTCTAAATTGTTTTCCTAAAGCTAAGTTTCAGCCGTAACGGTAACGTGGAATTAACAAAAATTGTTTAATTTTCTTAAATATATATTTTTTTTAGATTTAAATATCTATATCGTATCTATATATCGTTATTTACTAAAAGGTGCAATTTTATATGCTAATTTTGTTTTGTTTCTTTTTAAAAAATCTATCAGCTTTTTTGTCAAATAATCATTTATATTCATCTTTCATAATAATAATAATAATAATAATAATAATAATAATAATAATAATCAATTATTCTAATCGATTCTAATCGATAAACTGTATTTGTATTTGACACTCGATCCGATTGACATTATCAAGCAAAACTCATCCCATAGGATTGAGCCAGTCGGCACCTATAGGTTCAGATCAAGCGCCTTAATGGACATCGGATATAGGAGCCGCTAGAGGGCGCTAAACAAGCGGTGTTGAAATAATAGTTTAACAGTAACACAGTTAGGTTTAAGGGTTGAGATTAGGTTAGTTGTAGACATTAGGTTTAGGGGTAGGGGGTAGATTTAGGGGTTAGATGGTCGCCCCATTGCTTTGTGATGATTTTACTTGATAACGTGCCATTGAATCGACTGATCTCTTTTTATTAACATATTTCACAAATATAATTTGTGGTTGCTTACAAAAAAGTACAAAAGCTATCTATATAGATTTTGTACACACACAAAATCTATTTATCTATCTATCTATCTATCTATCTATCTATCTATCTATCTATCTATCTATATCTGGCTCTTTGAGCTATATATATATATATATATATATATATATATATATATATATATATATATATATATATATATATATATATATATATATATATAGCTCAAAGAGCTATATATATATATATATATATTGAATATTTTAACATGTTAATTGTGTTCTCTAAGCAGCAATATTCATAATAATAATAATAATAATAATAATAATAATAATAATAATAATAATAATAATAATATGGTATGATTCTACCCAAAAAAAAAATTGATACTATAATCCGTTCTTCTTCCAGTACTTATGGAGTTTGTAACGGGATACCGCGACGCACTGGTGGATTTTACCGACGCTATGTTCCGCTGGTACCGAGCTTACCTGGTGGAGGCGGCCGGACGGGGAGCCGCGGTGGGTCTGGCCGGGAGACAGGACCGCTGCGCCG
>CM060286.1:1371695-1431695 GCA_030684275.1 Acipenser oxyrinchus oxyrinchus
ATCGATTGGATAAAGACCCCTGATGACGTCAGTCACCAAAACTGGTGCTCCAAGCTGCAGGGCTACATGACCCACGAGAAGCTGCTGGCAAACTTACCCTTCACCTTCACACAAGGTACAGTCTTAATAATAATAATTATTAATGAGTCATTTAACAGATGCTTTTATCCAAAGCGACTTACAGAGGCTAGGGGGGTGAACTATGCATCATCATCAACTGCTGCTGCAGAGTCACTTCCAATAGGAGCTTGTTTGTTTGACGTCTCATCTGAAGGACAGAGCACAAGGAGGTTCAGTGACTTGCTCAGGGTCACACACACACAGGGAGTCAGTGGCTGAGCCGGGATTTGAACCTCCTGGTTTCAAGACCCTTTCTTTAAACCACTGGACCACCGAGCCCACTGTCTGTGTTATAGTCTGGGCTGTTTTATTTCAGGTAAAAAATGGATGATTTCTCTGCACTAAAAAGGTCATGATATTTAATTCCCTCGCAGAAGTGACCTCTGACACCTTCGACCAGGAGCGCTTCCTGTCCTCCAGAGCACTGAATTGTGGGTACTGGGCAAAGCAAAGCATGCTGGTCCAAGCCTTCAACTATGAGCTGCTGCCTTTCTGGGACCCCAGCACTGAGTGCACCCCCGTCTGTCTCCGAGGTTGGTACGGCCCAGAGGAGAATTCAACCAATCACTATGGAGGATTTTTTCCTCACCAGAACCCTGTAATGCAATTATAACCTTGTAACCCACGGCAGCACCATTCATTGTTTTGTATTTAAATATCCTTAGAAGGGTGCCCTGTGTTCTGTGCATTGGGATGACATCACTGCAGACTGGATGCACTGGAATGTTGATAAATGCGTACAGGTGATTGGTTGATTTGCGTATTTATGCCCCGCCCCCCTCCAGGAAGGATGAACCCTTACCACCCCCTGAAGAAGGAAGGAAGGATCCTGATGCAGACTGTCCCAGTCGCGGGTCCCAGTGTCAAAACACCTCTGAGTAAATATCCCACCTCTCCATCTCTCCACCTCTCCATCTCTCCACCTCTCCGTCTCTCCACCTCTCCATCTCTCCACCTCTCCATCGCTCCACCTCTTCATCTCTCCATCTCTCTCTCCACCTCTCCACCTCTCTATCTCTCTCTCCATCTCTCAATCTATCTCTCCATCTCTCTCTCCATCTCTCCACCTCTCCATCTCTCCACCTCTCCATCTCTCTCTCCATCTCTCCACCTCTCCATCTCTCTCTCTTTCTCCATCTCTCCACCTCTCCATCTCTCTCTCCATCTCTCCATCTCTCCATCTCTCCACCTCTCCATCTCTCCATCTCTCTCTCCATCTCTCCATCTCTCCATCTCTCTCTCCATCTCTCCACCTCTCCATCTCTCCATCTCTCCATCTCTCCATCTCTCTCTCCATCTCTCCATCTCTCCATCTCTCTCTCCATCTCTCCATCTCTCCATCTCTCTCTCCATCTCTCCATCTCTCCATCTCTCCACCTCTCCATCTCTCCATCTCTCCATCTCTCCATCTCTCTCTCCATCTCTCCATCTCTCCATCTCTCCACCTCTCCATCTCTCCATCTCTCTCTCCATCTCTCCATCTCTCCATCTCTCTCTCCATCTCTCCATCTCCATCTCTCCACCTCTCCATCTCTCCACCTCTCCATCTCTCCATCTCTCTCCATCTCTCCACCTCTCCATCTCTCTCTCCATCTCTCCATCTCTCCATCTCTCCATCTCTCTCTCCACCTCTCCGTCTCTCCATCTCTCTCCATCTCTCCACCTCTCCATCTCTCTCTCTCTTTCTCCATCTCTCCACCTCTCCATCTCTCTCTCTCTCTCTCTCTCTCTCCACCTCTCCATCTCTCTCTCTCTTTCTCCATCTCTCCACCTCTCCATCTCTCTCTCCATTTCTCAACCTATCCACCTCTCTCTCTCTCTCTCCATCTCTCTCTCTCTCTCCATCTCTCCATCTCTCTCTCTTTCTCCATCTCTCCACCTCTCCATCTCTCCATCTCTCCATCTCTCTGGTCACCTCAGTGTTTATTTTCTCAAATACCGAAGAAAAAAGATTACATTTAAAAGCATCATATCAAGCAGTTTGACAGCCTCTCTCTCTCCCCCTCTCCCTCCCTCCCTGTCCCTCCCTCCCCCCTCTCCCCCTCTCTCTCAGCCTCGTGGAGTGATTATTACGCGTGGCGCGGGTTTGATCTCGACTCTCCCGTGGCGGCTCTGCTCTCCTGCCCGCTGACCATCTATTACATCATCACCTCCCTCGCCCCGCGCCACTGTGAGTGTCCCAACTCCCTCCACACCTCTGCAGAAACCTGGCTCTGCCTTCAATACGTCCACAGCTCTGGCCAAAAGTTTCGCATCCCCCTCTATATAGAATGAACTCATTCTGCTTCATAAAGTCGAATGAAACCTGCTGAATAATGTTAACATATTGAATTACACACCGCTGAACGAAAAAACAGAAAAATTAAATTTCCAAATCTAACATGAAATATTACTGTACTGCTATTATGGCTTCCGGTATAGACTTTTTTTTTGTAGTTTATTTCATAACATGATGTTGAATAAACGATCTAAATTATGTTCATATAGTTTAATTAATGTCTCAATCCTAAGATTCTAGATGCTGCAGAGCTGTAGATTTTAAACATCACAGAATATTGCATTGTTCTTTAATAAGAGGGACTTTCATAGCAACACAGCTTTATAAAAAGATTGCTCTAGAACCCATACACTAGAACCCTGGCTCTAGAACCCGTGCTCTAGACTTTTCCATTATCTTGCCTTCGTTCAAAATCCGACAGACTGTACCACGTCGACGCCAAGCAAAACCAGAGCTGGGTGTCATTTTTCGAATTTAGGTTTTTCTTTCTCTTCCAAAATTGTTGTATAAACGGAATTCTTCCTGAAGCTTCGCAGAGTGCTGTGTTTCTTTCTCAGGAGGGTACTCAACTTTGGGGGCTCACCCGGCTTATTGGGGTTCTCCTTGGTGGAATAGCCATGGCACCTCATGCGGGGTGTAGCCTCTGCAGAGCTCAGCCACTGACAGCCTTGTTCTCTGTGTCCCATCTGCTACAGTCCCTGAGCTCAATATCCTGACTAAGCAGTCCCTGAAGATCCACATCATAGAGGGAGCAAAGGAGTTCGACATGCTTCTGGTGTTCTGGGTAAGAGGCTCCCCTTCCCTGCCCCTTTCCTTCTCATCTGATTCTTTAAATAGAAGTTGTGGTCCCCGAGGGTCTCCCCTGGTAAAGGCACGGCCGTGTGGTGTGCAGGGGGGAGTCACACAGTCAGGGGAGCGCAGGGGTCCCCGAGGGTCTCCCCTGGTAAAGGCACGGCCGCGTGGTGTGCAGGGGGGAGTCACACAGTCAGGGGAGCGCAGGGGTCCCCGAGGGTCTCCCCTGGTAAAGGCACGGCCGCGTGGTGTGCAGGGGGGAGTCACACAGTCAGGGGAGCGCAGGGGTCCCCGAGGGTCTCCCCTGGTAAAGGCACGGCCGCGTGGTGTGCAGGGGGGGAGTCACACAGTCAGGGGAGCGCTGGGGGTCCCCGGGGGTCTGCCTTGGAGATTCCTGAGGGAGCATCGTATTTGCTTTGGCGTTCTTTTGAGTTAGGAGGCAAAACCGGCAGGGACTGTTTCTAGGCATCGCGCTACAGCGACCCCTGCTGGCCAGGCTCAGACTGAAGCGCGGCCCAGCCTGTGGTCAGTGTGAGTAACTGGAGCTGCCCGCCTCTGTCCTTGTCCAGGAGCTGTCCGTCCTGCTGCCACACGTGGCCTTTGAGATCCACTTTGTGGGGGAGGGGCTGCCGAAAGAAGCCGACGAACAGCAGGCGGTCCTGCAGAGGAAGGTACGGCCAAAACAGCTTCCCCTTTAAGAGCGAAATCAGCGAAACAGTCATTTAACAATGGACCATTATGCTAAAAGACGCAAATTAAACTGAATAGGCAGCAGCGTGGCTGTTAAAGCACACTTTTTGGCACACTCAACCTGTTTTTACCGCCCGCTCCCCAAACCAGGATGGTCACGTGACTCTGGTGCACCCCAACTTCGTCTCCGAGGAGAAAACGGACAAGAGGATCGTCCGGGTCAAAGGTTACTCCCGGCCCTATCACATGCTGCAGGGACCCAAGCCTGACCTTGTGATTGGTGAGTTCAACGAGGGGGGGGGGGGGCTGGTAGGGGTGTGTTTTAAATACTAGAAGGGATGAAAATCGCGGTTTGATCCACCCCTGATTTTACTAGGAGTCTAATAATAAGACACACCTGAGCTTGTTGCCTAGGCACACTGTGGCGAATCAGGCTCATAGTAAAATCTGGAATGGATGAAACTGCTATGCAACAGGAGTCTTATTTCCATCCCTGGATAGTCTTGACTGTCTAGGAGTTGGAGGTAATGGGGATTATCATGATTATTTTCATTGAAAATGTTGTTATCATGCAACCCTAGCTGAAGGTGTGTCTCTTTGTCGACCTGCAGGGTTTAACTGTGGCTTTGGACTCAGTGACACCTGGATCAGCTCCCTACCCAGACTGCAGGTAAGCACAGACAACGAGGCAAGCAGACCAGCGATCGGGCTCTAGTGCCTTCATCAGTGTTATTGAAACTAAACTGAGTCAAGCAGACCAGCGTTTGGGCTCTAGTGCCTTCATCAGTGTTATTGAAACTAAACTGAGTCAAGCAGACCAGCGTTTGGGCTCTAGTGCCTTCATCAGTGTTATTGAAACTAAACTGAGTCAAGCAGACCAGCGTTTGGGCTCTAGTGGCTTCATCAGCGTTATTGAAACTAAACTGAGTCAAGCAGACCAGCGTTTGGGCTCTAGTGCCTTCATCAGTGTTATTGAAACTAAACTGAGTCAAGCAGACCAGCGTTTGGGCTCTAGTGCCTTCATCAGTGTTATTGAAACTAAACTGAGTCAAGCAGACCAGCGTTTGGGCTCTAGTGCCTTCATCAGTGTTATTGAAACTAAACTGAGTCAAGCAGACCAGCGTTTGGGGCTCTAGTGCCTTCATCAGTGTGATTGAAACTAAACTGAGTCAAGCAGACCAGCGTTTGGGGCTCTAGTGCCTTCATCAGTGTTATTGAAACTAAACTGAGTCAAGCAGACCAGCGTTTGGGGCTCTAGTGCCTTCAATGTTACTGAGTGAAAAACTAGAGGAAATAGCATTGAGTAACTGAGCAGCTCAGAGCGCGAATGAACAGAGTCCATCAGCGATCCGAGCGAAACGGCTCCTTAGCGCCCCCTGTCTGTGCTTCTCTGTGTCCGCAGTCCCTGAGGGTCCCGGCCTATTTCTCGGAGTGCAGCGAGTACAGCTGTGCCGTGAGCCAGCAGAGCATGAGCACAGCGACCGGGGGATCTGTCAGCGAGGCCGGGGTTAACCCGTTCCGCTCCCCGCTGCGCGTCGCCGGGGGCGACAATAACATGCCGTGGTGAGGGAGAGAGCGAGACGAGTGGCACACGCACACGCACACGCACACGCACACGCTTTAACCCCACGGGGACTTCTGAAGCTGTAGGTGACATTTGAAGGAGGTTCGGTGGTCCACTGGTTAAACAAAAGGGGCTTGATACCGCCCCCTTTCAATATCCACGGTACTGCTTTAGATTTTTTTGATCCGACCCTCTTTGCACGCAGGTATTCCAACGCTTTCCTGTTCCACCTGATTTATAAAGTCGCCCAGAACAGCAAACGTGAGCAGAACCTACAGCACCCCCACCTGGTCAACCCCCGCCATTACACCCAGCCCCAGCACAGCAACCGGACCACCGCTGCCAGCAATCCCAGCGGCCCCGCGGGCACGACCCCCGACAGCGGCAAGCGGACGCGCAAGGAGAAGAAACAGGCACGCAACGCGGGGCGCCGGAGGAAGCAGTGAATCATGAGAGAGGAGGAGGAGGAGGAGGAGGAGGAGGAGGAGGGGGCGGAAACGCGAGGAGACGATCGCAAGAATATATGTGTGTTTTTTTTTTTTTATCATAGTAATGTTTTAATAAAAGCAACAAAAAAATACTAATAAAATACAATTAAACAAAGAAAACATTTTTTTGAAACTTTGTGTCCAATTATTTTACCCCAAAATTCCAATTATTATGTCCAGTTTTATATATATATATATATATATATATATATATATATATATATATATATATATATATATATATATATATATATATCTTAATTTTTATATAGCGCCTTTCATAGTGGACCACCATCACAAAGCGCTTTACAGAGGCAGGCTGTGAACTGTGCATTATATGCAGAGTCACTTCCAATAGGACGTTGATTTAACATCTCATCCGCAGGACGGAGCACAAGGAGGTGAAGTGACTCACTCAGGGTCACACGCAGTGAGGCAGTCAGTGGCAGAGGTGGGATTTGAACCGGTGACCTTCTGGTGACAAGCCACTGGACTTTAACCAGTGAATATTTTTTTTTTGAGTGCAGGACACAAATAACTGAGGTGTCTGGTTGTGGCGCATGAGATGAACTTGCTTGTTTGTGACACTAGGGGGCAGGCTAACCCCGTGGAGAAGTTGAAAAGATTATCCTTGTAGCTGCAGAGTCATGAGAAAATCCTTTATACACCTACCTGCCTGAACACCTCAGGGTGTGAGAATTTGTCAGTTTGCGGTCAGTGACGCAGAAGCGACAGGCGCGCGTGTGAAAACGTTAGACCGCTTTGTGCTTTAATAAGGCCTCTTAAACAACTTCGAAAAAGATAATGTTTTCCTTTTCTCTTACTGTTTTACATAAATTGCATGTATGGTTTATTGAAGCCAAGATTTTCAGTTCCAGTGCTTTGATTTCATACGCACAGCAAAATTAACGCCACAGAAGCAATGGGGGGTTCTGAGAAATGTGCACGCTGCTACAACATGCACACAGTCTGTATATCATACAGGCTGTACTTGGGGGACTATTGCAATAATGAGCCGCGCTGCCTCTAGCCATGGGGATTAAGATCTGTAGAGACACCTTTAATCAGTAACAGCTTGCATAACAGTATTCACTGTGCAAGAGGGACACAGGGGAGTGCTTACAGGCACTAGAGATACAGCATCATTTCATGTTAGATTTCTAAATGTCACCTGAAGTCTCTGGAAAAACTGCAAAGTGGCACCTCATGCAATATTTTAGCTTAACATGTATTCAGCAGATTTCATTCGGCTTTATTATTATTTATTTCTTAGCAGTCGGCCTCATCCAGGGCGACTTACAATTGTTACAAGATATCACATTATTTTTTACATGCAATTCCCCATTTATACAGTTGGGTTTTTTACTGGAGCAATCTAGGTAAAGTACCTTGCTCAAGGGTACAGCAGCAGTGTCCCCCCACCTGGGAGAGAGAGAGAGAGAGAGAGAGAGAGAGAGAGAGAGAGAGAGAGAGAGAGAGAGAGAGAGATTCAAACGGGAAGTTCCTTAATCTAATAATATCGCCATTGGGGATTTTTTTAAAAAGAGGCAGGCAGGCAGGCGGAGTGTGTGGGCTTGTTTAAGCGTGGTAAAGCTGTGATTCTCTCTGCCGATTTGAAAGAATGCAAGCCTGCAGGTTCGAGCGTGACGTTCAGCCCCTGTTCTGTTTCCAACATGCAAAAAGAATTTGGAGCCCCAGGAAGTGTCTTTCAAAAAACAAAATTCTTGCAATAGTGAAACCAATAACTCGTCTCACTGAGCACGTTTCAATACACCAAGGGACCTGGAGCCAAGAACATGGACAACTTGGGAACCAGAATACTGCCCAGCTAACTATAAAAGCATACAGACTATTATTATTATTATTACAAATCTAAATGTATTTGTAATGCAAGTGTCCAATTTAGTTTACTTGTGGTTGTTTGCTTTTAGAAAATTTGCTGCAGAATTTGACTGAATTTGAATGGGAGGCTGTAAGGTGATTTGCTACAGCTCAGATTACAGGATGCAAGGTGTGTTTGACCATGTGACCAGCATCGTTTGTTACAAAGAAGCACGGAATTAACAGGGGGGGCGGAATTCAGAATGAAAGACTTCAGAACTTGTACATTCCGGAGTTGTTCCTGTGGGATTCAGCCGGGTCTTCGTTATGAATCCGCAGGCTTTCTTATAAAGCTGTTCTGCTCCGCTGTGTTCCTCTAAACGGATCTGAAACCTGGTCCAGGGGGACCCCCCTGTGTGTGTCCTCGTTCCAACTGAGCTCTCAATTACTGTACTAGACCCTTCATTGAACTACTAATTAGCTTAATTTGGCCTTTTTCATAGTTCTCAGCTCCTATGAAGTTGGAGATTTTGGCTTTACAATAACATGTTATAAATAACTTGAAATCTGGAACTTTGCAGAAGCTGAGAACAATTAAAAAAAGGCCTGGTTAAGCTAAATAATAGTTCGATTAAGGATCTGGTTCAGTAATTGAGAGACATTCAAGGGAACAGTTGCACAGGAGAGTTGAGGAAGTGGTTCTCAGCGTGCGAGGCTTGACAGATCCTGGTCTGATCAGATCACAATCTCCCGCAGTGATAACTCAACTTCCTCTCTCTCATTTCCTCTGTCACTTACAGGGTCGGTTTTTAAGGCGGCATCGCTGTTTTGTTTTTTTTTTTAAGGTGGAATGACAAGTTCTGTTTGAACAGCTTGTCTCTTTTTTGCCGTTTGACTTTTATCAAGTTTTTTTCCTTGCCTGCCTTATCCTGGCAGGACCGCCTTGATAAATGAGATGTATACCTCAAGGGTTAAACAAAATGAAGAAAAAACAAACGTTCTGACATACTGGCCCCCATCTGGCCCCTACTGGCATTTTTTTTTAACAAAATTCAAACCCAATTCAAATGCAAAAGCGACCAAAATCTCAATCTAGGACCATTTAGAGCAGCGGTTTTTCAACCCCTGGTCCTGGAGACCTTTATTCCCACTGAGCTCTCGATTACTGAACAAGACCCTTAATTGAACGGATCATTAGCTTAATTAGACCCTTTTTAAAATTGTTCTCAACTCTTAATAAACAGTTTTGAACTCAACTTTAAAATGTTATCCGTAACTTGAAATCTGCAACTTTGTAGGAGCTGAGAACGATTATAAAAGTGTGATTAAGCTAATGATCAGTCCCATGAAGGGTCTAGTTCAGTAACTGAGAGCTCAGTTGGAATGAACGGGGTGAAGGATCGGGGCTGGGTGTAACGGGAGTCTTCGTTTCCATCACCGGAGTGACACTGGAGCGAGCTGGGTCGCTGAAGCAGCTTGAAACGCGGCCAAATGGAAAAGTTTGCTCTCGCGCGTGGAGGCTGTGTGGTCCAGTGGTTAAAGAAAAGGGCTTGTAACCAGGAGGACCCCGGTTCAAATCCCACCTCAGCCACTGACTCATTGTGTGACCCTGAGCAAGTCACTTCACCTCCTTGTGCTCCGTCTTTCAGGTGAGACGTAGTTGTAAGTGACTCTGCAGCTGATGCATAGTTCACACACCCTAGTCTCTGTAAGTCGCCTTGGATAAAGGCGTCTGCTAAATAAACTAATAATAAACAGAAATAATAGACGGCTGTAAATATTGCATGAATCGAAAACAAAGAATCGCGTGAAATATTTAGAAGGGTTGTAACGAGAAAGGGCAGCCCCAGGCTGATGATGTCAGAGTCTTTCCTCAAACGACAGCACCACTGTCGTGCCAACCCACAGTTCTGTGTTAGGGGGCAATGCCACACTGGGATGAGGCTGCCATTGGTAGAATGGGACCACAGTATGCTAACTATACCCTTCTCCAATGATCTTCAGTAGCAATGCAGACAGACAGACCCCTCCCAGAAGATCAATGGCAGTCTTTTTTTCTCGAGATACAGCTTTTAACACAGAGCAGCGTGCGTGTCAAAGTGTGTGCTGTAGATGGCGGGTGTTTCGATTGGTTCTCCCATACCGGTGGTCCGTACGACTGCATTGATTTTTATTTTCCTACTGCATTAAATAAGCTTCTTGCTCTTTAAGAAGCACCGAGAGCCGCCCTCCCCCTGCACTGCGACACTCACAGGCCCTCTCTGTGAGGAGGACTCTGCTGCAGTACAGTACAGTGCTGATCAGGGGGTTGAAGCCTTTGAGACAAACTGAGATCCCACACAGAGACAGACAGGCACAGGGACGGGTCAATGCCTTTTTAAAATCAATTCTCAATTCACCAATTCCCAAGGAGACTGAACTGCTCCCTCCCTCACCCCCCTGAGAGAAAGGGTGCTCCCTCCAGGCTTGAGGCACGGAGACTGAACTGCCATTTACCCCTTAGTATAATACAGAACCATTGCATTGCCACTGAAGATCATTTGGGAAGGGTCTAGTTAGCACACTGTGGTCCCATTCTACCAGCCTCACCCCATTGTAGCTGCCCTATACTTGTGCTGCCATCGCCTCTTAGTATAATGCAGAACCACTTCCATTGAAGCTTCACTGCATGTCTGGCTTTGCATAGTACAATGTTACCATCCCAGCCTTATCGCTTATTCAGTGACCTTGCTCCAGTAACCCTGCACAGCTCGCTTGCTGATTCGCTGTCCAGGGAAAGCAGAGTGCAGCTGTCTGTTTATAGCCCTGCCCCCCTCTTTGAGACACCTCCCCTGCCTTCCACCAACCATCTGCCTTTGAGTCAGCCCCACTCAGCAGCACTTCCACAGCTAGCCTTTTCAAAGACAACCTACAGCTCTGGACACAACTTTTGCATCACCTAGAATTTTAGGATTGAGACGTAATTTTTAAAAAAATGTGCATCCTAAAGCTGAGGGAACACGAAGCCACTTTTTTCAGGAGCAGCGGCTTGAAACCTGGTTCCAGGAGTCCTAGTTTGAGGTTTGCTGTATCAAAACCCTCAGAATAAGAGACAGCAAAGCAGGCCCACGTGTCATTTTGAATCACCCTCGCTTCTTTAAATGAAGACTCGGCAGTTAATGCTTCTGACCACTTACAGTAACTGTATAGGAGAAATTTATTTCACATTCCTGTTTTAAATAAAGATTTCACAGTTTGTTAAAAAAACAAAACAAACATATATATATATATATATATATATATATATATATATATATATATATATACACACACACACACACAGTACAGTACTTTGTAATTTGCTTAGCCATCATTATTATGATCAGGAGCCAGGAGTTTGAGCAGGGTTACAAACTCACACTAGCCCTGCTGCTGCTGCTGCTGCTGCTGTACCCAGTCCTGGGGTTCAGAGCTCCCCTCAATGAAGTCTGTTATTATTATTAATATTGAAATGATCAGGAGCCAGGAGTTTGAGCAGGGTTACAAACTCACACTAGCCCTGCTGCTGCTGCTGCACCCCAGTCCTGGGGTTCAGAGCTCCCCTCAATGAAGTCTGTTATTATTATTAATATTGAAATGATCAGGAGTCAGGAGTTTGAGCAGGGTTACAAACTCACACTAGCTCTGCTGCTGCTGCTGCTGCTGCACCCAGTCCTGGGGTTCAGAGCTCCCCTCAGTGCAGTCCTGGCTCCTGATCATTTCAATACCAGACTTCATTGAAATTCTGAAACCCAGGACAGTGTTAACCCTGCATGCACCGCTCTGAAAAATGTGTACAAAATAAACATCCGAACCTCATACGTATCCAAGCACCTCAATAACATTTTTTCTTTCAACACATACACCAGTACAATTGAAATGCTGGGCTCCACTTCAGCAAACAGGTTAGCACTAAATGATCAGCAGTGACTGACTTATCGATTGATTATATTTTTTGTACAAACACATGCATACAGTATTCCAAAAGGCTAGCTGCCTAGTCGATTTATTCACTTTGGACTCCAATAGCTTGGTGTGCAAACTGGAGGCAATTATTATTATTATTATTATTATTATTATTATTATTATTATTATTATTATTATTATTATTATTATTAATAGTAGTAGTCTTGTTCAGCACTAATTAATATATCCGTGGAACGGGATTTTAGCTGCATTTCCTCTGGTTAACATCGACAGCCCTCTCGCTGTGATCCCCCGAAGCCCGCACGGCAAAAGCTGATATGATCCCGCCTATGCAACACTGCACGCCGAACATCACCCCGTAGGTGGAGCACAGCGTCGCAGCGGCCAGCGGGAGCTCAGCCGCCTGGTCCGTGACGGCTGACAGCCAGCGGATTTCTCCCTTGATCATGCGCAGTTCGTCCAGGATGCTCATAAAGGTGCAGCAGTGAAACCACTGGTGACTGTGGCCCCAGATATCAAACTTACCGGGAGAAAAACGCTCCGGGATCTTACTGACGTTGAACACGGCCGAGGCTAACAGCCAGAAGCAGTGACGGTAAAAAAAGGGGGCCAAGGTTCCGTTCAGGGGCCCCCCCGCGTAGAGGCGGTAAAAAATAGGGGCGGAAGCCACGGTGAAGGGCAGCAGGAAAACGAAAGTGCGGATGACGTAGCGGTACCTCCGCCAGCGACGTCGGGTGCAGCAGCACGCCAGCGTGCAGATGACGGCCACGAGGCACGCGCTGGGGATGTAGAGCGTGTCGAAGCAGCCGACCCCGCAAAGGGGCTGCCGCAGGAGCCAGGGGTCGGTGGAAAAGTTGCCGGGGGGGTGGGCGGCGGCTGTCTGCGGGTGGATGTAGTAAAAATAAGCCAAGGAAGAGCCGACGGTGTAGGCGCTGATGGTGCCGTAGTCCACGAAAAAGCAGATCTCACGCACCAGGAGCGACATGGAGTTGAAGAGATGCGCCATGCTGCTGGCCAGGAGGAGACCCAACACCCCGATGACGTAGTTCCACAGCGGGTAGAAGAAGGGGTCGGAGAAGGAAGGGGTCGACTCCCGGGTGATGAAGAGCTCCAGGAAACTGAGCGCGAACACGAACACGGCCAGGAAGTGAGTCCAGAAGTTGCCGGTTTCGTTCGTGGGCTGGAAGGCGGACAGCAAGCACTCCAGGAAGCTGTAATCGGGGGAACGGTACCCGGACAGGATGAAGCTCTCGGTCACCCGGGCCGGTACTTGGGTGTGCAGGAGGAGGTGCGACGTCTTTCTTCTGAGAGGCATGACGTAGGGGGGTCAAATCACAGATTGATTGATTGATTTTAAATCAGGTTTGCATTAGTATTGAAGTCGTTATACAAACTCGGCAAGAAATATTATGATTTAGCTGTCCTTTAATTTTGCCTCATAAAAAAATAAAATAAAATAAAAATCACAAATTAATATAACAGGTATATATAATTGTCCAGACCGGTTTCCTATCCTGTTCTGTCTTCAGTCTTTGAAAGCGCAAGGACGGGTGTGCTATTCTGACACAGCGCAAAGTTCATAGTCTGAGATCCCCCGTGTGATTTTAAAAAGCTTTTTTTTTTTCGCCAGCGTCACGTGTGTGACAGTTCCGTTTATCAGCCGGCTTACTGACAGTCCGCTTGTCAACCACAGGAAAGGCGCTGTGCAGACCCCCCCCCCAAAAAATAATTAAAATACTTCTGACTTTCTGCAGAGACGGTTAGTGCGTCCGAGCTGTGTAAGCAAAACAGCCAGAGCGCTAGCCAGACAGCGAATCAATGCGAATAACATAAATATACAAATAAATAAAAACAACAAATCAGTTATTATTATTATTATTATTATTATTATTATTATTATTATTATTATTATTATTATTATTATTATTAAGCATTCCGCGCTGGCTAGCATATGTAGGCTATCCGCTGCGGTCTTGTTTGTGATAGGGGTCCCGGGACAACGGACTGAAGCGACATCCTTTTCTCGGCGTGTTGTTGTGTCCGGAGCAGGTGCCCCTGTTTTGCAAATACCCCCAAATCCTCCGGCTCCCGTGCTTCGTTGTCCAGGTCTCTCGTTGCTGGATATGTCAAAACCTCCGTGTGTGTGGTATAACTGTGACCCAAACAGAAATAGAATGGTCCTTCTATTTATTATTATTATTATTATTATTAATATTATTATGATTATAGTCTTTGCAGCATTGTCGAGACTAAAGGCTTTGTTCTTTGACGCTTCTATTTTCTTCTTCGTTGGTGATGAGGTAGGTTTCTGATGGAGAACACGGCAACGTTGTAGTTCATGAATTGTCAATTTTTTTTTTTTTAAATCCCCAATGACGATATTATTAGATGAAGGAAATCCCCGTTTGAACACCGCTGCCTCTCCTCTCTCCTCTCTCTCTCTGCATGCTGAAATCGGATGACACCCGGTTTAATAGTAACGTGGTCACGCCGGCTATACAAGCCGCCGCAAGCCGGCAGGTGCAATGCGCATTTAAAGAGACAGCGCCGCCTATCCCGAACCTAGAACGGAACCACCCCTCTGTGACGTATTATCCACAGAACGCGCTTTGCTTTTTAAAGAGCAGCCCAGGTCTCCTTGCTCAGCAATTCTCACGCGCTGCCTTCGTCACTGTGAACCTTTGAATGCATTATTCAGCGATAATGGGTAGCATGTAAATCGACCCCTATCAGTCCCTTTATCAGCTACAGCCTGTGCGATTTTCATCTCTATGTGCAGAATTAACAGTTATATTTAGACTTGACTTGACAAGGCTAATAATGCCCCCCCCCCCCAACCCCCCCCCCAAAAAAATGACAGGGCTGATGTGCACCAGTTTTGTGCAGTTTAACCCTGCGTTGATTCAGAGCTTACATTAAACAAATACCTCCTCTGCACAGGACTGATCAGAAACAGCCTGTTTCATTTCTATAGTGCATTAGCAGGCATTCTGGGATTCTTGCCTGAAGGTATATTTTTACACAAGTAAATGGTTTTAGAATCACTCGGTTTGATTGTGGTTTGTAAATAGGTTTAAAACAGCTTGTTAAGCAGAAAAACAGGTTCCTTCCGAGGTCACAGCTGCACGCGGAGCTAGGAGAAGATAGTTACTCCCTGCAAGGGTAGTTCTCAGGCAAGATTCAAAATACTGACGCTGTCCTCAAAAAAATAGGAGTTCGCGGAGCTAGGAGAAGATAGTTTCTCCCTGCAAGGGTAGTTCTCAGGCAAGATTCAAAATACTGACGCTCTTTTTCTAAGCTGTGGTTTGGTGTTTTAAGAAATACTGTGTCGCTTGCATTTCAGGCCCGTCCCTTTTAAGACACACAGAAGTGAAAAATGCAAATTTAGGCAAAGCTGGGATCCTGCAAAAAAAACAAACCCAAAACAGTTCATTTATTAGCAGAGAAAATCCTTCAACTGTCAAGCAAAATTCAAGCAGACACTGGGCTGGATAACCATTGCGTTCTGTATGATTGGAGACGCCCTCCAACACTTTGCGGAGTCTGTGCCACATCGAGGCTGTGATCGGGACAAAGGGTAACCCGATATTAGGGGCAGGTCCTAATAAAGTGACCAGGAAGTGTGCATAATAGATTTTTCAGGAGAAAAGTCAGCTTAGTGAATCAGGTATTTGGAGGCACTTTTTTTACACAGAGAATTGTGAGTGTCTGGAACCAACTCCCCAGTAATGTTGTTGAAGCTGACACCCTGGGATCCTTCAAGAAGCTGCTTGATGAGATTCTGGGATCAATAAGCTACTAACAACCAAACGAGCAAGATGGGCTGAAAATAATGCTGAAAAAGAACATTTTAACATGCAATACAATTATTGGTCGCCAGGGGTCAGTGTTGGCTTTTCAATGGAAATAGTGGTAACACTGCAATCGAGGTCTCCAGTGCTTCACAGCTGTCTTATTCCTTAAGCTATGCTGCCATCTAGTGGCAGATGGTTGCAACTGCAAATCTTTGAATAGTCTTGCAGTGCAATACTGGTTCTTCATATTCAATGTTTACTGGCTACAGAGCATGTCAGTCAACAGTGGAAAGCGACTGGTTGGTCAATAACAGGAAAGAAGGCGTAGAAAGGGGGCGGGGACAATTTCACCCTCCAGGTAACCAAAGAGGTGCAAGATTTCATTTATTTATAGCCTGCGATCTCCAGCTTGTTTTTAAATCAATACTGGCTATCATCTTTCTTTAAAAAAATAAACTGCAACTGTATACAGTGAATGGAAATACAGGACAGGTAGGTTTATTGGAAATACAGGACAGGTAGGTTTATTGAATTGTTTTGCTAACTGCGTCCATTTTAATTTCTGTACCCTCTGACGTTGTGCCAGGGGGCTGCGTCTTCTCCAAAGCAGTCTGAAGTCTCTCTCAATTCAATCACAAACACAGCTGTACAGTATAAATACGCAGGGGGAGTGTGTGCCAATTTACACAGGCACAGAACCCCCCCCCCCCCTTGACAGGACAATGGAATGCTCCGTTGCGCCAGACAGGAAGCTGAATGCACGCTTTTAAATAGCACCCTACGGTCGTCCTAAAAGTCTTCAAAAACCTTACAGCGCTTCCTTACGCTTTGCTGTGATTGTCCTTTTATTATTGTGAACAATGTAGTGTCCCAATTATTTTAGTTTGTCAATTAGGGGACCCCTGCGCTCCCCTGATTGTGTGACTCCCCTCTGCACACCACGCGGCCGTGCCTTCACCAGGGGACCAGACCCCCCTGTGCTCCCCTGACTGGATTTCCTCTGAGGGGAACTCGTCACCCGCTCTGGTGTCCCTCCTTTAACCGGTTCTTGCTGACGATTTTTTTTATTTTTAGGAATTCCAGGAAGCCGGGCGGAATTGTCCGTTAACATCAGAGTCCCTGCCAGGCAGCCGAGGTCAGGAGAAGTCAGCTTGATGTTTGCCAGCGACTGGGAAAACTGGAGCTGATCCCAGTGTATCAAAGTCCGCAGAAGGAGGAGGGGGGTGGATTTTGACCGTAGGGGCCTCTCTGGGAGATATCATCTCTACAAATGTACAGACTTGAATCTTAGGAAAACGTATTTGAAATCAACGACACACAGACACATACAAGCAAGCGAAAAAAAAAACACACGACTAACTCTGATTCATAATAGACCGATTTTTATTGAGGATCATACATCATAGCACTGTGATAAAAAAAAAAATCATTAATATTATTAATATAAAATTCACAAACCCTGCTGTAGACATCCCTGAATAGAAACCCCGCTCCTCAGAAATGTGCTTGTGATTTATAATGAACGAAACGTCTGGGTGACTGACATGCAGGGCTACAGGCAAGAAATGAGTAGTTTTAAATGCAAATAATAAGGATAATGAAAAGTGACGTTCCTTTTTTGAATCGATGGTTTGAAACATAGAAAGTCGGGTCGTTGAAAATATACCGACACTAATCGCTTTTAGTAAAAAAAACTAAATTATAAATTTGAAACTGTGCTTCAGTTTTTTCTTTCCCTCGCTCACATCGCTGTCCTTTTAATAAAAAGGAACATCTACCCCAGTCTGGAACGAGTATCAAATGTAAAATCCATCTGTTCAAATAGCTGCTTTTAATGGAACTCCCATAGGGTATATTTGCATGCTTGCCACTTTCTTATAAAAGATCCAGGAGTCGGTTCGGCCCGTCCTGTTCAAGCTGGGTCTTGAAGGATCCCAGTGCTTCTGTCTCGACAGCTTGACTAGGTAACCCGTCCCCCCCTCCCCTCACCGCTCTCTGTGTGAAGACGTGTCCCTTTCCCTCTGTCTCGAGTCTATCTCTGGAGACCCACAGGTGCAGTTTTGTGCGTTTTTTCCTAACTTTGCGTCTGTTTTTCAGTGTGAGCGGCGCCTCTCTGTCGCTCAGCATGCATTATGAGGCGGTATTGATATGAAAAGAGGGGATTGCTTTGAGATGGGACTCGAAGAAATGGACGCAAAGTTGAAAAAAACGTAGAAATGATCCGAATTGAACAAGCGGGGTCTGCATGGAATTCAATACGCTTGAAAACAATAAGACTGGCAACAGACCAACTCTGCAGAGATACGCGCTCTGGTAGTTCCATTAAAGGCTAAACAACCTCCAGGGAAAATATTTCATTTTTGGCCGTCACTTATAGTAGCCGTTAGTAATGTAATTCATTTATATTTGATGCAGATCGGTAATCCGTTTTAAAAAAAAAAAAATTCACACACACACACTCTGAATTAAATTCAGAGGCCGGAGTTTGCATTAAAAAAAAAAAAAAAAATGACGAAGGGGAAAAAGGGGAGGAGTCAGAACCGGCTGTCCCGGGTTGGTCCGTCGCTGTGGGCGGAGCGTGGCTCTGATTGGTCGGGTGCCGGGTGAGGTCAGCAGGGCCGTGCTGTGAGATTGTTCAGGATCTTCTGGTGGGGGGTCTTGTAGAGCAAAGTGAAGCTGCTGGGAGACAGAGTGCCACGCCCCTCCTCATCCACCTGCCCCATCAGGATGTAGTTAGCACCTGAGAGAGAGAGAGAGAGAGAGAGAGAGAGGAGAGGAGAGGAGGAGAGGGAGGGAGAGGAGGGAGGAGAGGGGGAGAGGGGAGGGAGGAGAAGGGGGAGAGGGAGGGAGGAGAAGGGGAGAGGGAGGAGAGGAGGGAGGGAGGAGGGAGAAGGAGAGAGAGAGAGAGAGAGAGAGAGAGAGAGAGAGAGAGAGGAGGAGGGGAAGAGGGGAGAGGAGGAGAGGAGGAGGAGAGAGGAGAAGAGGGGATGAGAGGAGAGAGATGGGGTGAGAGGGGGAGAGGGAGGAGGAGAGGGAGGAGGAGAGGGGATAGAGAGGAGGGGAGATGGAGTGATAGAGGGGGGAAGGGAGAGGGGAAAGGGAGAGAGATAGAGGGGGGAGGGAGGGAGGAGAGGAGAGGGTAGAGAAAGGGGAAGATAGAGGAGGGGAGATGGAGTGAGGGAGAGAGGGAGGAAGGGAGAGGAGAGGGGAGAGGAGAGGAGAGGGGGAGAGAGATAGAGGGAGGGGGAGAGAAAGGGAGGGGGATGGGGAAAGGGAGGAGAGGAGACGGGAGAGGAAGAAGGGGAGATAGAGAGGAGGGGAGAGGGAGTGAGAGAAAGAGGGAGGGAGAGGGAGACAGTTAGGCAGGGGAATATTATCTCACTGTGATGGACTGAATTATGAAGAAACAATCAATCAGTGGAACGTCTCGTGGAAACGCTTGTCATTGAATGGACTGCGTTTCTCTTAGTGTTCCTGTTGAAGACACTGAAAGACTTCCAGTGGAAACGCTTGTCATTGAATGGACTGCGTTTCTCTTAGTGTTCCTGTTGAAGACACTGAAAGACTTCCAGTGGAAACGCTTGTCATTGAATGGACTGCGTTTCTCTTCGTGTTCCTGTTGAAGACACTGAAAGACTTCCAGTGGAAGTGTTTGTCATGGTGCCGCGGTGGTTGGCAGGGCTCACCTCGGCGGATGAGGGGGCAGCGCTTGCAGCTCGACACCAGCTTCACGCTCATGGTCTGGCCCGCTTGCTGGATCCGCAGGCTGCCCGCCTTGTAGGCCTTGATGAGAGAGACCGTGGCGAACAGCGTGTCCCCAGGGCCCGACACAGCTGTCGTTACCTTACCCGTGAGCACTGTGGAGAGAGGGAGAGAGGGGAGAGGAGGAGGAGGAGGAGAGGAGAGTGGAGGAGGGGAGGAGAGGGGAGTAGAGAAGATGGGAGGAGAGGAGGAGAAAGGAGAGGGGAGGAGAAGAAGGGAGAGGAGGAGGGGAGGACGGGAGGGGAGGACGGGAGGGGAGGAGACAAGGGGAGAAAGGAGAGGGGAGAAAGAGGAGAGGGGAGGAGAGGAGAGGGGAGGAGAGAGGAGTAGAGGGGGAGGAGAGGAGAAGATGGGAGGAGAGGGAAGAGGAGGAGAAGGAGAGGAGACGAGAGAGGGGGAGGGGAGACGAGGAGAGAGAGGGGAAGGGAGAGGAGGAGAAAGAGGGGAGGGGAGAGGAGGAGAAAGAGGGGAGGGGAGAGGAGGAGAGGGGAGAAGATGGGAGGAGAGGGAAGGAGAGAGGAGACCAGGGGAGATGAGAGAGAGGGGTGAGAGGAGGGGAGGTGAGGAGAGGAGGGGAGAGAGGAGAGTGTGGGTTAGAGGAGACATGCTATTATAAGTTTTCTTTCTCACACTACGTGGGTGCTTACATTAGAAGTTAACCATGTGTTGCTTATTCTCAGATCACCTCCAGGCCGCCTGACTGCCCCATACAGGACGGGCTCGTCTCCTTTCTGTATGTGTGCTCGTGGCTTAACATCATACATGCTTATATTAGAAGTTAACCGTGTGTCGCTTATTCACTTGCACTCACCAAACTCGCTGTTGCAGAAGTGACTCTGCATGGTCCCGCCCCTCCGACAGCGCTGCTCACACAGGGGCGCCCCGCTCTCTGGGACTGCGGGGCAGGGAGAGGGGACACCAGTGAAACCATTACAAACCACTCAACACCATTACAAACCACTGAAACGCTTCATCGTCTTTTAAATGTCACATTTAACCATTACCCCTGTAAAAATCTACCACTGTATGTTAGCACCATTCCTGTGCTTTACAATGCTTCCCTATGCTTTACCATACCTCTCTGTGCTTTACAATGCTTCCCTATGCTTTACCACACCTCTGTGCTTTACAATGCTTCCCTATGCTTTACCAGACCTCTCTGTGCTTTACAATGCTTCCCTATGCGTTACCAGACCTCTCTGTGCTTTACAATGCTTCCCTATGCTTTACCAGACCTCTCTGTGCTTTACAATGCTTCACTATGCTTTACCAGACCTCTCTGTGCTTTACAATGCTTCCCTATGCTTTACCAGACCTCTCTGTGCTTTACAATGCTTCCCTATGCTTTACCAGACCTCTCTGTGCTTTACAATGCTTCACTATGCTTTACCAGACCTCTCTGTGCTTTCGCAATGGGACATGTTTATAAGGGTCACCCCTGATTCATACACTGAAAACAACAATGCAGCAGAAGAGACAGAGAGTCCACTTACTGGTTTTGGTGCTGTTCCTGCCTCCGGGTCTCACTGCTGGCTTCGGCCCGGCTCTGCTGCCTGGCTTGGGGGTGGGTCTGGCCCCCGGTCTGGGAATGGGCTTGACCCAACCCGTCTGCTTGGGAGTGGGTTTGGAGACGACAGGCTTGGCTGTGGCTTTGAGATCTGGTTTGATCGTGGGCTTGACTGGTTTTGTTGGTTTTACTGGTTTCGCAGGTTTGGTGGGTTTGGGCCCCTGGGTGGGCTTGACTGGTTTTGCTGGTTTCGCAGGCTTGGTGGGTTTGGGCCCCAGGGCGGGCTTGGCTGCTGGCCGGACCCCCCTCTCTGGTGTGGTGGGTTTGGACCCCCTAGGGTGTGCGCTGTAGGAAACCATGAAGCCATCGCCAGTCACACTGAGGTCAGACACAAACTGGACCAGCAACTCACTGCTGTTTGAGACGAAGGCTCTGGAGAGAGAGAGAGAGGGTGAGACAGACAGAGAGACAGATGGTTTGTTTTTCAATATGCTTTACCACACCTCTCTGTGCTTTACAATGCTTCCCTATGCTTTACAAAACCTCTCTGTGCTTTACAATGCTTCCCTATGCTTTACAAAACCTCTCTGTGCTTTACAATGCTTCCCTATGCTTTACCACACCTCTCTGTGCTTTACAATCCTTCCCTATGCTTTACCAGACCTCTCTGTGCTTTACAATGCTTCCCTATGCTTTACCACACCTCTGTGCTTTACAATGCTTCCCTATGCTTTACCACACCTCTCTGTGCTTTACAATGCTTCCCTATGCTTTACCACACCTCTCTGTGCTTTACAATGCTTCCCTATGCTTTACCACACCTCTCTGTGCTTTACAATGCTTCCCTATGCTTTACCACACCTCTCTGTGCTTTACAATGCTTCCCTATGCTTTACTCACTCTGGTGCCTGGTCTCCGCAGTATTTTCCGATGAGTTTGGAGTCGTCCGATTCCCCCCCGCTGAAGAAAGCCACGTAGTCATAGCGACAGTAGCTGTCGGGCTCCACGTCAAACTTGTCAAAGGAGACCTCGATCACCTGAGAGTGGGGAGAGAAGACGCGTCCTACGAATCAGGTGCTGACAATCAGGCTAAGGGGTCATCGATACTGGCCATCCGAGTCTGCGGACAACGGCATTCCTGGGAAACAGAGGAACGTTCAGTCTCCCGCGGAATCCGAGGTCTGCAACGGATTCACCATGTTCTGCATGTCTACCTCGGTCCATCATAACGGTCCGAACCAGCGACCTGCAAATGTATAGCCTAGCTGTTCTAGTTTTGCTAGGTTAACAGAAGTTCTGTCTCCTTCAAAAAGCGGGAGCGAATGAAAGACTGGAGTTCAGGCTTTGAAAATGTGTATTCAATTGGAAGCACTCGAACCTTAGGTTGCGTGATTGCATTATGCTTGCTACTCGATTTCTGTTTTTAGAAAGCCCATTATCAATGCACGTACTAAACTCTGCTTCTCTCTGCCCAATCAGTACCCTCGTCCCTCGTCGGTGGCTCTCACCTGGTTGTTAGGGACGATGACGTGCCAGGAGCAGCTGATGCCTGCTGGGTAGTTACTCTCTGGCCAGTTGGGCGTGTGTAGGGATCCTTGTGGTTTCGTGAGCTTCCCTCCACAGAACTGGTGCTCTGGAACCCAAACAACATGCCCTGTGTGAAATATCCCAGCCAGAATCCCCTATGCTTTACCAGACCTCTCTGTGCTTTACAATGCTTCCCTATGCTTTACCAGACCTCTCTGTGCTTTACAATGCTTCCCTATGCTTTACCAGACCGCTCTGTGCTTTACAATGCTTCCCTATGCTTTACCAGACCTCTCTGTGCTTTACAATGCTTCCCTATGCTTTACCAGACCTCTCTGTGCTTTACAATGCTTCCCTATGCTTTACCACACCTCTCTGTGCTTTACAATGCTTCCCTATGCTTTACCACACATCTCTGTGCTTTACAATGCTTCCCTATACTTCACCAGACCTCTCTGTGTTTTACAATGCTTCCCTGTGCTTTACCAGACCTCTCTGTGCTTTACAATGCTTCCCTATGCTTTACCAGACCTCTCTGTGCTTTACAATGCTTCCCTATGCTTTACCACACCTCTCTGTGCTTTACAATGCTTCCCTATGCTTTACCAGACCTCTCTGTGCTTTACAATGCTTCCCTATGCTTTACCACACCTCTCTGTGCTTTACAATGCTTCCCTATGCTTTACCAGACCTCTCTGTGCTTTACAATGCTTCCCTATGCTTTACCACACCTCTCTGTGCTTTACAATGCTTCCCTATGCTTTACCACACCTCTCTGTGCTTTACAATGCTTCCCTATGCTTTACCACACCTCTCTGTGCTTTACAATGCCTCCCTATGCTTTACCAGACCTCTCTGTGCTTTACAATGCCTCCCCATGCTTTACCACACCTCTCTGTGCTTTACAATGCTTCCCCATGCTTTACCAGACCTCTCTGTGCTTTACAATGCCTCCCTATGCTTTACCAGACCTCTCTGTGCTTTACAATGCTTCCCTATGCTTTACCAGACCTCTCTGTGCTTTACAATGCTTCCCTATGCTTTACCACACCTCTCTGTGCTTTACAATGCCTCCCCATGCTTTACCACACCTCTCTGTGCTTTACAATGCTTCCCCATGCTTTACCAGACCTCTCTGTGCTTTACAATGCTTCCCTATGCTTTACCAGACCTCTCTGTGCTTTACAATGCTTCCCTATGCTTTACCAGACCTCTCTGTGCTTTACAATGCTTCCCTATGCTTTACCACACCTCTCTGTGCTTTACAATGCCTCCCTATGCTTTACCATGTGCTGTGCTTTTACTATGGGGGAAGCTTTTCTGCAGCGGTGATGAATTTACAGATCAGGGTTTTCTCGCCGTACCGTCGACGTGCGGCTTGCCCGCGCTGAACGCCACGATGAAGCCGCGCCCCGTGGTCCCCGAGTCCGACACCATCTCCACCATCATCTTGTTGCTGGTGGAGATGATGGCGCCGGGGCGGAAGGTGCCGCAGAAGCGGCCCAGGCGCTGGGAGGTGTGGGCGTGGCCGTTGTACACCTCCAGGAAATCGTAGCGGCACTGTGGGTCTGCCTCCAGATCAAAGATACGGAAGGACAGCATCACCACGTTCCCCTCCGGGACCTGCAACACCAACACAGGAAACCGTCAGGCGACGCACAGGAAATAGGAAACAGGAAATCGTCAGGCGACGCACAGGAAATAGGAAACAGGAAACCGTCAGGCGACGCACAGGAAATAGGAAACAGGAAACCGTCAGGCAACGCACAGGAAATAGGAAACAGGAAACCGTCAGGCGACGCACAGGAAATAGGAAACAGGACACCATCAGGCGACGCACAGGAAAGAGGAAACAGGAAACCGTCAGGTGATACACAGGAAATAGGAAGCCGTCAGGCAACGCACAGGAAATAGGAAACACGAAAGCGTCAGGCGACGCACAGGAAATAGGAAACAGGAAACCGTCAGGCAACACACAGGAAATAGGAAACAGGAAACCGTCAGGCGACGCACAGGAAATAGGAAACAGGAAACCATCAGGCGATGCACAGGAAAGAGGAAATAGGAAACCATCAGGTGACACACAGGAAATAGGAAACAGGAAACTGTCAGGCGACGCACAGGAAAGAGGAAACAGGAAACCGTCAGGCAACGCACAGGAAAGAGGAAACAGGAAACTGTCAGGCAACGCACAGGAAATAGGAAACAGGAAACCGTCAGGCAATGCACAGGAAGTAAGAAACAGGAAACTGTCAAGCTCGCACAGGAAATAGGAAATCAGAAACAGGAAACTACCAGGCCAGAAGGAGTGGGTCTGCGTACCGTTATGTACCAGGTACATTTGCTGTTGGGCTTGTAGTGGCTGGGGAATCCTTCACTGGCGATGAAGCCAGACTCTGCCACGTGCTCCCCTCCACACAGGAACACCGGCCTGAGACACAGGGAAACAGAAAACATCATTCAGAGAGTGTGTTCAACTAACCCTAACCCTGAACACACAGCAACAAGACCCAGAGACACAGGGAAACACCATTCAGACAGTCTGTCCAACTAAACCTTACATGATTCAGCAGGTTTCATTCGACTTTATGAAGCTAAATTAGTTAATTCTATAGCGTGATGCAAAATGTTTGAGGCCACAGCTCTGTATATATATATATATATATATATATATATATAGGGCAGTAGTGTGGAGTAGTGGTTAGGGCTCTGGACTCTTGACCGGAGGGTCGTGGGTTCAATCCCAGGTGGGGGGGACACTGCTGCTGTACCCTTGAGCAAGGTACTTTACCTAGATTGCTCCAGTAAAAAACCCAACTGTATAAATGGGGAATTGTATGTAAAAAATAATGTGATATCTTGTAACAATTGTAAGTCGCCCTGGATAAGGGTGTCTGCTAAGAAATAAATAATAATAATAACATATATATATATATATAAACCATCCTGATTTTGAAGCAAAAGATGATCATGTATAGCCTACCTCCCTGTCTCCCTCTCTACCAGACCAGGGCAAGGTTTGTGGCTGTCTGTGTGTTTCTATAGTATGCAGAGGCTGGGAGGCAGCTGTCTTGAAGTCAAGCCCTCAGAGTCATGTGGCTTTGATTACAGGGCTGCTCGTAGCCCAGACGGCCGCCTATTTATACAGCCTGTTAGTGTTTCTGTGGCTGTCTTCCTCTCACTTGCTTTAGGTTTCGTTGTGTGGCTGGTTTGCTGTTGTTACATTTTTGTGCATTTGCCCTGCCGTTTATTTAGCAGTTAGTTTTTTTTTTGTACCTCGCTTTTCAAATGCATTTGTAGGGCAAAAAAAAAGATTTAAATGATATTTCAAAGTTGTTTCATATTGAATGGAATGCGGCTGACTGATTGGTTCCCGGCATTTAGGATTCTCCAAGCGAGCTCAAAGCCGGTTAAAGACAGATTTAGAGAAAAAAAAAAAAAAAACTCAATATAGGAAGAGCAACAGAATGAAGCAAACGTGTAATAGCCAAGGAGGATGTAAAAACGCAATTCAGATAAATCGACATTCTCTCACCACTGGAAAAACAGGGTCTAGCGACATTTCCCTCACCAACACAGACGGCTGGCTTTCTGCCTGCTTTCAGAATTGAATTCAGGAAAGCGTCTAATCCCGGCGGACAGCGGACTGGCTGTTCTGATCCGATAAGCACGGGGCTGTAAGAGACCTCCGCGACAGAATCGGGCCTGCCTGCGTACCAGAATGGACCTTGTGTTCTCTTAACACGTTTCCTCCAAAATGTAAAAGCAGGGGGCCCCCTAATAATAGCCTGGATACAGTCCAGAGGCTGTTTGAAAAACACTCCGTATGAAACTACTAAAGGGACCTTGTATTCCGCACATGCATTTGGTATTTGCAGTATTCTGCATGTTATGGTGGTCCATTTGCTCCCAGGATGACCATGAATAGATAGGCAGCTAATGTAAGCCAGGGTGAACCCCCCAGTGCTGTAAAATGCTCTAATATAGGAGTTCTCTAACTGGGGGGGGTTCATAGAAAGTTTTTTTTGGGGGGAGAGGGGGGGGGTTGTCTATTATTATTATACCAGCTCAGTCAATTGCATTGACTATTTTCTAGAGTTATGTTATGAAAGTTCATATGACTCATAGTAATATAATTTCATGGTATTGTTATATATAGAGAGAGGGGGGTAGGGATAGAGGGGGAGAGATAGAGAAAAGGATAGAGAGAGGGGGAGAGAGAAAAGGATAGAGAGAGGGGGAGAGATAGAGACAAGGATAGAGAGGAGGAGAGAAATGGATAGAGAGAGAGACAAGGATAGAGAGGGGGAGAGAAAAGGATAGAGAGAGGGGAGAGAGAAAAGGATAGAGAAAGGGGAGGGAGAAAAAAGGATAGAGAGGGGGGAGAGATAGAGTCGAGGATAGAGAGGAGGGAGAGAAGGATAGAGAGGGGGGAGAGATAGAGAAAAGGATAGAGAGGGGGGAGAGATAGAGACAAGGACAGAGAAAAGGGTAGAGAGAGGGAGAGATAGAGAAAAGGATGGAGAAAGAGAAAAGGGGAGAGAGGGGGAGAGATAGAGAAAAGGATAGAGAGAGAGGGGGAGAGATAGAGTCAAGGATAGAGAGAGGAGGGAGAGAAGGATAGAGGGGAGAGAGAAGGATAGAGAGAGAGACAAGGATAGAGAGGGGGGAGAGAAAAGGATAGAGAAAGGGGAGGGAGAAAAAAGGATAGAGAGGGGGGAGATAGAGAGGGGGGAGAGATAGAGAAAAGGATAGACAGCAAGGAGGATAGAGAGAGGGAGAGAGAGATCAACAGAGAGAGGAGGAGGGCTGGTTCATCACAGCTGGGGGGGTTAGGAGTTAGTACGCAGCTGACAGGACAGGGTGACAGAAGCATTAGTCACTGGTGCTCGCAAAACATCTCTGACGTGCGTTCTGCACTGAGTTCTCATTACAAGACTCAATGCTTGGGCTGGAGCCCGGACAGCATGAAGCACATTGAGACGCCAGCCTGGACAGCTCTGCAGAATCACACTGAACTACCAGGGAGAAAGCAGCAGCAACGAATACACTGCCGATCACGCCTCAACCCTGCCATGCACAAGCATTTCTGAACTGAGAAAAGATACTTTATTTACATAACTACTCTGGCCTTCATTCATCCGTCTATAGAATGAACTAATTCTGCTTCATAAAGTCAAAGGAAACCTGCTGGATAATGTTAACATATTGAATCACACACCGCTTTGGAGTTTTCCATGTACTTAACGGAAAACTGACAAAAATTGAAAAATGTGACATTGCGAAATCTAACATGAAATACTACTGTACTACTATTATGGCTTCCGGTAGACTTTTGCGATATCATTTTGTAGTTTCTTTGATTGCACGACGTTAAATAAAAGATCTACATCATATATCATTTTTTTAAAATTATTATTATGTTTCAATCCTAAAATTCTAGGTGATGCAAAACTTTTGGTCTGCGTGACTCAGTCTCTTCTAGTTTCAATAACGCTGATGAAGGCACTAGAGCCCAAACGCTGGTCTGCTTGACTCAGTTTAGTTTCAGTAACACTGATGAAGGCACTGGAGCCCAAACGCTGGTCTGCTTGACTCAGTTTAGTTTCAATCACACTGATGAAGGCACTGGAGCCCAAACGCTGGTCTGCTTGACTCAGTTTAGTTTCAATAACGCTGATGAAGGCACTAGAGCCCAAACGCTGGTCTGCTTGACTCAGTTTAGTTTCAATAACGCTGATGAAGGCACTAGAGCCCAAACGCTGGTCTGCTTGACTCAGTTTAGTTTCAGTAACACTGATGAAGGCACTAGAGCCCAAACGCTGGTCTGCTTGACTCAGTTTAGTTTCAATAACACTGATGAAGGCACTAGAGCCCAAACGCTGGTCTGCTTGACTCAGTTTAGTTTCAATAACACTGGTGAAGGCACTAGAGCCCAAACGCTGGTCTGCTTGACTCAGTTTAGTTTCAGTAACACTGATGAAGGCACTAGAGCCCAAACGATAGTAACATCGTGTAATCAAAGAAACTACAAAATTATATTGCAAAAGTCTACCGGAAGCCACAATAGCAATACAGTAGTATTTCCTGTTAGATTTCGTCACTTTTTTCAGTCTGGAAAACTACAAAGCGCTGTGTAATTCAATATGTTAACGTAACATTATCCAGCAGGCTTCATTCGACTTTATGAAGCAGAATTAGTTCGTTCTCTAGGGTGATGCAAAACTTTTGGACATAGCTTCTGTACATAGCCGAAGCAAATTAGGGCCCTAGAAAGCTGCTAAATAACTTCAAAGCAGTCTATAAACACCCTTAAAAGCTACGCACCTGGTGTAGTTGGTTCTCCCTGGTGTAGTTTCACCCTGTCCTGAAACCCCAGTCAGGATAGCTAACATTATAAGGACACAGGAACACAGGAGGACGTTTGTGGATCCCATGTTGCCAGGCAGAGCATCCGAGGAGAAGTGAGAGAGAGGGAGGGAGGGAGAGGGAGGGAGGGACACACAGGCACGCCAGTAGTAAGGCTGGCTGTCCCACAGAGAGAGGGAGGCTGTAATTACTAGCAGATGGAGTTTAAATATTAACTTTGGCAAGACAGTTCTTGAAAACAGTGTAGGGCTGGGGGGACTTTTAGAACTTCAAAACTTTCCAGAAGAAGTAGAAAAGTCAAATAAGGATTGAATCTTTTATTGGCAAAGTGTATTGAAAGCGTGTTAGAAACCTCTCGCTGTACACTGCAGATCGGATCTGTGCTAACGTGCCGTTCTGCTCTGCTACACGAGTCGGTGCGATGCAAGAGGCAGGCAGAGATTTCGGTTGGTGCCACTGTGACCGCTGTGAATGATTACCTCGCGACAGCTCGTTTGTTTATTTGATTAAGGAGTTCAGCTGAGCAGCCAGTGCCCCTGCTAACCCTTCTCATCGTCAGGGGGGGGGGAGGTCATTTGGGAGAGAACATTTTTGCATGGGCTACGGCCCCTCCAAAACCAACCCGCCAACTCTCCACTCCTCCACTCCCCTCCCCGTCTTCCCCTCCCGTCCCTATCCCTATCCCTATCCCTATCCCTCCCCCTCCCCTCCCCCCAGTTTAGGAACCCTGGATTTAGAGATGACTCAAGGCCCCCAAACAGCAGACATCCTGTCAACCCTCCCCTCTTCCTCTTTCCCTCCCTCCCCCAAACCATTCCACACCCTCCCCCATACCCTCCCCAGTCTAGGAACCCCTGATTTAGAGATGATTCAAGGCTCCCAAACAGCAGACATCCTGCCAACCCTCCCCTCTTCCTCTTTCCCCTCCCCTCCCCTCCCCCCATCCCCTCCCACATCTGCTTTGGGGGCAATTGCTATTTTTAGGGTTATGTGTTGATTTAATACAAGCAGCGTGGCCTTTCTGTTTGTGTTCTATACACCCAGGAGCAGCCAAGCCCCCATCCTGCCTCTACTGGCATGCCTGCTCTGTAATTTCAAAGCTGCAAACAAAAAAAAAAAGATTTAAAATTACAGGGGGTGCGTGGAGGGGAACAGTTATGATTAGCTCAGCCTGGCTTCCTTCATTCCACAGATACCGCTGGAGAGAGGGCAGTATCCCAGCTCATCCCCTTGTAAAAGCTTCCCATAGTAAAAGCACAGCAAAGTGTGATAAAGCACAGTGAAAGCATGGTAAAGCACAGAGAGGTCTGGTAAAGCATAGGGAAGCATTGTAAAGCACAGAGAGGTGTGGTAAAGCATAGGGAAGCATTGTAAAGCACAGAGAGGTGTGGTAAAGCATAGGGAACCATTGTAAAGCACAGAGAGGTCTGGTAAAGCATAGGGAATCATTGTAAAGCACAGAGAGGTATGGTAAAGCATAGGGAAGGATTGTAAAGCACAGAGAGGTGTGGTAAAGCATAGGGAAGCATTGTAAAGCACAGAGAGGTCTGGTAAAGCATAGGGAAGCAATGTAAAGCACAGAGAGGTCTGGTAAAGCATAGGGAAGCATTGTAAAGCACAGAGAGGTGTGGTAAAGCATAGGGAAGCATTGTAAAGCACACAGAGGTCTGGTAAAGCATAGGGAAGCATTGTAAAGCACAGAGAGGTCTGGTAAAGCATAGCGAAGCATTGTAAAGCACAGAGAGGTCTGGTAAAGCATAGGGAAGCATTGTAAAGCACAGAGAGGCATGGTAAAGCATAGGGAAGCATTGTAAAGCACAGAGAGGTCTGGTAAAGCATAGGGAAGCATTGTAAAGCACAGAGAGGTATGGTAAAGCATAGGGAAGCATTGTAAAGCACAGAGAGGTCTGGTAAAGCATAGGGAAGCATTGACGAGTAAGACCACAGGGATGGAAATCAGACTCCCATTGCACTGCAGTTTGATGCATTCCTGATTTTACTACGAGTTTAAGAAGACAAACCTCAGCTTGTCACCCATACACTGTGGTTTCAGGTAGTCTTGCACTTTCTGGGTCTCCTGTTGGTCAGGGAAATTGTCACCACCCACCTTCATGGTCAGTAACAAATCAGCTGCTTACCCCCCCTTGTGACTGGCATGCTTTGCAGCCAGTAAGAGACTCTGACAAGCGAAGATGCCAATACAGGTGGGTGGGTTAGCATCTATCTTCATTCCAATGGCAGTACTGTGTACTTCATTTTTCGAGTTACAGTGCCACCTGGTGGTACAACTGTGTGGTGTTTGAAAAAAAAACAACGTAGGGAGTGAATTTTGGAGAGAGAAATGTTTTGTATTTGTCAGTCGCCTATTTGAATTTGCTGGTGTATTTTTTTTCCTTCTTTTTCTTATATGAAACCCCAGCTCGAGTTATACTAGGAAAAAAAAAAGTTGCAATTTTTATTTTATTCTCTCTTTCTCTCTCTCTATATATATATATAATCACAAGAAAACTCCACATAGCTGAAACGACTTGCCTGCCTCGTTCGAAACAAAAAAACAAGCGTGACGCCCCATATCCGTGCCCATCCCGATTGCTTTTCCTCCCAAAGTCGGTGAAAGGGTTAACGGTGGGAAAACAACGCGAGGTCCGGGACCTGCGCGGACTCCATCTTGGCCCTCAAACAAACACAAACCGTAAACACAAGAAACCCGGACGAGAGCGGCGGATACTTACCAAAATACAAAACAAGGAAGCTGCCAAAACCTGCTAAACCCGTTTTAACACAACAGGAGGCGATTAAAATAAACACAGTTATCAATATATTCGTTATCCCTAATTGGAGTGGAGCAGCCGAAAAGGGTTTTTTTTTAAAATACAGTTTTGGCCTAAAAGGCGACCCAGGCAGAGCAGCCTCTCGGAGTTTGTTTGGTAAGTAAGGAAACGCAAGCGTAGTGTTTTTTATCCTGGCATTTGATTGCGATGTAAATAAACGCGTAATTACTTGGCATTTGTAACTCCTTTTCCTTCTGTTAAAGTTTAATTAGTTTCTCAATGAGGTTGTAACAAAGGGAATTTGTAAACGATGATTATAGTCAATTCGTTAGTTAAAACTCGGGGGGTGGGGAATCTTAAATTTACTTAAACAAGTATAGTGTACGCATTAAACCGTCATTTATTATTAAAATATACTTGTACTCATTTTATTGGGTACTGTATTTTTCAAACCACAAATCTTGTTTGCCGTTTACTCTTTGGTGTATACAGTTTATAGGCGTTTACTCTGACCAAAATTGTGAACATTGTCGATTTGCTTCTGTGACAGTGTATATATATATATATATATATATATATATATATATATATATATATATATTTTTGTAAACCACTGTTTGTAAACAGTATATATGCCACAGATTTGATAATATAAATGTAAAATAATACTAGAAACTTGACATTATTCTTAGGATTTACATTTATTACTCAGAGTATGTAAACTCTCATTTCACTCAGCTGAAACAAAATGGCTTTTTATATATATATATATATAAAAATATATATATATATAGGACGTTGATTTAACATCTCATACGCAGGACGGAGCACAAGGAGGTGAAGTGACTCGCTCAGGGTCACACACAGCGAGGCAGTCAGTGGCTGAGGTGGGATTTGAACCGGTGACCTTCTGGTTACAAGCCCCTGGACTTTAACCACTGGACCACACTGCCTCCTGAGCTTGGTTAGCCACTGTGTGTAGGTAACAAGCTCAGGTGTGTCTTATTAGACTAGTAAAATCACAGGGATGGGAATAAGACTCCCACTGCACTGCAGAATGGCAGTCTGTCATTTTTTCGCACTGTGGATCCACAGCGAAGCCACCAGACCTATAGTGCCGGAGGACAACACAGATCTGAATGGCTCCACTGCAGACCCACAGGCACCCTGTCAGCCACAGGTGCGCGGTGAACCATGGATTCCCCTGCCGACCTAATCCCTCGGCCAACTGTGCGCCGCCCCCTAGGAACCCCCGGTCACGGAATGGCAATGACGTAGCCTGGATTCGAACCTGCGATCTCCAGGCTATAGGGCGCATCCTGCACACCACGCGGGGAGCGCCTTTACTGGATGCGCCAAGAAGGGAGCGCCCCTTGACAGCTTGTTTTCAACAGGGACCCAGGAAACAAAGTAGACAAATGACCCATTTCACATCATTGATGCTCACACGCGTTTCTCACTGATCAGTAATGGGCATCCAAACATCAAAAAAACATGTCTGGCCTGTGTTTGTTCGCATCGAAGAGGAATATTCAGTTTACATTCCTTGAAAAATAAATGTCTCCAGGGTTATGCGTTCCACGCTGTCACTAGGGTGTCGCCACTAGAAAGAGAGATCGCTTTTGAGACGAAATAAACAGGCTTTGCTTTCTCAAACCCCTGGTCCTGGGGTTGTCATCCCAACCGAGCTCTCAATTACTGAACTAGACTCTTAATTGAACTGATAACTAGCTTAATTAGATCTTTTTAATTATTTTCAGCTCTTAAACAGCTGCAGGCTTCAAGTTCGCTGTAACATTTTTATAAGTAACTTGAACTCTGTTTTAAGAGCTGAGAACGATTAAAAAGGCTTAAGCAAATTGATAGTTCAGTTAAGGGTCTAGTTAAGGGGTTGAGAGCTCAGATGGAAAACCAGCACACACAGGGGGTCCTGAAAGTGCTGAACTGAAAGGGAAGGTCTAAAACCAAGAGAGAAGATTCTTATGCCAACGAGAGGTGGCTAGAGTCCTGTTCCTGTGGGGTTTTGTTTTTTGAAGAAATGAAAGTGATAATGGAGAAGTGAGCCCGGAGAGGGGAAAGCTCTGTTTCAGTCATGAGGTCTGCTCCGTTCTCAATTGCAAAACTGTCTCGGACGTGCTTGGTTGAGAGCAGGCTCCCACGTGGAAATCGATTTCTTAAAAGGCTCTATTTCAGTTTTTCAAATTTCACGCTGGACGTCTGCGCCAAACCACAAAGAGCCACATGACGGGAGTTTTGTTTATATGCAATAGAGAGAGGATGTTGTGAGCAGAGGGAGGCTGTTCAGAGTATAACAGCCTCCCTTTCTCATTCTCTTCTCCACCAGCACAGAGCAGAGGGAGGCTGTTCAGAGAGTATAAGAGCCTCCCTTTCTCTTTCTCTGCTTCACCAGCACAGAGCAGAGGGAGGCTGTTCAGAGTCTATAAGCTAATGATAAGGACAGTTCTATATTTAATTTTCTTGTTAATATTTCAGAGTTGTGGATCAACTAACAACAGACCCAGTCGAATGACAAGCACACAGACTCTACTGCACAGTGTCAGCATTCAAGGTAAGGTGTCATACTGCTGGTATTTTATGGCTTTCTAAACACTGCAGATCAATCAATATACAGGGCTGGACAGAGAACTCCACTCTCCACACTGCAGAGCGCTCTAGCAGTATAGGAAAGAGAACTCCACTCTCAACACTGCAGAGCGCTCTAGCAGTATAGGAAAGAGAACTCCACTCTCCACACTGCAGAGCGCTCTAGCAGTATAGGAAAGAGAACTCCACTCTCCACACTGCAGAGCGCTCTAGCAGTATAGGAAAGAGAACTCCACTCTCCACACTGCAGAGCTCTAGCAGTATAGGAAAGAGAACTCCACTCTCCACACTGCAGAGCTCTAGCAGTATAGGAAAGAGAACTCCACTCTCCACACTGCAGAGCTCTAGCAGTATAGGAAAGAGAACTCCACTCTCCACACTGCAGAGCTCTAGCAGTATAGGAAAGAGAACTCCACTCTCCACACTGCAGAGCTCTAGCAGTATAGGAAAGAGAACTCCACTCTCCACACTGCAGAGCTCTAGCAGTATAGGAAAGAGAACTCCACTCTCCACACTGCAGAGCTCTAGCAGTATAGGAAAGAGAACTCCACTCTCCACACTGCAGAGCGCTCTAGCAGTATAGGAAAGAGAACTCCACTCTCCACACTGCAGAGCGCACAAGTAGTGGGTTCTCTCGGCTTATGAATGCGCTATCGTCTCCGTGTCGCCCCCTGCAGGTCAGTGAAGATGTTTGGGATGACGACCGTGTCGCTGGCTCCCCTTCTCCTCTTGATCCCCTCTCTGCTGGGACAGCTGCCCTCGGCAGGAGCCTTCATCTACGCAGTGAGTACCTGGGCCAGCTGCACCAAACAAGCCAAATAAATACACTGCATGAACATAATTTAGATCTTTTATTTAACATCATGTAATCAAAGAAACGACAAAATGATATCGCAAAAAAAAAGAAAGTCTACCGGAAGCCATAATAGTCGTACAGTAGTATTTCATGTTAGATTTGCGAAATGGCACATTTTTCAAGTTTTGTCAGTTTTTCCGTTAAGTATATGGAAAACTACAAAGCAGTGTGTAATTCAATATGCTAACATTATTCAGCAGGTTTCATTCGACTTTTATGAAGCAAAATTAGTTCATTCTGCTTTTGGCCAGAGCTGTACTCCGTCTGCAGGCATGGAAATAAGACTCCCATTTCACACCACAGAGCACAGGTAACAAGCTCAGGTGCGTCTTATTAAACCCATTGTAAAACCAGGAATGGATCAAACTGCTGTGGAACGGGAGTCTTGTTGCATGTTATTTTATTGTGTTGTGTTCTTATTAATGCAGCTGTCTGTGTGTGTTTTTAATCAGGTATCCAATATCAACACTACCATGATGTTTGATGACCTGCCTGCGCTTTTTGGTAACCAGCTACCTAAAGATGGGTTAAAGGTAGGCGTGTTTTTGCTGGGATAGTTAGTAACCATCAGGCTTTTTTCAGCTTTGAATCGGTTTAATGTTGTAGTGTGCATTGCATTCAAAGCTTTGTGTGTGTCGTGTGACTGGAGATGCCCTGTGGTATACAGTAGTGTCCCGTCCCGGCTTTTTCCAGGGTTTCCTGGTCGATGCCCGTCCTGCCAACGCCTGCACCCCTATCGAGGGTCCCCCTGCCAGCAACAACGCCAGCAAGTTCATCGTCCTGATCCAGAGGTACGATTGCAACTTTGACATCAAGGTAAGTCAGAGGAAGCGCAGCTGTTCTCGATGCAATACAGCTTCTTTTTTTTTTTTTTTAAATTTAGTAGTTACGTTTTCTCCCCAATTTAGAAATGTCCAATTATAATTTCTTTTTAAGCTTCCACCCCTGCGCTGACTCGGGAGGGGGGTGGGGGTGGGAGTGTGACAGTTATTCACAGCTACTTTGAGCTCCGAGCAGATGCCTGCAGGGCTGGCCTCCGTCCTCCAGGGGGCGGGAGCTTCCATCCGCTGCAGGCGATTGGGGATCGGAGGACGCCTGCTGAGCTGGTTGTGGGGAGTTTTTGGGGAGAGGGAACACAACTGGACACATTGGGGAGAAAAACGAAGGGTAGATTTCGTTCTGTAGCTGTGCTCAGTGTATATACTGTGTGTGAGGGTCTGTCGGAGTTGAGGGCTCTCGTTCTCTTGCTCAGTGTATATACTGTGTGTGAGGGGCTGTCGGAGTTGAGGGCTCTCGTTCTCTTGCTGTGCTCAGTGTATATACTGTGTGTGAGGGGCTGTCGGAGTTGAGGGCTCTCGTTCTCTTGCTCAGTGTATATACTGTGTGTGAGGGTCTGTCGGAGTTGAGGGCTCTCGTTCTCTTGCTCAGTGTATATACTGTGTGTGAGGGGCTGTCGGAGTTGAGGGCTCTCGTTCTCTTGCTGTGCTCAGTGTATATACTGTGTGTGAGGGGCTGTCGGAGTTGAGGGCTCTTGTTCTCTTGCTGTGCTCAGTGTATATACTGTGTGTGAGGGGCTGTCGGAGTTGAGGGCTCTTGTTCTCTTGCTGTGTTCGCAGGTCCTGCATGCTCAGCAGGCTGGGTACAGTGCTGCCATCGTTCACAACGTCGACTCCAACAGGCTTCTCAACATGGGCTACAGCGACGGTGAGCGACTCTCGCGCCTCAAGCACAGCCCTCCCCCGAGCCTCAGAGCTCACTCCAGAGTGCCAGGTTAACTGATCATTCACTCGGAGGAGGCAGACTGGAGTGAGCGGGGTTGGGACACTGTGTGTGTCTGTGTGATATATGTAGCTCTTTGTAGTTTTTTTTTTCATTTTGTGTGTCTGTTACTGGCAATTGTTTGTGTGTGTGAGTGATTGTGTGGCTGTGTGTGTGCCACTGTTTTTGTGTGTGTGTGTGTGTGTGTGTGTGTGTGTGTGTGTGTGTGTGTTTCTCTCTTTATCTGTCACTGTGTCGGTGTCACTGTGTGTCTGTGCGTGTGTGTGTTTCTCTGTATCTGTCACTGTGTGTGTGTGTGTGTGTTTCTCTCTGTATCTGTCACTGTGTCTGTGTCGCTGTCACTGTGTGTCTGTGCGTGTGTGTGTTTCTCTGTATCTGTCACTGTGTGTGTGTGTGTGTGTTTCTCTCTGTATCTGTCACTGTGTGTCTGTGTCTTTGTCACTGTGTTTGTGTGTGTCTCGGTGTGTGTGTCTCGTGTGTGCGTGCGCGTCACTGACCTGCCCTGTTGTACCTGCAGAGGAGACTGTGCGTCAGATCGAGATCCCCTCCCTCTTCATTGGAGCTACAGCGTCGGAGTCCCTGCATGAGTTTTACATGTACGATAAGGGGTGAGTGTCTCCGACAGGACCCGCCAACCCTTCATAGCAACACCAAGAAGACTGCACGGCCGGGTGGTGTGCAGGGGGGAGTCACACAGTCAGGGGAGCGCAGGGGTCCCTGAGGGTCTCCCCTGGTAAAGGCACGGCCGCGTGGTGTGCAGGGGGGAGTCACACAGTCAGGGGAGCGCAGGGGTCCCCGAGGGTCTCCCCTGGTAAAGGCACGGCCGCGTGGTGTGCAGGGGGGAGTCACACAGTCAGGGGAGCGCAGGGGTCCCCGAGGGTCTCCCCTGGTAAAGGCATGGCCGCGTGGTGTGCAGGGGGGAGTCACACAGTCAGGGGAGCGCAGGGGTCCCCCGAGGGTCTCCCCTGGTAAAGGCACGGCCGCGTGGCGTGCAGGAGGAGTCTTGCCTCTGGCACAAAGCTGGGAGGCAACAAGGACTGAGCCATTACTGACAAGGCACCCAGTGTGATCAAAGCTGACACCTGCAGGGTTGGCCTTTGTCCTCCAGGGGTCGCCATCTCACTGACTACTCCCTGTGCAGCTCTGGGTGTAAATGAAAAAGATAGTAATATAGGTGACTTTTACCTCACGACTCTCCATAGACGCATGCCCTATTATGACATCACCGGGTGACATCATGCCTTGCTGAGCTGGACTGAGCTGTACAGAACAGTCACAGCTCTTTACAGACAGACAGACAGACAGACAAGTGCAGTCCCCTTCCAGTAACCCTCTACCACCTCCCCTCCCCCCTGGTCTCTGGACCCTGGCAGACCCACGGCCGGACAGACAGGTGGACGATGCTTGGGGGCATGCTGGTTGTCTTGCTAGCCCTGTCTCTGGAGGTGTTAGCCCCCCACTTCAGTGCCTATATCCGTGAGTCTTCAGTGCTGTGGATCCTAATCGTTGTGTTTGTCCACAGCGGTCACCTGATCCTGCTCCCGGACTTCTCCTTCCCGCTGGGATTCTACCTCATCCCCTTCACCGGAGTGGTGGGCATAGTCGTCATAGTCATGTTCACTATCATGGTGAGTCCCAGTGTAACCAGGGCGACATTCAGTACATGGGGAATGACAACTGCTGCTGTTTTAATGCGCGTCTCAGAATTTGTTTTGCTTGGTTTTGGCACTCAGCCTCGTCTTTTAGGAGCAGTTGGTTTTCATTTTGAAGAAACAGTAAATTGGTAAAAAAAATAATAATATAATAATAATAATAATAATAATGTGCAAAAATGTAAAAAAGTTTTTTCTCACTTTCAGCCTGTTCGTTCTCTCAAGGCTTTTGGAATGCGATTTTTCACATTTTTCTGTGTTTTATTTTGTCTTTTTATTTGACTTTTATTGTTCGGTCTTGTTTAACAGGCCTGTTTTTGACTATTTTTATTTTTTATTGTGGAATGCCAGCTTGGAGTTGGCTTTGCCGTGTAAGGCGCTGTATAAAGTCCTTTTGATTTCTCCAGATCGTGCGCTGTGTGCAGTACCGGAAAAGAATCCGGAGAAACAGACTGACCAAGAGCCAGCTGAAGAAAATCCCTGTCCACAAATACAAGAAAGGTGAGAATCAGACCTGCCATGTCCTGTGAGATACGATCGCCTCTCTCAATACAGCAAACCCTGCCATAGCCCGTCCTGTAAGATACGATCGCCTCTCTCAATACAGCAAACCCTGCCATAGCCTGTCCTGTGAGATACGATCGCCTCTCTCAATACAGCAAACCCTGCCATAGCCCGTCCTGTGAGATACGATCGCCTCTCTCAATACAGCAAACCCTGCCATAGCCCGTCCTGTAAGATATGATCGCCTCTCTCAATACAGCAAACCCTGCCATAGCGATCCTGTAAGATACGATAGCCTCTCTCAATACAGCAAACCCTGCCATAGCGATCCTGTAAGATACGATAGCCTCTCTCAATACAGCAAACCCTGCTATAGTGATCCTGTAAGATACGATAGCCTCTCTCAATACAGCAAACCCTGCCATACCCCGTCCTGTAAGATACGATGGCCTCTCTCAATACAGCAAACCCTGCCATAGCGATCCTGTAAGGTACGACAGCCTCTCTCAATACAGCAAACCCTGCCATAGCGATCCTGTAAGGTACGATAGCCTCTTTTAACCAATAGACCTCTGGCGCGTGTCATTTACACAGGGCTGCTATCAGCTGAACTCTACTGGTGGAAACTGATCAATGCCCATTTTATTACGGACTCTAAAACAGTAAATTCAGCCCTCAGCAGGACAGAATGGATTCCGCTAACAGAACAAGAGAGGGCGTGTTTGGGAATTCACTTTCGCTTTTGAACCAGTTCGACCGTGTTCAGTAAAAGCAAACAAAGCGAGCGATTCCTATAATTAGTCCACCGTAAAATAAATAAAATCAAATAACCAGGGATTAGTTTTGGTATAGACTTGAGAAAGCACGTTAAGAAGTGATTTTGGGATGCTGTTTTGTAAATCACCAAATACTGTATTGCAGTGTATTTGGTTTTGCTGTCGTTTTTCACAGATTTTGTTTGTCTAGTGTATGTGCTTTTAGAAAGTACCTGGCATTGTTCATTTATGATGCCCTGAAGTTAATCAGCAACTGCAATGGAGCATAATGCCTCCCTGTGAGAGCGGTGTTTTTTACAATCAGTGGATCCCAGGAACCAATGAAATCAGACTTGACAGATTTAATGGTACTTCCGTTTTTAGTCTGCCATCTATTCAATCTGCACAGCGGAGGATGAGAATACAGCCATTCAAATGAGCTTCTGGAAAGCTGTGTCGATTTTTCAGTTTTTTTTTTAATGAATATATGTCAAGGCAAGTTCCTGTTTTTAATGGCATGCAAATACAGCAGCAGAATTAGTTTACAGAACAGAGTTAAAACAGGGCAGCTTTGGCACAAACAGCCAGCAAAGAACACAAGAAAGACTGTGATCCAGAGGAGGCGGTTCGGCCCGTCGCTGCTCGTCCGGTTCCGAGCAGCTGATTGATCTCAGGACTTCCGTCAAGCTGGGTCTTGAAGGATCCCAGTGCTTCTGCCTCGACAGCTTGACTAGGTAACCCTGGGTAACCCGTTCCACCCCCCTCAACGCTCTCTGTATCTTCCCTCTGTCCCGAGTCCATTCCCACTTAATCTCCAACACTGATTTCAAAGTCTCACAATAAACCTTCAGTTCCTAACCGTTTTGATTTTCACCACCTTTCCATAACTGTCAGCAGTATATTTAGGAAGGGATGAACCCCATCTTCAGATCCGAATGATTTTCTCGGATGCTTGATCATACCTTAAATTTAACAAGCAAAACCCGACGTTAAAATGGTATCAAAAAATATCACCCAGGGTGTTGAACGCAGGCTGCCGCTGCAGTTCTGTTCACTTCCTCCAGGGGGCGCCCTCGGCCGCTCCGGATTTAGTTCCTGTCTGAAACTCTGAAGCACACGACAGCGTTTCCTGAACCCCGCCCAATGTGTTTGCACTCGAGGAGAAAACTAATAAACAACTAAAACAGCCAAATGATTCAACAGAAACGCTCCATTGAAAAGGCTTTTGAGAGGCCAGCGGGCAGGAAGAATGTGCTGGGATGCAGCATGTGTCTGTGTGTTCAAGATTAACAGACCCACAAATGAGATGGTTGTCAGTTTACTCGCCCAGCAGCAAGGCTCTGTTGTCCCAGGTTGAAATTTCTTTGCAGTTTTGTGTAAAAAGTTGTTGATTAAATCATTTAGCCTAAACTTTTTTTAAAAGAAATTGGTCAAAAGATATCAGGAGGCAGTGCGGTCCAGTGGTTAAAGTCCAGTGGCTTGTCACCAGAAGGTCACCGGTTCAAATCCCACCTCTGCCACTGACTGACTCACTGTGTGTGACCCTGAGCAAGTCACTTCACCTCCTTGTGCTCCGTCCTGCAGATGAGAAGTTAAATCAACGTCCTATTGGAAGTGACTCTGCATATAATGCACAGTTCACAGCCTGCCTCTGTAAAGCGCTTTGTGATGGTGGGCCACTATGAAAGGCGCTATATAAAAATAGATATTATTAGTATTATGTAAATGAGAATCTGACTGAAGATGCCAAAAAATATCAGATTTTCAACACCTTATTCAAGACTTATTCCATTCATAGTTATTATTCATTATTCAGCAAATTGGGCCCTTTTTTAATTATTTTAAACAGTAGCGCCACCTTTTAAGGTCAACTGAAATTGACGCGGCTTGCATCAAAGACTCAAATAAAAAGCAGATGAACCAAACAGCGTTCACCAAAGGGAACATACGTGGTTTGCTAATTCGAGGTACGCCTGATGTTTACAAGCATGACAGCACGCCCACCCAGCCCCCTCTGTGGTCTCCTGGCTTCGCTGTTTTAAAACGGAGCGCTTGCCGGACCGTTCAAACCGAAAGAACGAGCTGCTTCTGAATAGCCGGATATCGGCGTGCGTATTTAGACCTCAATGTGAAGTATATTTGCAAGCCTATAGATGCAGCTCGAATTGGGTGCGCTTTGTCGTTCAAAGTATAGCTAGAAGAAAAAAAAAACAAAAAAAACTGTTGCAGCGGCTTGTCTTTGCCAGAAAACAGATGAGCTTCTCTTCAACGGTTGTTGCGCAGTGTCTAGGTTTCTGCGTGTCGTTAAAAGCAGTCGGGGGAGGGGGTGGTGAGTGATATCGAAAGGCTTCTTTGGAAAGCTGAGTCAAAGCGTTAGTCGTACGAGGCGATGGGAGACAAGCTCGCTGGCTGTTCCTCCTTTACCAGAATCGCTGTGCTAGGGGTGAAGTGAAACAGGGAGGGGGGAGGGCGGGGGTTTGATCTTGGTGGGGTTTTTTTGCAGGTCAGCTTCCTTCAGCAACTGTTGCCGTTTCTATGCTTGGGTTGCATCAAATCAAAACTGATTCGATGTTGACTTTCCATGACCTTCCAAGGTGCCCCATTGCCTTTAGACTTTACATTGAAAATTGACTGCGGAGTGCCTGAAAATGCATACAGTGTAGTATAGAGAACTCAGTGCTGTACTGGGAGATCTGAGAGCCAGCTAATTCAATACAGTCTAGTATAGAGAACTCAGTGCTGTACTGGGGATCTGAGAGCCAGCTAATTCAATACAGTCTAGTATAGAGAACTCAGTGCTGTACTGGGGATCTGAGAGCCAGCTAATTCAATACAGTCTAGTATAGAGAACTCAGTGCTGTACTGGGAGATCTGAGAGCCAGCTAATTCAATACAGTCTAGTATAGAGAACTCAGTGCTGTACTGGGGATCTGAGAGCCAGCTAATTCAATACAGTCTAGTATAGAGAACTCAGTGCTGTACTGGGGATCTGAGAGCCAGCTAATTCAATACAGTCTAGTATAGAGAACTCAGTGCTGTACTGGGGATCTGAGAGCCAGCTAATTCAATACAGTCTAGTATAGAGAACTCAGTGCTGTACTGGGGATCTGAGAGCCAGCTAATTCAATACAGTCTAGTATAGAGAACTCAGTGCTGTACTGGGGATCTGAGAGCCAGCTAATTCAATACAGTCTAGTATAGAGAACTCAGTGCTGTACTGGGGATCTGAGAGCCAGCTAATTCAATACAGTCTAGTATAGAGAACTCAGTGCTGTACTGGGGATCTGAGAGCCAGCTAATTCAATACAGTCTAGTGTAGAGAACTCAGTGCTGTACTGGGAGATCTGAGAGCCAGCTAATTCAATACAGTCTAGTGTAGACAGGAGTCAGACATCAGTGTGTTTTTTTTAAATGCTGAAACACTCTTGTAGAAGTGTGTGGGTAGCTGATAAAGATTGTAAGCAGGCCTGCTTCTGCTGTGTGTCAGATTCTTATCAACCAGATATAGGTCATGTTCCTACAGCTGCAGATTACTGTATCACATGCATACAATAAAAAAAAAGATATACTTTTATATATCCTTATTGCAAAACAGCACAATAGCAACTTGGCAGTACAATTGGATAAGAGGTGTCGAGTCTGTGAAACACTTCAGTCCTATCAATAGCGTGATGCGTTTTGTGTCAGAAAATCTTTTTTTGAAATCGACGTGTCACAGCAACCGCGTGTCTCGCTCTTAAAACGTGATATTGTGGGTTAGAGAAATTCTCCCTTTCTGTTCTCGTATTCTCAGAATACCTGTCAAGATCGCACTTCTCCAGAACTAAGCATTCCTCTTTACATTGCTCTTCAAAATACTGCTTAAGAAGCATGTCGCTAACCAACCTATAAGCTCAATCCTTCCATCAGCCCTGTCTTTACACCTGAACTTTCAAACCATACTCCAGTTTTGCTCAATCCTGACCCTCGAGATCCGGTCCAGGTTTTCACTCCAAGCAGGCTCTAGTGTAGTTAACGGAACCTGCTGAGAGGCAACTATCTCAGCCTGGTTGTAATAAAGACCTGGACTGGAGTTGATCTCGAGAGCCAGAATTGAATACCGCTGCCATTCGCCAACGGCTTGATCAGAAGCATGCTGGTCATCATTTCCTCACTGTCTTTTTTTATTATTAGGATGTCTTGGTCGGCTTCCATAGTTTGGCAGGAAGCAGATAACCGCGTGACTGTGTTTTTTTAAAAATGGAAAATGTGTTTATTTTTAAAATGTTTTCAATGTGAAAGTAGAGGCTTGTGTTCTAATGAGAGCCTCTCTTTCCCCGCTCCTGGTTTTAACGCTGCGTTGCGGTGATGATGAAGTCTTGTAGCGCTCTTTCTCGGCTCTAGTTAGCCACTGTCGGTTTTGCTCAAGTCGTTGACCTTATAAGGCAATCATCACTCTCTCTCTCTCTCTCTCACTCTCTCTCTCTCTTTCTCTCTCTGTGTGAAGTTTGCTCTACTCTGCTAGGCTTGCGAGCTCCTCGCTTGCAGAAAAAAACAAACCCCGCGCCTCCACCACTTCCTCCTTTGTGGTCAGCTGCAAGACAGGAAGTGAACTGTTCTGGCTTCCTGTTTTGTAAGAGACCTGGGCGAACGGAGCATCGTTCTCACCCTCTCTTCTCCCTTTCTTTTTTTCTTATAAAAAGAAAACGATGCAAGCCTGGTATATGAGAAATACACAAACTCAAACAGGATGTCAAGGGATCAGCCATCTTTGTAGTTACAAACAAGGCTGTGCCTTTAATACATTTGGCAAAGGCTCTGTTTTAATAGACACAGTTGTAGGTGACAGTAGATTATATGTAGAGACAGAGAAAAGTGGTCCTTGCTTTAAGAACGTAAGAAAATTTACAAACGAGAGGAGGCCCCATTCAGCCCATCTTGCTCGTTTGGTTGTTAGTAGCTTATTGGTCCCAGAATCTCATCAAGCAGCTTCTTGAAGGATCCCAGGGTGTCAGCTTCAACAACATTACTGGGGAGTTGGTTCCAGACCCTCACGATTCTCTGTGTAAAAAAGTGCCTCCTATCTTCTGTTCTGAATGCCCCTTTATCTAATCTCCATTTGTGACCCCTGGTCCTTGTTTCTTTTTTCAGGTCAAAAAAGTCCCCTGGGTCGACATTGTCTATACCTTTTAGGATTTTGAATGTTTGAATCAGATCGCCGCGTAGTCTTCTTTGTTCAAGACTGAATAGATTCAATTCTTTTAGCCTGTCTGCATACGACATGCCTTTTAAACCCGGGATAATTCTGATTACTCTTCTTTGCACTCTTTCTGGAGCAGCAATATCCTTTTTGTAACAAGGTGACCAGAACTGAACACAATATTTAGGTGAGGTCTTACTAATGCATTGTAAAGTTTTAACATTACTTCCCTTGATTTAAATTCAACACTTCTCACAATATATCCGAGCATCTTGTTGGCCTTTTTTATAGCTTCCCCACATTGTCTAGATGAAGACATTTCTGAGTCAACATAAGCTCCTAGGTCTTTTTCATAGTTCCCTTCTTCAATTTCAGTATCTCCCATATGATATTTATAATGCACATTTTTATTGCCTGCGTGCAATACTTTACACTTTTCTCTATTAAATGTCATTTGCCATGTGTCTGCCCAGTTGTGAACGCTGTTGAGATCATTTTGAATGACCTTTGGTGCTGCAACAGTGTTTGCCACTCCTCCTATTTTTGTGTCGTCTGCAAATTTAACAAGTTTGCTTACTATACCAGAATCTAAATCATTAATGTAGATTAGGAATAGCAGAGGACCTAATACTGATCCCTGTGGTTCACCACTGGTTACCTCGCTCCATTTTGAGGTTTCTCCTCTAATCAGTACTTTCTGTTTTCTACATGTTAACCACTCCCTAATCCATGTGCATGCATTTCCTTGAATCCCTACTAACGCAGCAATGGCTCGATCAAGTTCTGAGATCAGCTGCTAGGAAGCAGACGAGCACTGATGAGCCACCTCTGGATCGTGAATTGTCTAGTGTACTTCTGTTTGGTCGCTTAATTCATTGGTATTTAGCAATTGGGAGTTTCAGAGGGCTACTGAACCCAATCTGAATGTGAAACTTTATTTAGCACTCTGGTAAATTAGGTACTTTTCATTTGTTTTTTAAAATTTGTTTATTGTTGTGCTGGAATAATAAGGCAGATTGAAAACACCCAGAATACTGTACTGTAGAATTGTAAAAAATAAATAAAAATAAATGCATGTTTTGTTTTTTCTGTGAATAATCGAAGCAGTGACCGATAGATGCAGTGGACGAGATTGACCTTGATGGCGCTTGTTTTCAATGAAATGTCCCCGATAGGCTGGGCCTTCCATCAAAAAGCCATTATTATTAGTTTATTTAGCAGACGCCTTTATCCAAAACGACTTACAGAGACTAGGGTGTGTGAACTATGCATCAGCTGCAGAGTCACTTACAATTACGTCTCACCCGAAAGACGGAGCACAAGGAGATGAAGTGACTTGCTCAGGGTCACACAATGAGTCAGTGGCTGAGGTGGGATTTGAACCAGGGACCTCCTGGTTACAAGCCCTTTTCTTTAACCACTGGACCACACAGCCTCCTAATGTCTTGTTATTATTTATTTATGTATTTGGCAGACGCCTTTATCCCAGGCGTTACAGGGCAGCACGAGGTTACAATGCAAAATCTATATTTAAATACAGTGTGGCTTACAATAAGTGCAGTAACACTACTAGAATACAATATGAACTAGGATGCAGCAAGTTTAGGATCACAGCGAGTTATCTCTACAGTGACAGATTAGCAGTGCAATAGTGCAAGGATAGCGCATCAGCTGAGGATCCAGTAACGTGGTGCTGAGGTCAGGCGAGTCCAGTGCAGATCTTGTCCCAGCCGCTCCCTGTTCTATTGGTGCGTGTGATCTCTGTCCTGGCAGGTGACGAGTATGACGTGTGCGCTATCTGCCTGGATGAGTATGAAGAAGGGGACAAGCTGAGAATCCTGCCCTGCTCCCATGGTGAGTGCCCCCCCGCGCAGGCCCCTCGCAGTGAATAATATTCTCCAGTCACTGTGTCTCCTTTTATCCCCGCCTCCAGTCGGTGACTCCTGTATCCTCGGACCCAATCACAGTTCCTCGATTTTTCTCTCTTCCCAGTCGCCGTTGAGACGACTTTGAGACAGGCTTCTCGTTCATTTCTTTTCGTATTACTGCATATCCTAGTACCCTCTCTTCTCTTTGTTTCTCTCTCACCCAGTCGCTGTGTCTCCTCTATCCCCTCACCTAATCAGTCTCTCTTCGCTCTCCCAGACTATCGCTGTAAGTGCATGGACCCCTGACTAGCCCAGTCTCTCGCTCCCTCTCTCTGTCACACACCCAGTCTCTGTGTCTCCTGTACCCCCCTCCCATATCAAATCTCTCTCTCTCTCTCTATCTCTCTCTCTCTCTCTCTCCCAGCTTATCACTGTAAGTGTGTGGACCAGTGACTCACCCAGGCTCGCTCGCTCTCGCTCTCTCTCTCTCTCTCTCGCTCTCTCTCTCTCTCTCTCTCTGTCCCTCCCAGCATATCACTAAGTCTGTGGACCCCTGACTCAACCAATCTCTCTCTCTCTCTCTCTCTGATAGGCTGGGAGGGAGAGACAATGTAAGTGTGTGGACCCCTGACTCATCCAGTCTCTCTCTCTCAGCTTATCACTGTAAATGTGTGGACCCCTGACTCACCCAGTCTCTCTCTCTCTCTCTCCCTCTCTCCCAGCTTATCTCTGTAAGTGTGTGAACCAGTGACTCACCCAGACTCTCTCTCTCTCTGTGTCCCTCCCAGCCTATCACTATGTGCGTTGACCCCTGACTCACCCAGGCTCTCTCTCTCTCTCTCTCTCTCTCTCTCTCTCTCTCTCTCTCTCTCTCTCCCAGCCTATCACTGTAAGTCTGTGGACCCCTGACTCACCCAGTCTCTCTCTCTCTCTCTCCCAGCCTATCATTGTAAGTCTGTGGACACGTGGCTCACCCAGTCTCTCCCTCTCTCCCAGCTTATCACTGTAAGTGTGTGGACCCCTGACTCACCCAGTCTCTCCCTCTCTCCCAGCTTATCACTGTAAGTGTGTGTGGACCCCTGACTCACCCAGTCTCTCTCTCTCTCTCTCCCAGCCTATCACTGTAAGTCTGTGGACCCCTGACTCACCCAGCCTCTCTCTCTCTCTCTCTCCCAGCCTATCACTGTAAGTGTGTGGACCCCTGACTCACCCAGTCTCTCTCTCTCTCCCAGCCTATCACTGTAAGTGTGTTGACCCGTGGCTCACCCAGACCAAGAAGACCTGCCCCGTGTGCAAGCAGCGCGTGATCCGCGCCGCGGAGGACTCCGAATCCGATTCGGGATCCGAGGGGGGCGAGTCGGAGCGCACCCCACTGCTGGGGCCCCCCCCCCCAGCCAGCACAGCCCGGGCACAGGGCCAGGACTTTGGGTCGATGGGCGAGTCGGCGAGCCTGGCACCCCCGGAGGAGAGCTACTACACCTTCGAGAACGAGGAGCGGGATTCGGAGTCGGAGGGGAGTCTCAGCGAAGCCCCCCTGCTGCCCACAGAGGAGCCCACCATGCAGACACACCCGGACTCTGCAGACACGAGGCTGGTCCACGTCTAGCTCTTGTCTTTCTTTTTATAAAGAATCGCTGTCATCCTGGTTTTGAGCACTACGATTACTACAGGGGGGTTTGGGGGGGGTCAGATCCTGGTTTTCAATTTCCTTTTTTAAAATCAATTCCCATTCCCCTTTGAGTCGATCCCAGGTGATCAGAATGGCAATGCTCAGCGTTCCGTGAAAAATGAGCCTCTCGCAACAGTGGGCAACGCAAAAGACTTGAAACTGAAGTCTGCTGCTTCGTTAGGCAGTGAAACCGTCTTCAAATGGAAGCATTTGAACAGCATTTGGAAGCATTCTTGCGTCTCTCTAAAGTTCCTTCAGCGGAATTGGGAATTGACTTTTAAAAAGGAATTGGAATTCAAAAACAGGAAGTGACCTCAAATCAGATTACTAATACTAAAACAAGGGCAAGTGTGAGTGGTGGTGTTGTTGTTATTATTATTATTATTATTATTACTGAGATTCTGTTTTGCTTTTTTGTATTTTTGTCGGTTAGTTTAAAAACCATCAAACCACATGGCAAGGATGGAAATCGGACTCTCGCTGCACAGCAGTTTGATCCATTCCTGGTTTTACTATGATTTTTTTTAATAAGACGCACCTGAGCTTGTTACCTAGACACACTGTGGCGAATCAAGCTGGTAGTAAAACCTGGACCGGGTGAAACTGCTGTGCAACAGGAGTCTTATTCCCCTCCCTGCACAGAACTACCACGAGAAAGGTTTTTATTCTGTGTTCTTTTCTGAAGAGAATATCTTACTTTTTTTCTGTTTAAGGTTGTTTGAAAATCAATTTGTTTTCTTCTTCGATTAATGGACGGTTGATAGGCACCTGTTTTTGCCACGGCTTCGTGCGTAGGGAGAATTTAAGTTAATAAATACAATAAGGTGGGTCTTGGGGGGGCACCATTCTGCGTTTTTAAAGGGTGCTTTTATCAAACGTAATGGTTCCTGTGTTTTTTTGGGGGGTGCGAAACTGAACAGTAGTCTGTTTTGAGGGACCTTTTTCATCTCCATGTCCTAGAATTATTATTTTCACAAAATACTGAAATCACTTTTTTAGAGAATGTCTTTATTGTTGACTCATTGAGACACCCTGAAGCTTGTTAACTGTGCGATGGCTTGAAGGCGCTTTGCAGCTTCTCCATTAAGTGCTGCTGCCCTCTTCCGAAGCTGCTTTCTGATTTCTTTGAAGCATTTTTAACTGGCGTCGTCGACCTGTTGTATTAATTCTCTCTTTAACTAGATCGTTATGATAACTTACGCTAGTTTTACTAACCGCAAAAGTTGCGTCTAAATGTCGCTGTTATTAATTCTGTAGATGCAGTCCCTTCAGACACCTCGATATCAGTTAAGAAACTGAAGCCTAAAAATTGTGTTTTTTTCCCTCCCCGCAGCGATGATAAAGCAGCTCCGTTTTCTGTGCGTTGAGCTTCATAACCGGCTTGAAATTTCACAGCTCTGATTAAGGGAACACGTCTAACTGAACTGTCCTCAAAACAGGACGCTGGGAATATATGCTGTAAACCTACCTGCCTGTCATTTTTACACTTTCTAAAAGTTTGAAAACTTCTAGAATGGCCGCGTACTGATTTTAGATTACTTAAATTCAGTTCGTGATTTTTTTATGAAGAAATTCAAATGAAACGGGCGTCGATCATGCCCGACGCTGTCCGATTTGGCTTCAGATAGCTGCCCCCTCTCGATCACAGCCGGTCAGAAACTGCAAGTGGCGAATCCTGCTGTATAATTAACAGGTTTCGCTGTCTCCCGATCGCCTCCAGTCAAATCCGTTGCTCTAAAAAGAGATTTGGTTTTAACGCAGTGTTTTGTGAACCCCAGATAGACTCCCAAAAGGAGCTGGGCTCTCTATAGCCTTCTAATCCAGGGCTGTCCAGTCAATCCCGATCCTGGAGGATCATTCCACTCCAGGTTTTAACAGCTACAGTGAGCTCATGAACTCGGTCTGGATGGAGGTGTGATTTGGTTCACGATTTAGAACAGGGTTGGAACAAAGACCAGGAGAGGAAAGTCCAGCTTTGCCCAGCCCTGCTCTGCATAGTCCCCAACTCTCTCTTGTCTTGTACCCCAGTTTTCCATGGATCTCAAAAGCCCTTTAACAATGTAACGCTTTCCTTCAGCTGAAATGTATATAAGATGTATTTAGCCTGTGCCATAAAACATCTACTACACTAATGTATAGCGTTTCTATTGAGCCATTTATCACCCTTCTGCGGTGGGGATCGTGTTGTGATTTTGTTTTCATATGCTTGTCCTTTTTTTTTTTCGATTTTGTGTTTCTCAAACACACCACCACGTATGTTAAACTGCCTCCTGCTATCGTTTCCTGTGCTTTAGGTTACAGTGAGTGTGACCTACAGCACAGGAACTGATGCAGTGCCAGGAATCAACAGCCACTGTGCAAAATAACAAGCATTACAAAGTGATGTACTCTGGGTCAATTTTGAATGTAAAATAAAGAATCAACGACCCCTGATGTTTCTGGTCCCTGATGAATTTTCACGATCACGAAAAGAATCGTTTTCGCTACGAGACCAAAAGCACAGGCCACTTCAAAACAGTCCCCCCCCGAGAGGCTCATGAGAATGAGAGGGTTTTATAGTAGAATACACACTCTCCTGTGCGATGTCTCTTTTTAATTTGACTCTCTTAACAGTATCTGCCATTCTGAAATGATCGTTTGATCTCGTGATATCGCAGAGCGACCTGCACGACGCGATACAGGGTCCTATCGTGACGTGAGGGTATCGCGACGCCCGGAAAACCTAGAAAAAAATGTGTGGTCCTTTGCATAAGGAGTGCCGGAGTGTGTCGCTTTGGAAACATTCAGTGTTTCTTGGGGTTGATTTCTGAGAAGGTGTGCTGAGGGAAACCCCCAGCTCCCGTCTGAAAGCATTTGAGCAGCCTGAAATCTATGCAGGAAACGTTTTAAGACCGTACTCAAAGCAAGTCTGTTTTGACTCGACCTTTAAGACCTGGAATGGCTCCAATCGCTACGCAACCCTGAACTGATGCCCCGCTGTCTGTGCTATTGCAGCGTTAGATCTCGCCTCTTTTAGGTTTTCAGTACCTGCATTCACAGGAGATCTCCTAACAAAACGACCGGGAAACTCAACGGCCATCAGGACTTGAACACGTTGAGAAAGACTCGCAACGCTGGCCGTTGAGTTTATCAAGTTTCTTTTAGGGTTTCTTTTGAAGACCTTGAGAAAGGCTTGCAGTCGAAACGCTGGCCGTTGCATTGGTCAAGTTTATTTAAAGCGTTTTTCTGCGTTTTTTGAGGTTCGACATTGATGTGGTCATTAACACAACTTTGATAGCATTTCTCATCAAGTCTGTGCCAGGGAGTAAGTTCACGGCAACACAATTGTAAAGTTCTGTTTTGTTTTGTTTTTTAGCTATTACAGGAAGCTAATCTTCAGAACTGTTAAAGTAGGTCGCTCTATGCTAGACTGATACCCCTCATCCCCACCAGATCCAGATTAGACACTGCCCTGAACTCACCAGGGTTACTGCATGGAGATATGATCACAGAAGGAGGCTGTGTGGTCTAGTGGTTAAAGAAAAGGGCTTGTAACCAGGAGGTCCCCGGTTCAAATCCCACCTCAGCCACTGTCTCATTGTGTGACCCTGAGCAAGTCACTTCACCTCCTTGTGCTCCGTCTTTCGGGTGAGACGTAGTTGTAAGTGACTCTGCAGCTGATGCATAGTTCACACACCCTAGTCTCTGTAAGTCGCCTTGGATAAAGGCGTCTGCTAAATAAACAAAATAATAATAACTGGAGTGCCATACTTTTAAAACAACATGTAATAATATCGTTATTATTATTATTTAGTCATTTAGCAGAAGCTTTTATCCAAAGCGACTTACAGAGACTAGGGGGTGAACTCTGCATCATCAACAACTGCTGCTGCTGCTGCAGAGTCACTTCCAATAGGAGTTTGTTTGTTTTACGTCTCATCCGAAGGGCAGATGTAGGTTTATCAATAACTAATCAAAGATTTGTTATTCCAATGATGCCTCCTTTTATAGATCACCAGTATATGTATTTATATGTGAATATATATATCCATCAGATCTGAAGTAATTGATGCACAGAAGAGCATCCAGCTCTTTATAATGTTAAGTGTGCAGCACAGCCGCAGAGCCAGACGCACACACGCGTGTTCTTCAGCTCCGTCGCGTGGCTCATCTCGCGGCGCTAAAGGGACTTTGTATTATTTGGGTACATTTGTTAGTCAAAAACAGGCTTTTGAAAGAGCACGACTTTGTCAGCTTCTGTGTGTCGATGGAAGGGCAAACTGGGTGTCGGATGGGCTCGTAAAGTTCATTGGGTATGTTTGTTTGTTTTTAAAGAATATTCAGTTATCTCTTAATTTGATAATCGAGAACTTGCTGTGATAATCTAAATGGAATGAAAGGGTTCGTTCACGGTTTGTAATGTAATTTGCTTTAGTAAGCTCCTGATGTCTGTGTAGTTGTGAAGTTATTTTTGGTTTAGCAGAGGGAGGCTGTTCAGAGAGTATAAGAGCCTCTCTTTCTCTTTCTGTGCTTCACCAGCGCAGAGGGAGGCTGTTCAGAGAGTATAAGAGCCTCTCTTTCTCTTTCTCTGCTTCACCAGCGCAGAGGGAGGCTGTTCAGAGAGTATAAGAGCCTCTCTTTCTCTTTCTCTGCTCCACCAGCGTAGAGGGAGGCTGTTCTTTTGCACAAAAAAAATATGTAATACTGGCTTATAGCTGCGCTGAAGATTTTAATATGTTAAAATAATGTAAAAAAAAAAAAATTAAATATTGATAACTTTTACTTTCAGATGTTTGCTGCTAAAATGCAACGTGAGTCAGTATTTTTAATGACTAACTCAGTTTCTCGCTTGTTGAAATTATACCCAAACAATTGTTTTTTTGGGGTGTTTATTTGGTATAAGAGAATTAACAAGGGGGGGGGGAATACATTCCTTTTAAAAAAAAAAAAAAAAATTCAAATAAAATGTATAAGCACACTTCTGTAAATGTAACCTTTAAGAAATTAATTGCCAATAAACATGTTTCACAAATATAATCTCTCCTCTCTCTCTCTCTCTGCCTGAGAGCACTTACAAAGTTTTGTTTTAAATAAAAAAAATGCCTTTGGTATGTTTAGTGTTATGAGATGTGATAAAGCATATGAAAAGCAGTGCTGGGCTCTCTATTAAAGATTTGTACATGATCACAGACACGCTTTCTCCTTCCTGCAGCTCCATTCACTGGTATAGCTGTCACTGGACCCGCTGGCTTGTTTGTTGAGGCAGGCAGCATTCCTTGGTGTGCTTGAACTTGCTGCTTGTTCGTGAGGCTGTTGACAGCTTTGAGGACTTTAGAGCAAAGCAAACCTGTTTGAAGGATTTATTATTAAGCATAGATTTGCATGCGTGTGTGTGTGTGTGTGTGTGTGTGTGTGTGTTTTAAACTGAGGAAACACAAAGCCACTTTTTCAGGAGCAAACCTGGTTCCAGGAGACCTAGTTTGAGGTTTGCTGGATCAAACCTCTCCCCTCCACCCCCCAAAAGACTCCCCTGGTGTGCTATGGGGGACCCCTGGCTCCCCTGACTATGAATCATCCTGTGGTCGTGTTTTTAGGTGAGATGCTCCGAGACACTTGGGGTAAAGCTTTTATCCTCTCATCTCAGCTGCTGGGGTCAGAAAGAGTAAGTTAAGCCAGCCTGCAGATTCCCTGATCACCGCTCCACTTTCACAGCAGCGTTCTGTAGCTCAGCAGAGCTGGAATTCGTATGAGGGAGCAGTCAGGATGTGTAGAAGTCTGTGTACAGTTCTCTGTGCCTCCCAGTTATTCCAGGAAGGCTCGCTGAAGGAGGGGAGAGGTCATTTCAGGATTTCTTAACCCTGTGATCCTGGACAGACTTCACAAGCAGTACGGAATGCTCCAACAAGGAAGTTGATGCCTTCAAAGACTTATGAGCGAAGGAAAATCTGTTTGCAGGATTTTTTTTTTTTTTTTACATGGATCTGCGTGCGTGTTTGTCTTTATATAAAAAGATTTTGTCAAGCACACCAGCGTTTAAGCTCTAGTGCCTTCATCAGTGTTATTGAAACTAGAAGAGACTGAGTCAAGCAGACCAGCGTTTGGGCTCTAGTGCCTTCATCAGTGTTACTAAAACTAAACTGAGGCAAGCAGACCAGCGTTTGGGCGCTAGTGCCTTCATCAGTGTTATTGAAACTAAACTGAGTCAAGCAGACCAGCGTTTGGGCGCTAGTGCCTTCATCAGTGTTATTGAAACTAAACTGAGTCAAGCAGACCAGCGTTTGGGCGCTAGTGCCTTCATCAGTGTGATTGAAACTAGAAGAGACTGAGTCAAGCAGACCAACGTTTGGGCTCTAGTGCCTTCATCAGTGTGATTGAAACTAGAAGAGACTGAGTCAAGCAGACCAGCGTTTGGGCTCTAGTGCCTTCATCAGTGTTATTGAAACTAAACTGAGTCAAGCAGACCAGCGTTTGGGCTCTACTGCCTTCATCAGTGTTATTGAAACTAGAAGACTATTTACTAGCAGTTTTTTTTCCCTCATGTCTTAGAGAATTTAAAATTTAAGTCTAAAAGATCCCAGCTATCCAGCATCAACAGCATGGCTAGGTAACCCCTCCCATCCCCTCACCACTCTCTCTGTGTGTGAAGCAGTGTCTCCTTCCCTCTCCTAAAAATCTCCACAGCACCATACCAGTACACAGGAGTAAAGACTTACTGGAATCAAAGCATTCTTAAAATAATCTCTCACAACTTCAAAAAAAAAACCACGACATGCAAAAACAAGACTGATTTTTCAGGTTTTAATTCCAGGTGTTTTTTTTGGTTATTTCTTTTTAAACAGTGTTGCAACACATGGTGATACACAGCGAAGACACGATGCTTTCGTTTAAATTTACTTTATTTTTATTTATTTTTTTTTTTTTTTTTTTTTTTTAAGATTTGCCATTTAAATGCTTCTGTTAAACTACATAGAACATTTTAAAAAAAAAAGTCAAAACATGAAATGGAATTTTATTTTTTTATTTTAAACTAATTCTAGTGGCCAGATGAAGCAGCTGTTCTCCAGGCGTGTTCCATTTCGTGGTCCCGGTCCAATCAGGGTGCAGGAGGAGGAGTCATCGAGGGGTCAAGGGGCGGGATCAGTACCCAGAGTCTCTCAAATGCTTCATCATGTTGTAGACTTTCGTGTTTATGATTCCCCCGTGCTTACCTTCGTGTCCGATCGCAGCAATTAGAGCTGAGGACCACATAGAAGGAACAGGAGAAACAAATGAATTAATGTTTACACAGTCATTTAGCAGACACTTATCCAAAGCGACTTAGAGACTAGGGGGTGAACTATGCATCATCAACAACTGCTGCTGCTGCTGCAGTCACTTCCAATAGGAGCTCGTTTGTTTGACGTCTCATCCAAAGGACGGAGGCTGGCTGTGTGGTCCAATGGTTAAAGAAAAGGGCTTGTAACCAGGAGGTTCCCGGTTCAAATCCCACCTCAGCCACTGACTCATTGTGTGACCCTGAGCAAGTCACTTCACCTCCTTGTGCTCCGTCTTTCGGGTGAGACGTAGTTGTAAGTGACTCTGCAGCTGATGCATAGTTCACACACCCTAGTCTCTGTAAGTCGCCTTGGATAAGGGTGTCTGCTAAGAAATAAATACTACTACTACTACACAGCTATGGGCAAAAGTTTAGCATCACCTAGAAATTTTAGGATTGCGACAAATGCTTTCATCATGCAAATCAAAAGAAATTACAAAATGATACTGCCGAAAGTCTACAGGAAGCCATAATAAAGGTACAGTTGTGTTTACAGTTAGATTTCAAGATGTCACAAATTTCAATTAACAGTTTTTCATGAAGTATATGGAGGAAAAAATCCCCACAAAGCAGCATGCAATTCAATGTGTTAACATCACATTATTATTAAGCGGGTTTCGTGCGACGTTATGAAGCCCAGGGAGTTCACCCTACAGGGGGGCTGCAGGACTTTACCTTTGCCTGCTTTGGCCACAGTGATGTTGTAGGTGGGCTGGCCCGGTGCCTTCGTCCGCAGGTCCATGGTCCACTCGCTCTCATGTTCAAGGCGGTCTCTCAGGACGGAGCACTTGACCTTCCCCAGGGTCAGCCCGTTGGTCAAGAAGCTTGCCCGGTCCTTCCCGATCAGCACAGCGATCTCCTCGGGCTGGAGGAGCAAACAGGGTCAGTGAGAGGTCAGCTTCCGCAGCCATGTTAGAGATAAAACAGAGACCGAGTCGAGCAGACCAGCGTTTGGGCTCTAGTGCCTTCATCAGCGTTATTGAAACTAAACCGAGTCAAGCAGACCAGCGTTTGGGTTGTAGTGCCTTCATCAGTGTTATTGAAACTAAACCGAGTCAAGCAGACCAGCGTTTGGGCTCCAGTGCCTTCATCAGTGTTATTGAAACTAAACTCTGAGTCAAGCAGACCAGCGTTTGGGCTCCAGTGCCTTCATCAGTGTTATTGAAACTAAACTGAGTCAAGCAGACCAGCGTTTGGGCTCCAGTGCCTTCATCAGTGTTATTGAAACTAAACTGCGTCAAGCAGACCAGCGTTTGGGCTCTAGTGCCTTCATCAGTGTTATTGAAGCTAGAGAAAAAAAAAAAAAAAAGTCAAAAAATTTAAAAGAAACCGCAGAAGGGATTTTGTTTAAATAAGCATTTAGCTGAAAGAAATCTGACTGTCAGTAGACAGCAAAGGCTTGAGGGTTCAGGTGAGGAGGCTGCAAGCGACACCGCGGTCAGGGTTAGTCACTGCTGCACACACAGGAAGGGAAAACGGAGGCCAAGCTGGGATCAGCACCACGGACTGAAGCCTACCCCCTACACTTTCACCTGCAGAACTACACCTGGACCGCAGCGGGGCTGGAGTAGCTCAGTGGTTAGATAAAGTGCTGGGCTGCCCTGTGGGAGTTTTTGAATCATTTCCATTTTAGATTTTGCAGACAAGTTTTTGGACGGGTATGCATTGCCTCAGGTTAAAATAGACAGCTATGGCATTCCTCTGCAAAGGCTGGTTTCAACAAGCACGGACTGTGCAGAGTTTATCAGGAGCACAGACAGAAAAATCTTACTGCCCCAAAGGAATTCATAAAACAGACATACCTCATCTCTGCACAGCCATGTCTGCGCCTGTCAAATCTCCGCTAGACCTGGGAACTACAGAATGCCACTGTCTCTGGCATCTGAACCACATGCCCTGATTTCTGATTCACTGCCTACAAGAATTCATGTCCAACACAAGCACACCCAGTGCCTGCTCAGCTCCAACCACTAGAGCCACACTGCTTCCCTCCCAGTCCCTCCTTAGCTCCACTAGAGCCACACTGCTTCCCTCCCTCCCAGTCCCTCCTCAGCTCCACTGGAGCCACACTGCCTTCCCTCCCTCCCAGTCCCTCCTCAGCTCTAACCACTAGAGCCACACTGCCTCCCTCCCAGTCTCTCCACAGCTCCACTAGAGCCACACTGCTTCCCTCCCTCCCAGTCCCTCCTGAGCTCCACACTGCTTCCCTCCCAGTCCCAAATTTGGCCAGCCCTGCCCTAGTCCGTGGGGGGTCACCTCAAATGGCACTGTGCACACGCACACTCTCAACATGTGGAGTCAGTGTCCACAGAGCACTGGAGCTACAGAGACGAAAAAAGAAAAACGGGCGACAGAGGAAGGCATTAAAATAAGGGAAGTTACATTTTTACAGCTTATCTTTGGGATAAGGAAAAAAAATTGTATTGCAAGCAGGTATATACGCACGAGTTTCTATAGAAACGCCCACAACAAGCAACGGTTGGTTTCACATTTTGGTTGGGGGTACTATCTCCCCCAAGCCAACACACATCACAACTTTGATGAAGCTGAAATATGTATGGACGCTAGCCCCCCCCCCCTCCTCCTCGCGTTCTGCTGGGAGTGACGTCTGCACCCTTTTTGAGGAAGTCACAGTAATGCAAGGCTGACTTCGTTGGTAACTTCCTGTAAATTTTTTAAACCAAAAAAGGAAGTTACAAGATAGATATAACATCAAGCTAGTTTAACTATTCTGTAATTGTTAACCGGGAGTTATTTTTAAATGGGTATATTCATAAGGATCACCATACAGATCATTTAAAAAAAAAAAAAAAAAAGCAATTTAAAGTCTACAATGGAACCATTAAAAAACCGAGCTTGATTGCAATACATTCAAAATATATATATTTTACACTGGTGACGTCACCGTGTCTTCATCCGTATTCACAGGCACGTAGAACACAATATAGTGATTTAAAATGAGACAATCTTATCATGTTTTAATGTTTTCCAAAAGGGCCACGCCCTCCAACATAAAACAAGGCAATTACTTCACACGTTCTCACACACACCGAAATAGAGAAGAATTTACAAGTTAGATTACGTAATAAACCGGTTCAATTCAGGACGACGACGTACACGGTTCTGAACATACAATATTATATATATATATATATATATATATATATATATATATATATATATATATATATATATATATATATATATATATATATATACACATACACACACACTGTAACACTTGAAATGTATTTGCTTACGATTGTAAGTCGCCCTGGATAAGGGCGTCTGCTAAGAAATAAATTATATATATATATATATATATGAAAAAAAAAACACGAGGCATGACGCGCTTCGGGAAACGCACGTCCAGCGTTAACCAGACATAGTTAACTTTTTATAAAAACTATCATCCTATTATAGTTCAATTCAAACTCAATTTTAAAACCTGTAAGTGTTTATTTAAAACAAAAAAACCCACTCTGAACTGAGAAATTGATATAAAAACGACTTCCTAGTGTAAACTCCCCACCCCAAAAAAAAAACCCCGATATTATTACCGGTCAATGTGGACGCATTAAAAGTATTTCTTATCAAGCCTAAATAAAGTGGATATTTAACGTTTCAATGCGTATGTAACGAATGAGTGCACAGCCGTGTCTTTGCTGTAGTACATTAAACTTCGCTTTCAGTAGAATAGTTTGTTACAGGCTTACTGTTGAAACAGTCGCAGCGACAAGTTACAAACTAAAAAAAGGAAATACTTTGTACACCGTACTCCTAGCGTATATTATTACCATTTGCAATGTTTGGCTAAAAACTTCTTGCATACAAGTTTAAAAACTGCATTCAAAAAAACCAAGGCACATTAAAATGCGTGTGCAGAAGAGACACATGTTATAATGTGGCATTAATATATATCTATCTATATATCTATATCTATATCTATAGATATATATATATATATATATGAAAAGATGATCAAATAGAGGATATATTCACCGTCACGTTGCACAGAATTTTTCCCGGAGTGCTGGCCCAAATGGACACGCCGTCTATGTAGCCGATGATTGCCGCGTCTTGACATTCTCCATCGGCCAGGAGGTTCGTTATATAACTATCCCAACTCATATCTATCAACTTCGGCTTCTTACAACTTCACACACACAAAAAAAAAAGTTTATTTGAGGAGGGGAGGGGGAGGACGAATTGCAAGACCTGAGGCTCAAATTTTTTTTTGCGTTTCAAAAAAGGGAGAGGGGAGTAAAATAAATTTTGGAAGGGAAAAAACCCAACAAGCCCTTCTTCCCGTTCTGCACTCCAGCGGCTAGCAAGTGAGAGAAATGAGGAAGAGGCTCGCTTTAAATAGACTGGGGGGGCGGTTTCTGCAAAAATCACGCCTCCAATTTCCT
>CM060286.1:1434195-1462326 GCA_030684275.1 Acipenser oxyrinchus oxyrinchus
TTTCATGTGTAGGCTTTAACCCATTAAATGCTCTTGCCCGACTGTTGCATTTTTAACTGACATCGTTGACCTGTTGTTTTAATTCTCTCTCGCTATATTGTTATGATAACTTACTCGGACTTTGTGAGCAAAAGTGAAGCCTAAACGTTTGTGTTCATTCTGCAGATGCAGCCCTTCAGATGCCGCGATATGAAAAGAACTGAAGACTAAAAAAAACTGAAGTGTGTTTTTTTCCGTCCCCACAGTGATGATAAAGTTGCTCCGTTTTCTATGCGCTGAGCTTCATAGCTGGCGTGAAATTTCACTGCTTCTGAAATACAGGAACATATAAAGCTTTATCATTGTAAATTTCCCCATGGTTATATACTATGTATTTCCCAGACCTCTCTGTGCTTTACAATGCTTCCCTATGCTTTACCAGACCTCTCTGTGCTTTACAATGCTTCCCTATGCTTTACCAGACCTCTCTGTGCTTTACAATGCTTCCTTATGCTTTACCAGACCTCTCTGTGCTTTACAATACTTCCCTATGCTTTACCACACCTCTCTGTTCTTTACAATGTTTCCCTATGCTTTACCACACCTCTCTGTGCTTTACAATGCTTCCCTATGCTTTACCAGACTTCTCTGTGCTTTACAATGCTTCTCTATGCTTTACCAGACCTCTCTGTGCTTTACAATGCTTCCCTATGCTTTACCATACCTCTCTGTGCTTTACAATGCTTCCCTATGCTTTACCATACCTCTCTGTGCTTTACAATGCTTCCCTATACTTTACCAGACCTCTCTGTGCTTTACAATGCTTCCCTATGCTTTACCAGACCTCTGTGCTTTACAGTGCTTCCCTATGCTTGCCCATGCTTTCACTGTGCTTGGTTACACTTTGCTGTGCTTTTACTATGGGAAACGAAGTGGATGAAAGGCTCCACACACACAGTTAAAGCTCTCGCTGTTTGTATTTCGACAGACTCTCTTTGGCTTCTCGTGTTTTTGGTGCAGCCTGAGGATGTTTTTTTCCTCCCCAGAGGAGGCCTGTTGAAACTCGCATCTTCCTGCAGGATCGCAGCGTGTTCTGTACCTCGCTCTCAGACAGCGCTGCCTACCTGCCCTTGATTCTGTCCACAAGGGTGTGTCTTTCTTTCGCTTGTTTTTGTAACATTTTTTGTCTCTACTCTGCAGCAGAAGTAACTTGTGGCACCTTTTTGTCGGTGTGAATTCTTGTATACAGTTACATGGGTAACAAAAAAATAAATAAATGGAATGTTTGAATCGAGCAAGCTCCGAGACTGAGATTCTGCAGACAGCTATGGACGCAAGATTAACTTCCCCTTAAGGGGGGGGTGGGAGGAATTTCCAGGTGTTTTCACACAATCAGTCAGATTCTAGTTCAAACACCAGCAGGGACACACATTGGAGCCTGCAGTAACATGCAATTAATCCATCACTATCTCTGCTAGTGATTCCCCGTACTGCAACTTACAGATCTGGACCAAAATGTTTGCATCCCACTATAGAAGGAACGCATTCTGCTTCATATTTTTTTTTTAGCAGACGCCTTTATCCAAGGCGACTTACAGAGACTAGGGTGTGTGAACTATGCATCAGCTGCAGAGTCACTTACAACTACGTCTCACCCAAAAGACGGAGCGCAAGGAGGTTAAGTGACTTGCTCAGGGTCACACAGTGAGTCAGTGGCTGAGGTGGGATTTGAACCCGGGGACCTCCTGGTTACAAGCCCGTTTCTTTAACCACTGGACCACACAGCCTCCATAAAGTCAAATGCAACCTGCTGAATCGGGTAGTTTGCCACATAAACGTCACAAAATTGAAAAAAAAAAAAGTGACATTTTTTACTGTTATGGCTTCCGGTATTTTTTTTTTTTTTTTTGCAGCATCATTTTGTAGTTTCGTTGATTGCATGATGTAAAATAAAAAAATATTTTAAAAACCCGTGGTATGCTTGTGGTTCTACTTTTGGGTGCTGAATGTTAATGACGGCCGTTTTATAGAAATGCAGAAGTTTTCTTTGCTGCTGTATTATTTTTTGTCCTACGTGAGGTTTTGCAACAAGAGGAAGCTTGCATTAAAAAGTCGAGGGAGGGGAGACACATTACAGCGATAAAAAATAATCTAAAAACAGTTTCGTCTTTAAAGATTGCCAGCTCCCTGACTATCATTGCTAGATAACAATGTATTACTGTTGAAATGTCTCCTGTTCAATTAATTTTGGTAAGAAGATTCATTTGAAAGGGGGCAGTGGTACCATTGCTATAGCTAATGAGAGGTTACACCATTGATTTGAACCCTTAGTTAGCTCTCCTTTAAAGGGGGTTATAATGTCGCTATTCTTAATAAGAGTTAAGCAAATGGATTTTAAACTGTAGTTGGAGCTCCTTTTCTCTTTAATAAAACCTCGCTTCAATGCTTTATGGATTGGATCGGTGTACATTTCTGTGCAGTCCGGAGTTCTGTTTGATTTCGCATTCCAGAACGCCATCGGGCGATGACGTCACACGCAGGACAAGAGGACAAAGGTAATGAGGTGGGGCTGAGCCGTCAGTTTAAAGCACGTGTGCCTTGATGTAGCGCCTTCTCAAACACACTTTGAAGTAAGCCTTCTAAATCATTGGTTTGGTACCGCATTGAAATACCCTGAAAATGGCATATTTTAAAACAGGTGGTATATTATTCATATATTCTAGGCAATGCAGATCATTAATCTGTAAAAAGCGTGTGTTGTGTGTGCGTCAGGTTTACTGTTTATTGTGTGTGCTACACTAGGTTCCTAAGCCATTTTGCCTCAGCAGTATCTTTGCGCTCAACCACAGGGGATGGAAATAGTGGTTTGATCCATTCCTGGTTTTACTAGGAGTTTAATCAGACACACCTGAGCTTGTTACCTAGACACACTGGGGGCTGATCAAGCTGGTAGTAAAACCTGGAATGGGTGAAACGGCTGTGCAACAGGAGTCTTATTTTCACGCCCGAAGCATCTTACTGGCTGCAAAGCCTGTCAATCATTAGGGGAAACAGCTGGTTGGTTAGTGACAGGAAAGATGGCCCTGAAGGGGCGGGGATAATTTCACTCTCTGTGTGAAAGGACTGTGAAAGTGCCATAGGGGTTTACAAAATGTTACAAAAAAAAAAAAATCCAAACATGTTCTTCTTTCAAAACTACACACTTGAGAGCTAGTTAGAGAATGGATTTGCGTGGTGGGGAGAATGGGATTGTTTTGCTACGACCAGCACTCCTAAACCAGTACGACCATCTGGAAACCAGTAAACCCAAGTTCTAGCAGTTCTTCAAACCTGCCCTGTTCAGACGAGGAAGCAGCTGTTTGCTTCAGAGCTGAGGGGATAACGGAAACCGCGAGAAAGCTGCAATCTCCAGACAGACTTACTGAGGCAAATCTAACATCTGCCTGTGTTGCTGACTGGAAACCAGGGCGTGGGTTTAGTGCATATCACACCTTGTAAGCATTTACATTTGCTGTGTATTTTATTAAAAGTACAGCACAGAGTACTAATGCACAGAGGAATAATGAACCAACCCCTTCTCTAAGCAGGGTGCAGCACAGGGGAGCACGGTACAGCTCAGGGGAGCAGGGTACAGCGTAGGGGAGCAGGGTACAGCACAGGGGAGCAGGGTGCAACACAGGGGAGCAGGGTACAGTGTAGGAGAGCAGGGTACAGCACAGGGGAGCAGGGTGCAGCACAGGGGAGCAGGGTACAGCGCAGGGGAACAGAATACAGCGCAGGGGAGCAAGGTACAGCGCAGGGGAGCAGGGTACAGCACAGGGGAGCAGGGTAGAACACATGGGAGCAGGGTGCAACACAGGGGAGCAGGGTACAGTGTAGGAGAGCAGGGTACAGTACAGCACAGGGGAGCAGGGTACAGCACAGGGGAGCAGGGTGCAGCACAGGGGAACAGGCTACAGCGCAGGGGAGCAGAGTACAGCGCAGGGGAGCAAGGTACAGTGCAGGGGAGCAGGGTACAGCACAGGGGAGCAGGGTACAGCGCAGGGGAGCAGGGTACAGCACAGGGAAGCAGGGTGCAGGGTGCAGGGTACAGCGCAGGGGAGCAGGGTACAGCGCAGGGGAGCAGGGTACAGCACAGGGGAGCAGGGTACAGCGCAGGGGAGCAGGGTACAGCACAGGGAAGCAGGGTGCAGGGTGCAGGGTGCTTTGTACAGCGCAGGGGAGCAGGGTACAGCACAGGGGAGCAGGGTACAGCACAGGGGAGCTGGGGTAAAGCATAGGGGAGCAGGTTCTGTTTGCAAAATTTCTTAGTGTTTGGTTTTTTTTACAGCAGCTGAGGTGTGAATGTGTTACTCTGTCCACTAGCTTACCAGAAGCGCCCGTGTGATTACAAACGGACGAACAGAAACACTGGTCTTAAAAAAAAAAAAAAAAAAGTAATTAAAAAAAAAAAAAAAGTGACAGCATTGCGGGCAGGAAGTGTCTAAAACCGGATGCAGAGACCAGAGCGAGGTGAAGCCTGAACGAGATGGAAAAACATCTCAAGACTGCGAAAAAAAACAACCACAGACAGACAGGCAGGCAGACAAACAGACAGGGCTAATTCAGAGCAAATAACAGCTTATTTGTAGAACTGCACTGCGCTGTATATAGGGGTATTTTGGTAAAAGCACAGTGTAGTATTTAGCAGACGCTTTTATCCAAAGCGTACAGAGACTGGGGGGAACTACGCTTCATCAACAACTGCTGCTGCTGCTGCTGCTGCAGAGTCACTTCCAATAGGACCTTGTGTTTACGTCTCATCCGATAATGAACCAGCCCCTTCTCAAAGTGTAGTAAAACACAGAGAAGAGAATGAACCAGCCCCCTTCTCAAAGTGTAGTAAAACACAGAGAAGAGAATGAACCAGCCCCTTCTCAAAGTGTAGTAAAACACAGAGAGTGAACCAGCCCCCTTCTCAAAGTGTAGTAAAACATAACAAAGCTAATCATAGGGAAGCATGACACATCTTGTTTATCAAGTATGATGAACACGTCAGTGCCCCCTGCCTTTAAAACTGTGTGTTAACTGCCCGGTCTCTGCTGAGCTAAACTGCATTTGAACTTGTCAGAGCTTTTCTAGTAAATTCTCTGACATCAAAACCACACATGCGCCTGGAAAAACAAAGGCAATGGCGCCCTCTGCAGGACCCCATGGGAAGTGCAACAGAATATATATATATATATATATTACAGATAAGTTTGCCAAAGAGGTCAAGATAAAGCAAGCTAGGCGTACTTACACCACAAAGCAACAGCACCAGCAAGATACTGACTCTATTTTAATGATCTAAACCGTGGCAGACCTTAACACCGCCACCCTAAATGTGTTATAACCCTCAATTTCTGCAGACATAATTTCTCTCTCTATTTAATCTATGCCATGCAAAATGTGTAAAACTGTTTAAAACGCCCCGGTTTGTGTTACTTTGTATTCACATTTTTTTTACACAACTACAGCACTTGCCCTCAGCAGATTCACAGCACAGTCATTTACTGTGTACTAGTTTTATATATATATATATATATATATATATATATATATATATATATATATATATATATATATATATATATATATATATATATATATATAGTACTGTGCAAAAGTTTTAGGCAGGTGTGAAAAATGCTGTAAAGTAAGAATGCTTTCAAAAATAGACATGTTAATAGATTATATTTATCAATTAACTAAATGCAAAGTGAGTGAACAGAAGAAAAATCTAAATCAAATCCATATTTGGTGTGACCACCCTTTGCCTTCAAAACAGCATCAAGCATCAATTCTTCTAGGTACACTTGCACACAGTTTTTGAAGGAACTCGGCAGGTAGGTTGGCCCAAACATCTTGGAGAACTAACCACAGTTCTTCTGTGGATTTAAGCAGCCTCAGTTGCGTCTCTCTCTTCATGTAATCCCAGACAGACTCGATGATGTTGAGATCAGGGCTCTGTGGGGGCCATACCATCACTTCCAGGACTCCTTCTTCTTCTTTACGCTGAAGATAGTTCTTAATGACTTTCGCTGTATGTTTGGGGTCGTTGTCATGCTGCAGAATAAATTTAGGGCCAATCAGATGCCTCCCTGATGGTATTGCATGATGGATAAGTATCTGCCTGTACTTCTCAGCATTGAGGAGACCATTAATTCTGACCAAATCCCCAACTCCATTTGCAGAAATGCAGCCCCAAACTTGCAAGGAACCTCCACCATGCTTCACTGTTGCCTGCAGACACTCATTCGTGTACGCTCTCCAGCCCTTCGGCGAACAAACTGCCTTCTGCTACAGCCAAATATTTCAAATTTTGACTCATCAGTCCAGAGCACCTGCTGCCATTTTTCTGCACCCCAGTTCCTGTGTTTTCGTGCATAGTTGAGTCGCTTGGCCTTGTTTCCACATCGGAGGTATGGCTTTTGGCCGCAAGTCTTCCATGAAGGCCACTTCTGACCAGACTTCTCCGGACAGTAGATGGGTGTACCAGGGTCCCACTGCTTTCTGCCAGTTCTGAGCTGATGGCACTGCTGGACATCTTCCGATTGCGAAGGAAGTAAGCATGATGTGTCTTTCATCTGCTGCAGTAAGTTTCCTTGGCCGACCACTGCGCTCACGGTCCTCAACGTTGCCCGTTTCTTTGTGCTTCTTCAAAAGAGCTTGGACAGCACATCTGGAAACCCCTGTCTGCCTTGAAATTTCTGCCTGGGAGAGACCTTGCTGATGCAGTATAACTACCTTGCGTCTTGTTGCTGTGCTCAGTCTTGCCATGGTGTATGACTTTTGACAGTAAACTGTCTTCAGCAACCTCACCTTGTTAGCTGAGTTTGGCTGTTCCTCACCCAGTTTTATTCCTCCTACACAGCTGTTTCTGTTTCAGTTAATGATTGTGTTTCAACCTACATATTGAATTGATGATCATTAGCACCTGTTTGGTATAATTGTTTAATCATACACCTGACTATATGCCTACAAAATCCCTGACTTTGTGCAAGTGTACCTAGAAGAATTGATGCTGTTTTGAAGGCAAAGGGTGGTCACACCAAATATGGATTTGATTTAGATTTTTCTTCTGTTCACTCACTTTGCATTTAGTTAATTGATAAATATAATCTATTAACATGTCTATTTTGAAAGCATTCTTACTTTACAGCATTTTTTCACACCTGCCTAAAACTTTTGCACAGTACTGTATATATATATATATATATATATATATATATATATATATATATATATATATATATATATATATATATATATATATACAGTATAACCGGGGCCTTATTTTTAGATTTTTAAAAGGGCAAAGTTGCCGTTGGAGTCGCGTCTTTATAAATGAAATGTGTTCGACCGGCTGCCCTTTTCAAAGCGTGTTTCACTGAATCGTGTCCCTCGTGTAGCGTTACACAAGCGGCGACGAACTTGTGACCTTTACCGTGTTGGACAGCGGCCAGGGAGCGTCAATATTTTACAAGGCTTTTACTTGTCCAATGAAAACAAAATAATGACCCTGTGGTCTTAGCAGCAAGCGTTGATGGCCTGTTAGTTAAAGCTGAAGGACCGGGAGGGGAGCAGTGTGAGAGTGGTTAGAGCTGAGGAACTGGGAGTTAGTGAGTGGGAGGGAGGGAAGCAGTGTGGCTTAGTGATGGGAGCAGAGGGACCGGGAGGGAGGGAGGGAAGCAGCGTGGCCTTTCATTTTAAATCTAATCACACATAGTGCATTTAATGCAACCAGCCTGAAACATGATTTCATATGACAATTATTACATGCATTGCCATTAAATAATTTGGTGTTGCTTTGAAGTAGAACTAGATTATTATACACGGTCCCTAAAGTCGTTCCAAACGGGACAGCGTCGGTCAGGGAGCGCCTATAAATAGAGGAGGGGGGCCCCGAAAACGGACACTTGTCAGCGAGCAGAGGACTCGGACGCCACACTCAGGTAAAATGACGGTTTGGTTTTTGCTATCCCTTTAATTTTTTTTAAAATCCTAACAATTATTAAAAAGACATGGTTCGGTTTAAGTGTTACATTTAAATAATATGTATCGGCGTTTAATGATAATTTGAGGCGTAACTGTCATATTTGTAACCCGTATTTATGTATTTTAGCCTTGGTATATTGAATTAGTGACGCAAGCTTTTTACTGTTTTTATTTATTTATTTATGTATTTATTTATTTATTTATTTATCTGGCTATTTTTTTGTTTGTTTGTTTGTTTTTGGCAGGACAACTTCTTGAACTCCGTAGAGTTCACACAAACTGTCTTACAGTTTCTGAAAAAAAAATAAAATTAAAATTTAAAAAAATCGTGAAACTAAACCTGGTTAATCACTGTCATTCTCGCAAATGGGTATTTGTTTCGTTGATTTAAATGTGTTTTATTGTAACATATTAACAGTGCAAAACTGTGAAACAATTCAGGTATATTAAGACAACTCTGAAATGTTTTTTTGCAAGAGAAACCAGGAAAATAACTACCGTACAAGAAGTGCTGGTCAAAGTCCATTGAATAAGTTATTGAAGTCTGACTAACGCATATATTACCTTGTGTTCTCCAAGAGCCCCATTGCTTGTAATTATCATTGAAGCAAAAGTAACCATTTTATGATTTTATAATCACTGTAATTTTGTAATTTTATTAATCTCCCATATCCCAAGTAACGTCATTGTATTGTTAACTAATAACTCGTGTCGGTTAATAAAGCGCACGGTTAGTACTAGACTCACTCGAGCCATCTCAAGTTGCATGTTTTAAAATCAAATTACGTTCTATTCTAAGCTAAACTCATCGGTTGAAAGAAGGTAAGATCGCTTTGGCAACGGCGCAGTGTTACTTTCCTGTGGCAACCCTTCATTAAACTGACATCTTAATTGGTAAACTCAGCAACTGGTTTAATATGGCGAGTGTCTGAGCTTCCTTTTTTTAAAAAACATTTACTGGTCCAGTTAACGAAATGAGAACTTTACTGTTTTAAAAAAATATAGTTTTAAAACGGCCTTCACTTAAGTGGGGGAAATGCCTGGCTGTGATAACTCTCTCTCTATCTCTCTCTCTATCTCTCTCTCTCTATCTCTCTATCTCTCTCTATCTCTCTCTCTCTATCTCTCTCTCTCTCTATCTCTCTCTATCTCTCTCTATCTCTCTATCTCTCTCTATCTCTCTCTCTATCTCTCTCTCTATCTCTCTCTCTCTCTCTCTCTCTATCTCTCTCTCTCCCTCTCCCCCTCTCCCCCTCTCCCCCTCTCTCCCTCTCTCTCTCTCTCTCTCTCTCTCTCTCTCTCTCTCTCTCATATCAGCTGTCTGTCTAGGAAAGGGGTGGTGGGTTATAAATAGCTCCACCACTAGAGCCCACATACTTTAATGCTGTACTGTAACCGGGTCTGAATACTGCTTTGACCTCTGCCTGAAGTTCAGTTGGCTTTTCATTAAAGGTCAGGGAAGTGCTGGGCTGTAAAGTGATTTCATGCAAGCATCGTGTGTTGCAGGGTCGGACGCTGCATGCCTTTTTACAATTGAACGCCAGTCTTCGGTAAACGACCCCCCCCCCCAACCCCTCAATTTGTTTTTAAGGTCGCGCAATTTGAGGGTATGGTCTTGATTCACGTTCTTGATGTTGAATCGCTGGCGGTGGGGAATTTTAGGATTATTTTAAAATAGATATTTAACATCATGCAATCAAAGAAACTACAAAAAATGATTTTGCAAAAGTCTTCTGGAAGCCATACTAGCAGTACAGTATTGTGTTGGATTTTGAAATGTCGCACTTTTCAATTTGTTAGTTTTTTTTTTTTTAAGTATATGGGGAAAACTACAAAGCATTAATTCAATATGTTAACATAACATTCAACAGGTGTACTTTGACTTTATGAAGCAAAATTAGTTCCTTTGGGGGCGATGCAAAACTTCTGGCCAGAGCTGTATAGATCAGCAGTCCAGCACGTTGGTCTAACCAAGTCTTAAATTTAGCCTAAAAGCCCAATTAAATGGTTATGTATCTGTTTTAAACAAAGCAGCCCTGATTTTAGCACATTGACAGAAGAGAAAGAGTCTTGGTTTGTGAGATAGGAGTGCCTTGCAGTCCCTGGCTTTGAACACCGACCCAAATATAGAACCGCTGCTCTCGGGGTGAGCTAGAAATACCGGGGCGGGCGAGGTCAATTGGGATCGAAGTCGCAGGTTCTGTGTGCTTCCTGGTACAGTAGGGGTGCTGCTATTGCTTCCTTTTCATAAGGTATTGTGATGCAGGTTATGTTGTGACATGCTGTTAAAAGCATCACGTAGCTACAGAGCGGTGATGGGATGGGTTACCAAGCCACATCGCTGGTGCTGAATCGCTGCCATCCTTCTAACACCTGACTTGATAAAGTTTAAGGATCAGTCGGCCGCTAGGAAGCGGACATGTGGATCTGAAACTTATGTAAAGATCGTGGGGTGTGGATTATTGCATTACTCGGCAGCGATTTATCCAATTTTTCATTTCTAATGTAATTGGGGGAATTAATGATGTTGAAGCTGACACCCTGGGATCCTTCAAGAAGCTGCTTGATGAGATTCTGGGATCAATAAGCTACTAACCAGACGAGCAAGATGGGCTGAATGGCCTCCTCTCATTTGTAAACTTTCTTTTGGGGTTTTTATAAAGGTTGGGGGGCAGTATCAATAGCTCCCCTCTCTCTATTCTCTCAAATTTTTAACTTTTTTTATTGCTCTGCCCTTAATAATTTGTGGTTTTATGTATTGCCCTGAAATTACGAACTCCTTAATCCTGGAAGACTGTAGTGCTTCAGGGCACAAAATATGGATTTGAAAATACCACCCATACTGTCTTACACATCATACAGTAGCCTTTCAGGGTGAAGCAGTGACCTGACTTCAGCGGGGTATAAATTGACCGCATATGAAGGCTACAGGAAGGAGATCTGAAGTGTGTTCGGAGACAAATGTCCCTGCAAAGGCTTGTACCTCAAGCACTGGTGCTCAAAATAGGCTTGTCGTTTGGGTTGAAGAATCTGCCTCCTTATCCTTGATTGGTAGGTTTGCCCTGCTGCATTCCTATTGGCTTAACCCTGACAGCCCCGCCCCTTCTCTACTCTTGCACATTGTCATCCGACCATTGTATGGTGTTCTGTAGAGGACAAAAAAGGTGCAAAATGATGTGTGTGACTGCTGGGTGTGTTTTGAAACGTGCTTGCAGAGGCATACAAACCAGAGCAGGTGATATGATTATGCACCACTGTTCAGAGCTGAGCTGGAGTCTACATTGCATACAGTACTGGATTACAACACCGGCAATATTGCCCTTGCGAGGATTTTTATAAAAATAAACTAATTTACACTTGGTGTTGCAATATTGAATCTCTCTCTCTCTCTCTCTCTCTCTCTCTCTCTCTCTCTCTCTCTCTCTCTCTCTCTCTCTCTCTCTCCAGGCAGCATGTCCATCACTAAGATCCACGCCCGTGAGATCCTCGATTCCCGAGGGAACCCCACTGTGGAGGTGGACCTGTTCACCGCAAAGGGTGAGCGCTGGAGAAGCCCTGACCTTCCTGCACCCCTGCCTCTCTCCTTTCCAGCTCCCCTTGTTTCTCCACTTCAAACCCCTCCATCTTCTTTCTCTATTCTACTGTAAACTCTAACCCCAAACACAAACCTTAGGGATGCTGTGTGTCATTTATTTATAGACCGAGATATATTATATAAAATTCTCTGGTTTCCAATTAACTATTCCATTACAAATGGCAGACTTGTACTGTTTTAACAATACTATTAATACAATTGTAAACTAGAATTTCTGTGCACTGGAAACATTTGAGCTTTAAACGGAACACAAGCACTTCATTTGGGTGTGTTTGGAGAGGCTATGCGTTGTGTGTGACTTCAAACAAATGTGTTGGAAATGAAGTGGGGATGGACTTGGGACTGGGGGTAGGAGGAACTTGGTCACACACGGAGCAGTGAGGGGACAGGACGGGCTACCTAGTCCTGTTCATGCAGGATCCTTTCCCCTCATTTTGTAATCTCTCTCTCTCTCCAGGTCTCTTCAGGGCTGCTGTTCCCAGCGGAGCCTCCACTGGTATCTATGAGGCTCTGGAACTCCGTGATGGAGACAAGGCCAGGTACCTGGGCAAAGGTGAGCCGTGACCTCTCTGCTCGGGGCTTCAATCACACCCGGCTTTACAAATATCTGACTGCAGTAAATGAAACCCCCACTCCACACAGACAGGGAGTGCGCCAATGCAGCGCTGCAGCACCATTCACTCCTGCAATAAAGAGAATCGTTCAGCAGTAGAGATTTTAAACACGTCTCGCAACCCTGAATGAGATCCAATACAGGGCAGCGACACTCAAACTCTCTTATTGTGGTTGCAGGGGTCATGAAGGCAGTGGACCACATTAATAAGACCATTGTTCCAGCTCTCCTGCAGAAGGTAAGACATTCAGTAGCTCAGCTCTTAAACTTATTTGATTTTTTTATAATTTTTTTTTTTTTTTTTGTCACATGAAAGTGCCAGCCCTTCTATATAGGAATTGTTTTCTAAACTCAATGGCCTAATTTTCATAACTATAAATCAGCTTTTATATTTATGTATTTATAGTCTTTTTGAAGCATTCCTCCTCCTGATTATTGACCTGGGAGGCACATGGAGTCCTGTGTGTTCAATCTATATAGGTGTTCTGTTGTGTTCATGGTGCTGTGACCGGGGGATGAATGCCACTGACTAATTCTTGAATTCCCTTAACAGAAACTGAGTGTGGTTGAGCAGGAGAAGATTGACAAATTCATGCTTGATCTGGACGGGACAGAAAACAAGTGTAAGTGACATTGCTGAGGCAGAGCGACTGACTGCTACAGCGAGCCCTGGTGTGTGTGTGTGTGTGTGTGTGTGTGTGTGTGGACCGGTTTTGCTTTCAACATGTTTCATAAATGAGTTCAATATCATTTATCAGCAAGTTTTGGCAGTGTCTGCTTGAGAGAGGTTCAGGACTTGGCATACAGGTAGTGTTGATATGATTTTGAGTCCATCTCTTCTGCAGCTCTATCTTTTTCAGAGCTATTATCCCGCCCTTGTTACCCAGGTAGCAATAGGTAGTTTAACTTGGTTTGTGAAGTAATGTATCCTTTTATTTTTAAATGTGTTTTTAAATTTTATTTTATTTTTTTTTTAGCAAAGTTTGGTGCCAATGCTATTCTAGGTGTGTCCCTGGCAGTCTGCAAGGCTGGTGCTGCAGAAAAAGGTGTCCCCCTGTACCGTCACATTGCTGACCTGGCAGGAAACCCAGAACTCATCCTTCCAGTTCCTGTGAGTACGGCACTGACCATTTTATTAAAGCCTGTAGCTCTAATAATTGTGACCACAGTTCAATCTGATTTATCAAGACAATTTCTGTGTAGCGGACTGTGTTTGTCCTGAACTACAGCTCTGGATGTCTCCTGTCTCCGACAGGCGTTCAATGTGATTAACGGTGGTTCCCATGCGGGGAACAAGCTGGCCATGCAGGAGTTCATGATCCTGCCCGTGGGAGCGAGCAGCTTCAAGGAGGCGATGCGCATCGGAGCCGAGGTCTACCACAACCTGAAGAACGTCATCAAGGCCAAGTACGGCAAGGACGCCACCAACGTGGGGGACGAGGGCGGCTTCGCACCCAACATCCTGGAGAACAACGAGGGTACGCGTGCCGGGGGGGTTACTTTTGGATCGGCACATTCTCGTTTCATTCTCAACATTATTTCAGGGGCTTGCTGGGTAATCGGTCGCTTTGCCCTGTAGAGTGTTTGACTGAAAACTGTTCATTTTTATGCAGTAGTTTCTAAACCGCAGAGCTGACCCCACTCAAGTGAATAGCAGTGTGTCCCGTAGGATCAACAGTTTCCTTTGCTGTGGTGTGTGGTTTTTTTTCTTTCTAACCTCATGGAGTCAGCTGCTAGTCAGAAGCAAAGAATAAATTGTAAGTTCTTGCATTTAGTCGCAAAGCCCCTGCAACCTGTTTGCAGAGTCTGGTCTGACAGATTCGACGCCTTTTTTAAAATGAATAGTCCGTGTGTAAAATGATCTTGTTGTAAAGATACCCTCTTGTTTTGGGTGAGCGCTGCTTATAAATAAATCTCAAATCAGGGACACTGTTCTATAGAAAGTTTTTTACATAAGTGCTGCAGTAAAAGTGCTCTAAACAGAGGCTTATCTGCAACTGTAAAAACACTCTGATCTTCAGAAAGGTCTCTCCTAGTCTCCAGTGTCCTGTAATGCCCCTATCTTTAGTCATGACCTTTCGTAGTGTCTCTGTGTGAAGGTCACGGTGTCTGGAGTCTGGGATTCCTGAGAGCTCCTGGCAGCGTGACGGTCTGAGAGGACTGGCACAATCGCTGGACAAACTCTATTTGCAAGCCGTCCAACGTCTCCTGGGCAAACCATGAGACTGACTCCTCTCTAGGTTGATCCTAAGCATTGGCCAAAAATTTAGCATCACCTAGAATTTTACGATTTGAGAAATTTATATAGATATTAACATCTTGTAATCAAAGAAACTACTAAACGATCTCGCAAAAGTCTATCAGAAGCCATAATAGTAGTACAGTATATCCTGTTAAGTTTCAAAATGTCATTTGCTTGCTTTTTTTAGTGCAAGGGGAAACTACAAAGCAGTATGTAATTCAATATAGTACTGTTTCATTCAGCTTTATAAAGCAATTAGTTGCTCTGTTGGGTGATGCAAAACTGTTGGCCCTGGCTGTACACCTCTTCTTTATTGTAGGGGGTGAAAGGTACTGGCCGAGACCCCTTATTTTACTTGACTTGGCTCCTTGTAGTTCTGCCTTGGCTGTGTGATAATCCCCTCCTCCCTCTGCAGCGCTGGAGCTGCTGAAGTCTGCCATCGAGAAGGCTGGCTACCCTGACAAGATCGTGATTGGCATGGACGTGGCCGCCTCCGAGTTCCACCGCAGTGGGAAGTACGACCTGGACTTCAAGTCCCCCGACGACCCCAAGCGCCACATCACCGGAGACCAGCTGGGAGATCTATACAAGACCTTCATCAAGAACTACCCCGGTGAGCGGGGGACTCTGACAGCCACCTGAACAACACAGATTTATTATTATTTATTTCTTAGCAGACGCCCTTATCCAGGGTGACAAGATATCACATTATTTTTACATACAATTCCCCATTTATACAGTTGGGTTTTTACTGGAGCAATCTAGGTGAAGTACCTTGCTCAAGGGTACAGCAGCAGTGTCCCCCCACCTGGGATTGAACCCACGACCCTCCGGTCAAGAGTCCAGAGCCCCTCACCACTACTCTACACTGCTGCCCTAATTTAATAATGTGATACAGCCACTTGAAATTTCTTCGATTTGAAATGATGTCACCATAACTTTTTTTACTCTGTTCCTAATTTTAAATTGTTTCTTGCATTCTTAGTGGCTGCAATGGGGATGTGACTTGCAATGTATATTTAACTTCTATAGTACTTTTGTAAGATGTTGGAGCGCCTACTTGTGGATGTCAAGTTATCGGCAACCTGTAATATTTTTTTGGGGGGGGATGTGATGTAATGCAGACTATATTGGACAGACTTGTCTGTACCCTCACAGGAGAGAGATGATAGATATCATTTTTTTTCTCCTCTCTCTCTCTCTCCAGTGGTGTCCATCGAGGACCCCTTTGACCAGGACGACTGGGGGAACTGGACGAAGTTCACTGGCTCCGTGGGGATCCAGGTGGTCGGGGACGACCTCACTGTCACCAACCCCAAGAGGATCCAGCAGGCTGTGGAGAAGAAAGCCTGCAACTGCCTACTGCTCAAAGTGAACCAGATCGGCTCTGTGATGGAGTCCATTCAGGCGTGAGTGCAGCGCTAATCCATAACTAATCAGTGCTGTAACCAGATCAGAGTGATCCAGAACGAAGCAATACTGTAAACCGCTGTAATCGCTACTGCATGCTGCTCACTCTAAATCTACTGGAGGAGTCTTCTCTCTGTGCACCAATGTTGCACGCCTGCCAAACTAAACCACCGCTGAATTTCTGTTTAGCAGGACATGGGTAATCCAAGATACCTGATTGTGTGTGATGCAATCGAGGGTGATTTTTGTCTTCGTGCTGCAGAAAAAGCTCACCTGTTTGTAACCCGGGGTTCTTGCTGGTTCTTGTGTCCCTCAGTTGTAAGCTGGCTCAGTCCAATGGCTGGGGTGTGATGGTCAGCCATCGCTCTGGAGAGACCGAGGACACTTTCATTGCTGACCTCGTCGTGGGACTCTGCACTGGACAGGTGAGGGGACGGGACAGGGGCTCGGTGTGTGTGTGGTGGGGGACAGGGGCTCGGTGTGTGGTTTTTTTTTTTTGGTGTCCAATGGCTGCTTTTACATGTGTACTTCTCTCCACAGATCAAGACTGGCGCCCCCTGCAGGTCTGAGCGTCTGGCTAAATACAACCAGCTCCTGAGGTGAGCCTGCAGTGCTGTGGAAATTAGGCTTTCAGTCAGGAAGCATTTTGACAATGGAGCACTGTCAATAATGTTATAGATGTGGGTTATCTGTGAAGAGTATTTCATATATAAAAAAAAAAATATATATATTATCTGTATTTTTTATATAGCGCCTTTTGTAGTGGACCACCATCACAAAGCGCTTTACAAGATAGTGAGGGACAATGCACATTAAATACAGTGAAATACAGGGCATAGTACATTAAATACAACAGTACAAAACAATGCAAATAAAATTAAACACAGGCTTAATACATTAAATACAAGGCTAGGATGTGAATTCTAGACATTGTGGATGCGTGTGTCATACAGAATCATACAAATAAGAGTGAAAAACCTGAAATGGCAATTTAGACAGCAGCTAATCAAGCTTGAAGAGCATTGAAAGTGAGAGGGAACAAGCGGGTCTTGAGAGTTGATTTAAAGCGAGAGACTGTGGGAGCCGCACGCACTGAAGCTGGGAGAGACTTCCAGAGAGATGAAGCCATGGGAGCTTTTCAAACAATCGTCTCGAAGTTCCCATGGTCACATGATGTCAATGTTTCTGAAGAGGACTAATGTGTTTCTTCCAAGTTTAACCCCCATGCTGCTTTTCTCTCTCCCACAGAATTGAAGAGGAGTTGGGGGACAAGGCCAAATTTGCTGGAAAGAATTTCCGCAACCCCAAAGCCCACTAAAAAAGAAACTCAAACCAAACCACTCTGCACCACCCCACCGAAGCAGCTGGCAGCTCCACCTCCCGGCCGTGCACTACCTGCTTTCAAGATGAATTCTGTAAACCTGTGTTCTTTTATTAAGACATAAGAACTGCTCAATGTGTGGGTCTGATATCCACGATGCACCAGACAATAAAACTGTTCAGCACTGTGACTCTGTGTAATTATTATTTTCACTAAATAAGTCAGTTAATCTGTAAGCAATAAACTAATTATCAGTCACTGATTGCATGGAGAAGCTGTGCTACTATCAAGCGATTCAAATGAAAGGGGTCAATTTAAAACTTAAATAACAGAACAAAAATACATCCCATTTGTAGTCTTATATACAAGCTTCCTTTGCCAGTATCATCTCCTAATAGTGTAACACCCTTACAAGACTTAAAATGTTTCCTAAAAAACTCAAAACTAAACGGCAAACTTCACTCGTGTTTATAAAATGGATAATTAGTTGCCGTTAGAATTGCCTTGACACTGGGGCAAGAATCTGCAGCGGCTTTTGTAAGTTTTCAGTGGCTATCAAGCAAAAGAAACCCTGATATTAACATACTTTAAACTTTCTAGATATAAAACCTGTTGTGGTTTAAGTGTTTAGACAGCTTTGTCATTCACATGCTGAGTGCAATACCTACCCTCTTTAAGTGCAATTGCTATTCATAGGTTCATAGATTCCAGTGGTGATGTGACTTCTATTGGTCTATGCCACCTGGTGGATATTTGCTGCTACTACACCTATGGAAAGGTAAACACAGTGATCAACTTGGGACATCTGTTTCAAGCACTTAAGAAATCGATATATCAAATGTTTGTGGTTTGCATATAGCAATAGTCATCTGCACGCTTCTGACATGTTTGTCAATTTCATCCATTCTCTTAAGTGTTTTAGTTACAGATGTTGAAGCGTGAGATAACAGGTCAGACAAACTGGTGCGGTCCGTGTTTCCTTCGTGCTGTGTCATTATTATTAATTGGGCATTAGCAGATGCTAAAGCGACTAAGAAAGGGACTAGGGAGTGAACTAGGCATCACACCTGCTGCTGCAGAGTCCCTTCCAATAGGATCTCGCTTGTTTTGCGTCCCATCCGAGCGACACAGGAAAGCAACTCAACTGTAGGTATTAACATACACCAAATCGTTATTTAATGTTAAAGAACAAAACGATTCCTGTTTAAAAATGTAGTCGCTGTGAGCTGGAGGGCCACCTTCTTACTAATGAAGATGCATCGCAATGCTTGTGAGTCCGGTGTTTTGATTGGCTGAAAGAGACATTATGACTTATAAATAACTCCTGTAAAAAAAAAAAAAAATTAAAAAAAAATCACAAGTCCGCGTTCTCCCATCACAATGTATAAGATCAAACTTTATTATTACAGCAATCCAACACACAGTTAACATCTTCACAGGTTCATCATCATCATAATAATAGGCTAAAACTAAAAAAAAAAAAAGTTTCAAGTTCTTATAATTTTCAGCACAGCTATTAAATAATAAAACACACACACAGATAACACAGCAGCATGGTGTGTGTAGGGAGAAAAAAAAAAACAAAGTCGATTTTTTGAACATTTTACCCTAAATCCTATTTTTTCCCTCCCAAAAGAAACTCCAAATCAGATACAGCCATACATATAAAATCAGTGAAAGGACAAAACTGTCCAACTGTCCCACTGTGTGGTCGTTATCCAGGACAGTGCGTCACAATTTCCCCATGTTAGTTGCAGAACATTAAAAGAAGACAACTAGAACTTAGCCAAGAAATCGTGGGCAAGCACCCAACAGCAGCTTTAGCGAACCATAAAACAAGCATGTTAGAGGACAGAGTGAGTCATTACAGTATAATTCCACCGAGGGGCGCTGTTTAAAAAAAACAAGAGCAAAGTCAGAATCGCCACCAGATTCCCTAAAAATGGGGATTACAGCTTTAAAACACCTTCTGTCATTACTTATTATTTTTACTTTTTTAAAAACATACATGGTTTACCTTTTACTCCTTGAATCTTTCGCAAGTCATATCGTCGTGTCGCACAAACGCTGCGATTGACGTAAACTGTAGAGCTTTTCATACAAGCTGTAAAGTCAGGCTGTTCCTACACCGAAGCTAAGTAGAATGATGAACTCGGGACATATCGCCAATGCTTAGAGTTCAGACAAGATTATTCATCTGCATGTTTCAGGGTTTAAGAGCTCAATTATTTCCCTTCCAGTGAGTGTTTTATATTAGAAACTGCAGAGACAGCAAGTCAAGGCCTCAGAATATATATATATCTATATATATATAGATATATACACACATACATACACACAGATATATATGAAAGTGTTCTGTTACACTTTTAAACGACCAAATACTTTGACTAATGGTCTCGTGAGCTGAGTTTTGTAGAAATTCATTCCTAAAATGTCTTAAACGTGCCCTTCCTGTCTCTCTCTCTCTTTCTTTCTCTCTCATTATTTGTCACGCATGCCCCAGCTGACTTAATAAAAAATAAAACTCTTCCATCCTTCCCTTCTCTTTCCTTCCTTCTCTCTGAAACGGTTTTATTTTTGTGTCGGGTGCGACAGCGATGGTACGAAACCAGGGGTCTGTGATGAATTTGGGATATGGCCTCTACCCCACACTGTCATGCAAATGAGCCTCATTGACACTGAGAACGCATTCCTGCGATGAGATTGCATGCATGGTACTGAACAATGGAATTCAGATACTTGTAAGAAAGTCGAGAGAGGCCGAGCTGACCCTGGGTTCAAATCAGCTTGTTTCTGACACATAATAATATATATAATAATAATAATAATAATAAAGTTGGTTCGTTTTAAACTTACTTAAAACAGTTTAATGCATATAAAAACTTCATTCATCAAATGACTTAATTAAAAATTCATAATAATAATAATAATAATAATAATAATTACCCAGAAACATTTGTGATCATGATCCTCATGATTTCTCAAAGATGAAACCTTTTTTTTTTAAAAAATAATTAAAAGTTTAATTTAAAATTGTATTTAAAATTATGAAAGCAAACAAAAATAAAAGTTAAAACATATTCCCTCCACCCCTCCCAAGATAACGAGGTACACATTCAGCCGAGCCAAACTGCTTCTAAACTACTTACAGCAACAGCAGCGCCAGTCAGCCTGGTTGCTTCATTCCTGTCTGTAAAAACTCAGCAAAGGTTTGTATTTTAATGACCTAAAAGAGAGACTTGAAATCAGAGCAACAGCAGAGTGACAACTGAACGTCCTCGCGGTATGAAGAGAGTTCACGGTGTGTGATCGCGGTCGATTTAAAACCCTTTAAAAAAATAAAATAAAATAAAAAATGAATCTTTGTATCTCTTTCTGTGTTAGTGTGAAACAGCAGCAGCGGAATGGGAGGGGGCTCTGACCCCCGACCCCCTCTCAGGGGAGCTGCTCGAACCCGCGCACTCGCCCTCGCTCCTCTTCTGCTTCTTCTTGGCTCGGATGGCGTTCATGGCCTCCTCGATGGAACGCGTGTCCCGCTTGTTCGCCACGGGCACTGCAGGAGAGAATGAGGGCCGTTAATCTCGGTTTCAGGGCCGTTCGTCTCGGTTTCATCACCTGAAGAAGGAGGAGAAGGACAGCGTGTGGTGCAGTGTGTGTGTGTGTGTGTGTGTGTGCGTGGTGCAGTGTGTGCAGTGTGTGTGTGTGTGTGTGTGTGCGTGGTGCAGTGTGTGCAGTGTGTGTGTGTGTGTGTGTGCGTGGTGCAGTGTGTGCAGTGTGTGCAGTGTGTGTGTGTGTGCGTGGTGCAGTGTGTGCAGTGTGTGTGCGGTGCGGTGGTGCAGTGTGTGTGTGCGGTGCGGTGGTGTGTGTGTGTGTGTGTGTGTGTGTGTGTGTGTGTGTGTGTGTGTGTGTGTGTGTGTGTGTGTGTGTGTGTGTGTGTGTGTGTGCGTGTGTGTGTGTGTGTGTGTGTGTGTGTGTGTGTGTGTGTGGTGCGGTGGTGTGTGTGTGTGTGTGCGGTGCGGTGGTGTGTGTGTGTGTGTGTGCGGTGCGGTGGTGTGTGTGCGGTGCGGTGGTGTGTGTGTGGTGCGGTGGTGTGTGTGTGGTGCGGTGGTGTGTGCGGTGGTGTGTGCGGTGGTGTGTGCGGTGTGGTGTGTGGTGTGTGTGTGCGTGCGCTCAGGGCCTCACCGCAGCCGTACGCCTTGTTTGCCTCCAGCGTGTGCGCGGCCTCCTTGGCTGCCGAGACCCCGATCAGGTGGCTGTACTTGTCCCGGTAGTTGCTGCTTGGAGACGCCTCCTCCTTCGGGCCGGTCCGAGCCTCCCTCTCCAGCTCAAACTGAGCCTGCTGCTGCGCGGGGAGGAACGGGTTAACATCGGTGTCACACATTCTGGGTTTTGCTACCAGCTTGATTAGCAACCACAGTGTAGAGGCAACAAGCTCAGGTGTGTCTTATTAAACTCACAGCAAAACCAGGAACGGATCAAACTGCTGTGTAACGGGAGTCTTATTCCCATCTCTGGGCAAGATTTGAAAATGTTAACAATTAGCCATCGCTTAATGGGCCACCAACAAAATCAGTGAAAAAGTGAACTTGATTTACTATTTATTACAAATCACAGGGATGGAAATAAGACTCCAGTTGCACAGCAGGTTCCCTCCATTCCAGGTTTTACTACGAGTTTGATTCGGATATTCACTCAGCTGCATCACGATTGCATCAAACTGCACACGCAGCACGTAAAACTGAAGCGACAAAAAAAAAAAAAAAAAATCTAAAATCTGCTTCTTTAGAGCCTTCAGCGTAACATAAAAATCTATCTTGCAAAGAATCGTTTTTTTTGCCTTTACCGTCCCCCTGCCGATACCCCTTTTAGGAGTTAAAAAGGGCCACCCCATCAAACCTTGATCTTCCGCTTCTCCTCTGCGATCTGTGGGTCCCACGCTTCGCCCCTCCTGTACGCCTCTAGCTCCTCGTCCGACGGGGCAAACTCCTGCAGGGATGGGGAGAGGAGAGCGGGTTAAAGAAAGGGGCTTGATACCAGGAGGTTCAAATCCCGGCTCAGCCACTGACTCCCTGTGTGTGTGACCCTGAGCAAGTCACTGAACCTCCTTGTGCTCCGTCCTTCGGATGAGACGCAAAACAAACGAGCTCCTATTGGAAGTGACTCTGCAGCTCTATAGGAGGCTGTGAGGTCCAGTGGTTAAAGAAATGGGCTTGTAACCAGGAGGTCCCCGGTTCAAATCCCACCTCAGCCACTGACTCATTGTGTGACCCTGAGCAAGTCACTTAACCTCCTTGTGCTCTGTCTTTCGGGTGAGACGTAGTTGTAAGAGACTCTGCAGCTGATGCATAGTTCACACACCCTGGCCTCTTAATAATAATAATAATTTCTTAACAGACGCCCTTATCCAGAGCGACTTACAATTATTACAAGATATCACTTTATTTTACTTCACAAAATTATTATTATTAAGGGAAGCTTATTAAAAATATGTCTTTTTCTGCAGGATGTTCATGGTAGAGAAGATTTGGAAATAAAATATATACTGAAAACATGAAATGTGCTTAAAATGCAGAAGCGGGAGACGTAACACATCTAGTTCTGCAACGCTGTTTTAAAAGTTACATGTGAGTTTGCTGTCCATGGCTTTTACACCAGGTCTAACAGCGGTGTAGTAAAAAGCCATGAGATACAGCCACAGCTTTCAAGCTGCAAAAAAACAGAAAAAAAACCAACAACTTGCCTTTTTGAAAATCATCACGTATCGGCTCTCCTCCTCCTCCCCGAACGAAAACGAGGTCAGCCCTGCGACCTCCGCCACATCGTGACTGAAAACACACACAAAAAACACAACAAAACAACACACAATTCCTGTTACTACCATCCCATTGCTTTCTGATGAAGGCCAGCCGTTCCAATGCTGCTCAATAACAGAAGGGCGAAGACAAAAATCATTCCACTGGCTTCTCTGTACGCCACTGCTGTTGTGTGTGCGTGCGTGCGTGCGTGTGTGCGTGTGCGTGTGCGTGTGCGTGCGTGCGTTTCTTTTTGCATGAACCAGCCACCAATCCACTGTAACAAGAGCCAACTTTAACATTGCAAAGAAGAGCTTGCCAATCGAGTCTCAACAAGGACCCCGTGCAGTCAGTCCATTAACGAGGTAAATCCCCAGACGGCAGCTGACTTCGTCCAATCGTACGCAAGCTTAAATATAAAAAGGCATCACTCAGGTGCACAGCGCTCACCTACAGCTGTGGCCAGAGGTTTTTGCATCATCACCCTCTGGAACTAATTGTGCTTCACAGAGTCGAATGAAAGCTGCTGAATAATGTTACGTTAACGTTCTGAAATCGCACGTCGCTTTGGAAACGGACACATTGAAAAAGGAAGCTCACATGATGCTTCTCTCAATCTTGCCCATGGGAGGGTACTGTTTCTTCTGCATTTTGCTGTCCTGGATGATTTCAGACACCTCCTTCTCCATCTAAAAAAGGAGACGAAACCCAGCATTAGCTGCTGAAAAAAAAAACACACACAGCAGCGGTGTGGAGTAGTGGTCAGGGGCTCTGGACTCTTGACCGGAGGGTCGTGGGTTCAATCCCAGGTGGGGGGGACACTGCTGCTGTACCCTTGAGCAAGGTACTTTACCTAGATTGCTCCAGTAAAAACCCAACTGTATAAATGGGGAATTATATGTAAAATAATGTAATTGGAGGAGGCTGTGTGGTCCAGTGGTTAAAGAAAAGGGCTTGTAACCAGGAGGTCCCTGGTTCAAATCCCACCTCAGCCACTGACTCATTGTGTGACCCTGAGCAAGTCACTTCACCTCCTTGTGCTCCGTCTTTCGGCTGAGATGTAGTTGTAAGTGACTCTGCAGCTGATGCATAGTTCACACACCCTAGTCTCTGTAAGTCGCCTTGGATAAAGGCGTCTGCTAAATAAACAAATAATAATAATAATAATAATAATTGTATGTAAAAATAATGTGATAGCTTGTAACAATTGTCCTGGATAAGGGCGTCTGCTAAGAAATAAATAATAACAATAATAATAATGGCAGACCACTAGATGGCGCTGGTTCTTAACATCTGTGGGCTTCTATAAAGCCAGGCTGGCTAAACTGGTGCAGCTGCTTGGAGCTTTAAAACGACAAGCCTTAAAGATTCCAAAAGCTGAGAAATGTTATCCAATCACAGCAGCCCCTCAGTTGAAGCCCCGCCCTCGCCCCGCCCCTTGGCCCTTTCCTCGACCGTAGTATCTGACGTAATTACAAAAGGTATCCCCGCTTTCACAGTAGATGTACCCTTTTTCTGAAGTCGGCTTTTTTTTTCTTTTCATCCTCTTGCATTTTCTTCATGCGGGCAGCTTGCTCTAGATTAACGAGAAAGAAGTAAAAAAAATATATAAATATTATTAGAAATCACTAGCACGTCTTTTTTGGGGGTTTCCTATTACCAGCACTGCCAGTAAGAAGCTTCTGGCGGCAGTTTAACCCCATCGGGGCTGAAGAAAGAGGCATACTTAGATTGCATTCAGTGTATTGACTATTATGTTTAAGGAAATCTTTATATTAATAGTTTGTTTTGTGGAATAATCCGCCTCCGTGGCCGCAATACTGCGGATAGACAGTAAAAAACTAAGTTTCAAAAGGCTGTTCTGAGGAGTAAAATACAGTCTGATCTTCTTGAAACGGTTCTAGACGGTTGTGTTGCTATACCTGTGTGCTGGACCTAGACTCTATGCAATATCATTTTGTAGTTTCTTTGATTGCATAAGAACATAAGAAAGTTTCCAAACGAGAGGAGGCCCCATTCAGCCCATCTTGCTCGTTTGGTTGTTAGTAGCTTATTGATCCCAGAATCTCATCAAGCAGCTTCTGGAAGGATCCCAGGGTGTCAGCTTCAACAACATTACAGTTAATGAAACCAGTCGTTTTGAAGGGGTTTATATTAAAACCCAACCATAAACAAAAACAACAGTGGCAGTGTTTTATGTGTAAATTTCTGTGTATTTTTCTCCAGTTTAAATTTTTTATTTCATGTTAAAAAAGCGGCAAAAACGACCTTTTATTTCGTAAAATGTGATTAACACTTCATATACCACTTCAGTGGTTTCGCTTTATAGTCAACAAACACAGCGGAATGATGATGTCATTCATTAATATTAAAACTAAATTAACATACTGGTAACAAACAGCCAATCAGCTTTCTACAACAGCGCATTCAGACCAATAACATTGTAGCGAAGGCGGGCCCGAGGCTACAATTTTAATATTCATGACCCCAGCTGACTGGCAGGGGTGTTGGCCAACCAACGCCACGGACACGTTGGTAACCCGACCAATAGAAATACAAGGTAGGCGGGTGCTGCTGCGGAGTTTCGCCTCCCGTTCGGTGAAGCGAGCGAGCGGCTGTTTGGTTTTTGCGCTCAAAACATAACCTTTGAAGTCGTTTTTAGAGCCGAAAACGTCCTCGTAAGGAAAGTAAAAGTGTATATAAAGGCGTGAGGCGCGATTCGGTTCGTACCTCGGGCTTTTCGCCGGCTCTCCTGGTTCCCGATGCTCGGAGGTTTCTCCATCGAGCTCAAAATTGAACCCAAGAGGTCCGCCATCTTTGACAAACTGAAGCGCGGCGGAAACCCCGCGCCTTAAAGGGATGGTCCAGCCCCGTGAGGCGCATGCGCACTGAGGTCTCTTAAAGGGATTAGGCTTTTAGGTCGGCGTGTGAGATTGCATTGTCTGTCGTTGGAAGTTACACGTAAAATATACATTTAAAATGCTTGTGGGTTTGTGTGTGTTTTAAATGAACCTTCCCCAGATATCATTACATTTAGGGTAAGTATCAGCCTGCTTTAGAGCAACGTCCCGTTTGTAGCAGAAGCGGCGTTTATGGTCATTTGACCTGAAAAGAAAACCTATTCACTGAAATTGTGTATCTCATACAGACACACCAGCACGATTCAGGCTTTAGAGCGCACACCCCTCATTGCATTCTGCAGACACACCAGCGCGATTCAGGCTTTAGAGCGCACACCCCTCATTGCATTCTGCAGACACTCCAGCGCGATTCAGGCTTTAGAGCGCACACCCCTCATTGCATTCTGCAGACACTCCAGCGCGATTCAGGCTTTAGAGCGCACACCCCTCATTGCATTCTGCAGACACACCAGCGCGATTCAGGCTTTAGAGCGCACACCCCTCATTGCATTCTGCAGACACTCCAGCACGATTCAGGCTTTAGAGCGCACACCCCTCATTGCATTCTGCAGACACACCAGCACGATTCAGGCTTTAGAGCGCACACCCCTCATTGCATTCTGCAGACACACCAGCACGATTCAGGCTTTAGAGCGCACACCCCTCATTGCATTCTGCAGACACACCAGCACGATTCAGGCTTTAGAGCGCACACCCCTCATTGCATTCTGCAGACACACCAGCACGATTCAGGCTTTAGAGCGCACACCCCTCATTGCATTCTGCAGACACACCAGCACGATTCAGGCTTTAGAGCGCACACCCCTCATTGCATTCTGCAGACACACCAGCACGATTCAGGCTTTAGAGCGCACACCCTCATTGCATTCTGCAGACACACCAGCACGATTCAGGCTTTAGAGCGCACACCCCTCATTGCATTCTGCAGACACACCAGCACGATTCAGGCTTTAGAGCGCACACCCCTCATTGCATTCTGCAGACACACCAGCACGATTCAGGCTTTAGAGCGCACACCCTCATTGCATTCTGCAGACACACCAGCACGATTCAGGCTTTAGAGCGCACACCCCTCATTGCATTCTGCAGACACACCAGCACGATTCAGGCTTTAGAGCGCACACCCTCATTGCATTCTGCAGACACACCAGCACGATTCAGGCTTTAGAGCGCACACCCTCATTGCATTCTGCAGACACACCAGCACGATTCAGGCTTTAGAGCGCACACCCCTCATTGCATTCTGCAGACACACCAGCACGATTCAGGCTTTAGAGCGCACACCCCTCATTGCATTCTGCAGACACACCAGCACGATTCAGGCTTTAGAGCGCACACCCCTCATTGCATTCTGCAGACACACCAGCACGATTCAGGCTTTAGAGCGCACACCCTCATTGCATTCTGCAGACACACCAGCACGATTCAGGCTTTAGAGCGCACACCCTCATTGCATTCTGCAGACACACCAGCACGATTCAGGCTTTAGAGCGCACACCCCTCATTGCATTCTGCAGACACACCAGCACGATTCAGGCTTTAGAGCGCACACCCCTCATTGCATTCTGCAGACTCTCCAGCACGATTCAGGCTTTAGAGCGCACACCCCTCATTGCATTCTGCAGACACACCAGCACGATTCAGGCTTTAGAGCGCACACCCCTCATTGCATTCTGCAGACACACGAGCACGATTCAGGCTTTAGAGCGCACACCCCTCATTGCATTCTGCAGACACACGAGCACGATTCAGGCTTTAGAGCGCACACCCCTCATTGCATTCTGCAGACACACCAGCGCGATTCAGGCTTTAGAGCGCACACCCCTCATTGCATTCTGCAGACACACCAGCACGATTCAGGCTTTAGAGCGCACACCCTCATTGCATTCTGCAGACACACCAGCACGATTCAGGCTTTAGAGCGCACACCCTCATTGCATTCTGCAGACACCCCAGCACGATTCAGGCTTTAGAGCACACCCTCATTGCATTCTGCAGACACACCAGCACGATTCAGGCTTTAGAGCGCACACCCTCATTGCATTCTGCAGACACACCAGCACGATTCAGGCTTTAGAGCGCACACCCTCATTGCATTCTGCAGACACACCAGCACGATTCAGGCTTTAGAGCGCACACCCCTCATTGCATTCTGCAGACACACCAGCACGATTCAGGCTTTAGAGCGCACACCCTCATTGCATTCTGCAGACACACCAGCACGATTCAGGCTTTA
>CM060286.1:1467826-1570326 GCA_030684275.1 Acipenser oxyrinchus oxyrinchus
TCAGATTGCATGGCAGAGCTGCACAATCTGATCATGCCACTGCTGGGACGGAGCGCTCCACTGAAACCAGGTGCTGACAATCAGGCGAGGGTCGCTGGTGTCGATCACACTGACTTACCATTCAGAGTGAAGCGAGTGAAGAAACAGCTTCATTCAGATGAAATCTCAGGGATGGAAATAGGACTCCCCTTGCATAGCAGCTTGATCCATTCCTGGTTTTACTAGGAGTTTAGTGCCAACCTGAGCTTGTTACCTACAGACACTGGGGTTAATCAAGCTTGTGTTAAAACCTGGAATGGGTGGCACTGCTCTGCAACAGGAGTCTGATTCCCATCCCTGAATGTTCTTGCATTGGTAGCTCAGCTGCATTGCTCATATATAACATGCACTCAGCAAGATATTTACTACAAAGTGCAATTTGCATTTATTGTAAAAGGAAAATAGTTTTATCCCCTGTAATAACACTGATGAAGGCACTGGAGCCCAAACGCTGGTCTGCTTGACTCAGTTTAGTTTCAATAACCCTGATGAAGGCACTGGAGCCCAAACGCTGGTCTGCTTGACTCAGTTTAGTTTCAATAACACTGATGAAGGCACTGGAGCCCAAACGCTGGTCTGCTTGACTCAGTTTAGTTTCAATAACACTGATGAAGGCACTAGAGCCCAAACGCTGGTCTGCTTGACTCAGTTTAGGTTCAATAACACTGATGAAGGCACTGGAGCCCAAACGCTGGTCTGCTTGACTCAGTTTAGTTTCAATAACACTGATGAAGGCACTAGAGCCCAGACGTTGGTCTGCTTGACTCAGTTTAGTTTCAATAACACTGATGAAGGCACTGGAGCCCAAACGCTGGTCTGCTTGACTCAGTTTAGTTTCAATAACACTGATGAAGGCACTGGAGCCCAAACGCTGGTCTGCTTGACTCAGTTTAGTTTCAATAACACTGATGAAGGCACCAGAGCCCAAACGCTGGTCTGCTTGACTCAGTTTAATTTCAATAACACTGATGAAGGCACTAGAGCCCAAACGCTGGTCTGCTTGACTCAGTTTAGTTTCAATAACACTGATGAAGGCACTAGAGCCCAGACGTTGGTCTGCTTGACTCAGTTTAGTTTCAATAACACTGATGAAGGCACTGGAGCCCAAACGCTGGTCTGCTTGACTCAGTTTAGTTTCAATAACACTGATGAAGGCACTGGAGCCCAAACGCTGGTCTGCTTGACTCAGTTTAGTTTCAATAACACTGATGAAGGCACTGGAGCCCAAACGCTGGCCTGCTTGACTCAGTTTAGTTTCAATAACACTGATGAAGGCACTAGAGCTAAACGTTCACAATTAGACAGAAAGCAAGACGCCAAAGGGTGCTCCTCCTACAATTAACCATTCAGAACTTCACACAGTATGGAGCATCAGTAACGCTACAAGGAAGGCAGTGACAGGAGGTTAGTTAACGTGGAGAAACTGGGGGGGTCAGTTTGCACTGTAATAAAAACAACAAGTCATCTGGTCACAAGACACTGGGCTGAGATTTTGACACCGATTCCTCGTGTGATTTACAATCTGTAAATTGACTGATTGGTTGCAAATTGCAGTTTGTGGTAGCTACCTTCTCGTGCAAGCAGTGTGCCCCGCGGAGGGGGCGGTCGGAGGGGAGGTGGGGAGGTTGCGGGGGTACCTCCAGCGGATGAGGGTCTCGATCAGCCTCCCGTAGCCCTGCGCGGCCGCCAGGTGCAGCAGCGTCATCCCTCGGAAGCTCGTCTCGTGGACCAGCCTCTCCGAGCGCAGCCAGCAGGGCCGGGTCATCATCTTCTCACACACCGCCATGATGCGCTCCTCGAAGGAGTCCGCCGCCTGAGACACAAAAACAAGACAAGACGGGTCTTAAAACAGGGGTCTTAAAACAGGGGGAGGGGTCTAGTGCTGCACGAACTGATCGTTCGATTGTCCGCAGAAATCAGGTGGTGACGATCAGACGAGGGTCGCTGGTGTCGATCGGGCTGACTTACCATTCCGAGTGAAACAGCGGATCGGATTTTTATTATTATTATTTGTTTATTTAGCAGACGCCTTTATCCAAGGCGACTTACAGAAACTAGGGTGTGTGAACTATGCATCAGCTGCAGATTCACTTACAACTACTTCTCACCCGAAAGACAGAGCACAAGGAGGTGAAGTGACTTGCTCAGGGTCACACAGTGAGTCAGTGGCTGAGGTGGGATTTGAACCGGGGACCTCCTGGTTACAAGCCCTTTTCTTTAACCACTGGACCACACCGCCTCCTCGGTTTGTGTGGATCGCTCTTCTCCGCAGAGTCTAAAGAAAAAGCAGCAGTCGTGACCTCCAAGGCCCGAGACGCAGAAGAAAATAAGAAACTCAAGAAAATGTTACGAACGAGCGAGAGGAAGCCACTGTCTGCCCTGTTTACTTGCTTACAGAAATACCGTCCTTATAAGTACAGAAAAACAAGCACACACACTCACACACACACTCACACACACACACATATATATACAGTACATATTCTAAGAGAGTTGGAAGTGTTAGGTTAAGAGACCTTGATGTGAACTTGAAGTATTTTCCACTGACCCACAACGGAAAGATTAGATAGACCCCTCCCCTCCTCTCCCCTCCCCTCCCCTCCTCTCCTCTCCCCTCCTCTCCTCTCCCCTCCTCTCCTCTCTCTTTCCAGCAGGACAGTCAGCTGGCAAGCGGGCAAAGGCTCTTCAAATCCACTTTGCAAATCCTTCCCTCGTTCCGCTCTCCCCTCCCTCTCCTCTCATCTCTTTTCCCTGCCCCATAAATAGCAAGCCGGGAGATGACACTAGAGCCCAGGGCTATAAATGCGAGCGGAGGGGGAATGCGGGCCCCTCGCCCAGTCGGATTGAATCGGAGACGCCCGGGGGGCCCTGGCCAGTTTGCAAGTCTTTTTAAAATTAGCATCAGGAGTGTCTGCTTCTGGGGTGTGCGTGACGTCAGGGCTGGCTGAAACTAACGTCACTCTCTACCCCCTTCTTTACACACACACACACACACACACACACACACACACACACACACACACACACACACACACACACACACACACACACACACACACACACAAGAACACACAGACACACACACACAAGGACACACAGACACACACACACAGACACACACAAGGACACACAGACACACACACACACACAGACAGACAGACACAAGGACACACAGACAAACACACAGGGCTGCAGACACACACACATAAAGACACAGACACACAGACATCCTTGGTTTAATGAATTCTGAATCGCAATGATAACTCCAGAGTTGATGCACATTTAGCAAAAACTTGCAGGGCTTTTAGCATCAGTGGACCACTGTTTGTTCTGTCTTTTTAAATGTCATTTTAAGATTATTTTAGTGCTTGTGAAGGTGGCACTGCGAGACAGACAAAGAGAGAGAGAGAGAGAGAGAGAGAGAGAGAGAGAGAGAGAGTGATGGGGAGGGAAAGATAGAGGGGAGAGAGAGGAAGAAAAAGACAGAAAAAGAGTCAGACAGAGGGAGGAAAGAGAGAGGGGGAGAAAAGGAGTAAAAGAGAATGATCTGAAAACAAACATATTTAAAGGATAAATCTATGCTTCATGTATAGTTTGAGAGCGTGAATGCGCTGAAATTTACAAACTGATCTTTATATATATATATATATATATTATCTCCATCACCTGATGATGTCGAAACGGGTTGTGTTTCGTGTTTATAATAATAAAGAATTGCTTTTTGTTTTTTTTTTTAGATGTAAAACGATGCCACCTGCTTTTTACTCACTTGAACATCAAGTCTAAAGTGAATTAAGGATACAACTGAGCCATCCTGAGTGTGCGTCTCTGCAAACAACAAACAAGCGGACTTTGGTTTGTCTTTTACTCAACATGGTAGATGACTAAACAAAGACTTTTATATTCTAGGTCGTTTTTGAGTCATCACCTACATGAAAGATTTGTGAACTTGGGCTGAGCACAAATGACTTTTTCACTAGAAATATATATATATATACACACATTTATATTTGCTATATGCATATAATCCTGGTTGTGGGATCTTTGAACGTTTGCCAGACAGCTGTCATAAACACCTCCCAGGAATATTAATCCTGTCCCTATACCCCCCCCCCCTGCTTTCATTAACACCTTGCCTGCAATGACAGACAATGACATCAGAGTCTCTGGAACAGCTCTTAAAAACATCTCAACTCCGTGTCACTCAGCATGCCAGACATCTCCCCTCATCACATGCAGGCATGGAAACCAGACTCCCGTTGCACAGCAGTTTCACCCATTCCAGGTTTTACTACCAGCTTGGTCAGCCACAGTGTGTCTAGGTTAACAAGCCCAGACGCTGTACTGAATTAGCTGGCTCTCAGATCCCCAGTACAGCACTGAGTTCTCTACACTAGACTGTATTGAATTAGCTGGCTCTCAGATCCCCAGTACAGCACTGAGTTCTCTATACTAGACTGTATTGAATTAGCTGGCTCTCAGATCCCCAGTACAGCACTGAATTCTCTATACTAGACTGTATTGAATTAGCTGGCTCTCAGATCCCCAGTACAGCACTGAATTAGCTGGCTCTCAGATCCCCAGTACAGCACTGAGTTCTCTACACTAGACTGTATTGAATTAGCTGGCTCTCAGATCCCCAGTACAGCACTGAGTTCTCTATACTAGACTGTATTGAATTAGCTGGCTCTCAGATCCCCAGTACAGCACTGAGTTCTCTATACTAGACTGTATTGAATTAGCTGGCTCTCAGACCCTGTATTGAATTAGCTGGCTCTCAGATCCCCAGTACAGCACTGAGTTCTCTATACTAGACTGTATTGAATTAGCTGGCTCTCAGATCCCCAGTACAGCACTGAGTTCTCTACACTAGACTGTATTGAATTAGCTGGCTCTCAGATCCCCAGTACAGCACTGAGTTCTCTATACTAGACTGTATTGAATTAGCTGGCTCTCAGATCCCCAGTACAGCACTGAATTCTCTATACTAGACTGTATTGAATTAGCTGGCTCTCAGATCCCCAGTACAGCACTGAGTTCTCTATACTAGACTGTACTGCATAGCAGTTTTACCCATTCCAGCTTTTACTAGGAGTTTGATCAGCCACAGTGTATAGGTAACAAGTTCAGGTGAGTCTTATTAGAATAGCAAAACCAGGAATTGATCAAACTGCTATTGAATGGGAGTCTTATTTCCAATGTCTAGTGCCCTGTCAGCCACAGGGGTCGCTGGAGGGCGGTGAACCGTGGATTCCCCTGCCGACCTAATCCCTCCCCTTCCCGGGCGACGCTCGGCCAGGAACCCTCGGTCACTGTCGGCAATGACACAGCCTGGATTCGAACCTGCGATCTCCAGGCTATAGGGCGCATCCTGCACTCCACGCGGGGAGCGCCTTTACTGGATGCGCCACTCGGGAGCCCCCCACTGGCATGCTTTAAGACACAGCTGCCATAATGAAAGCTAACAAGAGGCAAGAGAGCTGAAGTTTCGAGGGGTGAGCCCCAATAACGTTGCGAGCGCCAATAAGCGGGAAGGGCAGGGATTTTAAAAGCACTGGTAATCCTCGTTAACTTGACCGGAGCGAACGAAAACGAACGAGACCTAAGCGAGAGTGTTTTTAAAAGGGCTGCTCAGCCAGGATGACGCTTGCTGGTTCTGGTAAGAGGCGGGACAGTGTATTTGAAAGCCTCTGTTAGCGTTCACTGCATTGCTGCTGCTCAGAAGGGCCAGTAAGAAGTCAGAACAAGGGATCTGGTAGCCCTGGTTCGGTAGCGCAGGGTGCTTATCTCTGCCTGCGTATATATCTGCCCCTCCTCGAAGCCTCAGAGCTAATAAATACAGGGATGTTTCCACGACTGTGTCCCGCTGGGCTAATGCCCTGACTGCATCCTGAGCCCTTGAGCCCCTGCTTAGGGCTAATCCTGCTTGACAGGTCACAAGCCCCCCCCCCCCCCGCCTGTCAATGGAGATCACTCTCTCACAAGAGCAGGTCTGGGCAGCGCTTGACTTCTCTCTCCCTGCCTGTCAATGTATAATTATATATATATATATATATAATTGTAACAACAGTAACAATACTACTACTAGTAATAATAATAATAATAATAATAATAATAATAATAATAATAATAATAATAATAGGAGTTGTAATTTTTAGTGGCTGCATCTACCGAATCAGGATCCAAGAGGACACTCATCAATCACTAGAAATACTTCATGAAGAAGAGAAAAATAAAAATCTGACAAACTGAAAAGTTTTCTTTTGTTTTGTTTTTTTTTAAATCAAGCACATTTTGAACCCCCCTCGCTCTGTACCTGGAGGTGAGTTTTCTCTCCAGGTCCTGCTTGCTGTTGCTGTGGAGTTTGTTGCTGCTGCTGATTAGATGCTGTCATCTCAGCCATTCTCTTCTCCATCTGCTCGAGTCGCTCCAGAATCGACATCCTGAACTGGTTATCTAAAGAAAAAAAAAACACAGAGTGCATCAGTGACAGAAACACACACCCCACAGCTGTAACACACACACGCACGCACGCACACGCGCACACACACACACACCCCAGATCCGGTACATGTGAAAGTGTGAGGGGTTATCAAGGGGCCATACCAGGGCTTGTAACTCACACACGCCCTGCTGCACCCAGTCCTGAGGCTCAATGAAGTCTGTTATTATTATTAATATTGAAATGATCAGGAGCCAGGAGTTTGAGCAGGGTTACAAACTCACACTAGCCCTGCTGCTGCTGCTGCTGCTGCTGCTGCTGCACCCAGTCCTGGGGTTCAGAGCTCCCCTCAATGAAGTCTGTTATTATTAATATTGAAATGATCAGGAGCCAGGAGTTTGAGCAGGGTTACAAACTCACACTAGTCCTGCTGCTGCTGCTGCTGCACCCAGTCCTGGGGTTCAGAGCTCCCCTCAATGAAGTCTGTTATTATTTATTGAAATGATCAGGATCCAGGAGTTTGAGCAGGGTTACAAACTCACACTAGCCCTGCTGCTGCTGCTGCTGCTGCACCCAGTCCTGGGGTTCAGAGCTCCCCTCAATGAAGTCTGTTATTATTATTAATATTGAAATCATCAGCAGCCAGGAGTTTGAGCAGGGTTACAAACTCACACTAGCCCTGCTGCTGCTGCTGCTGCACCCAGTCCTGGGGTTCAGAGCTCCCCTCAATGAAGTCTGTTATTATTATTAATATTGAAATGATTAGGAGCCAGGAGTTTGAGCAGGGTTACAAACTCTCACTAGCCCTGCTGCTGCTGCTGCACCCAGTCCTGGGGTTCAGAGCTCCCCTCAATGAAGTCTGTTATTATTATTAATATTGAAATGATCAGGAGCTTGAGCAGGGTTTGTGAGAGGCGCTCAAACTAGCAGCTATAAGTACACATAATGCAAGGGGGCGGGCATCAGGGAGGAAGGCTCTTCAAACGGAAATTATTCACCTAGGGTGACCCCAGCTAACATCCAATTTTGGAACCTAGTGGGGGGGGGGGTGCTGTCCCAGTTCTTTAAAACTACCAGGAAGGGGCGGCGTTAAAGAGGCCAGCGGGTTCGTGATAATTTCACAACTCGTTTCAGCCTGGGTGACAGCCTGGCATTGCTGTCCGCCTGCCCGCTCAGAGGCTCACGAGGAGACCAGAAAGAGACAACTGCGGATATTAGTTTACAAAACCGGTGGGTTTTTTTTGGTTTTTTTTTGCACCTGTTGAACAAATTGAGAATTTAGTCTTTCGAAGCCGCAAATCATACAGCTGTGGCTGGTTTTGCATCACCGCCCTATAGAATTAACACATTCTGCTTGGTAAAGTCGAATGAAACCCGCTGGATAATGTTATGGTTAACATATCGAATTACACAGCGCTTTGTACTTTTCCCCACATTAACTGAAAAATTGAAAAATGCGACATTTCCAAAATCTAACGTGAAATACTACTGTACTACTATTATGGCTTCCGGTAGACTTTTTATGCGATCTCATCTCGTAGTTTCTCTAATGACATGTTAAATAATAAAAGATCTAAATGATGTTCCTATCGTTTGTTTTTTTTTCTCTTTTAATTTCTGTCTCAATCCTGAAATTCTAGGTGATGCAAAACCTGTGGCCGCAGCTGCAGATGCATTCAAATGAAATGTTTTGCATCGGTTGATACTGCCTGCACGCACGCTTCTTTGTGACTGGCAGCAGAGTCTTTTTCTATGACTGGTATTGGTACAGCGAGACTAACATGTCTTTGTAATAGAGAGTCTCAGTTTCATGAGATCACGCAATCCAGCACACGAGAGAATTCACCAACGAGACCAGCCCATTCGGACCATCAGCGCTCGTCTGGTTCCTAGCAGCTGATTGATCTAAAAAAAACTCTTGTCAAGATGGGTCTTGAAGGATCCCAGTGATTTGGCAGCAATAACATAGCTAGGGAACACCCTGGCTAACCCATTCCATGCCCTCCCCGCGCTGCACGACTATTTGAATCCAGCTCTCCGCAGGTGAGGGTCATCGGTGTTGACCGGGCTGATATGAATATAATTTAGATCTTTCATTCAACATCATGTAGATTAGATAAAGGGGTGTTCAGAACAGAAAATAGGAGGCACTTTTTTACACAGATAATTGTGAGGGTCTGGAACCAACTCCCCAGTAATGTTGTTGAAGCTGACACCCTGGGATCCTTCAAGAAGCTGCTTGATGAGATTCTGGGATCAATAAGCTACTAACAACCAAACGAGCAAGATGGGCTGAATGGGGCCTCCTCTCGTTTGGAAACTTTCTTATGTTCTTATGCAATCAAAGAAACTACAAAATGATATTGCATAGAGTCTACCGGAAGTCATAATAGCAGTACAGTAGTATTTCATGTTAGATTTCGAAATGTCACATTTTTCCATTTTAACTTATGGGAAAACTACAAAGCCGTGTGTGATTCAATATGTTAACAAGGTAACATTATTCAGCAGGTTTCATTTCCACTTTATGAAGCAGCATGAGTTTGTTCTACAGGGAGATGCAAAGCTTTTGGCCATAGCTGTATATACCACAACAACCAATTATCACTTCAAAACTTTTCGGAATCGACAATCATAGAACTTTAACAAAAATAAATAAAATTCAATAAAAGTTTACAGAACACCAATGACCGGCCAGCTACACTGCACTGCCTTGCAAAAGTTACAACCAGCAAAAAACAAACTAACTACAAAACATTATTTACATTCATGCCTCAGCTATTAACCACACCATAGAAACGCTAAAGGAAACTTTGTAAGTTCAACAGCAAACGTTGCCACCAGACCCCCTTCTAAAAGTAAATCACTTTACATTCAAGCAATAATAAATAGTACAAATATTAGGGCTGACATGGATTACTGGGGTTCAGCGAGACCCCCCCCCAACCGTAGCGCCTCATTTCAAGGTTATTAAAACACGAAACGCTACAGACCTGTATACAATAGATGCTTGCATACACCTGGAAATATAACACTGCCTAGCTTTGCAAAAGTAAGCAACAACAGGTAAACTAAATACATTGCAAGCAGCCATCCATACATGTATACACTTATACATGCAAAGTAAAGAAAACAACTATTATTATTATTATTATTATTTTATTTCTTAGCAGACGCCCTTATCCAGGGCGACTTACAATTGTTACAAGATATCACATTATTTTTACATACAATTACCCATTTATACAGTTGGGTTTTTACTGGAGCAATCTAGGTAAAGTACCTTGCTCAAGGGTACAGCAGCAGTGTCCCCCACCTGGGATTGAACCCACGACCCTCCGGTCAAGAGTCCAGAGCCCTAACCACTACCCCACACTACTGCCCTGCACTATAAAATGCAAAAAGTTGGCATGAATTATGCTTCAATGAGACAGCTGGAACTCCTCAGTTATCAAAAATAAATATATACACACACATTTTAAATGCCGGTGTGAATTTAGGGGTGCGCTACTGTAGGTACCCTACATCTCTACGAACAGACGTGCGTCTCGGTGTGTGTACCCCAATACAGGTGCTGCACCAGAGCAGGGACGGGCTGGTGGATGAAATGCGCCGCTTCGTAAGAAAACTTTTTCAGGAGAATACAATCAGCCTGGAAAAAAAAAAAATATATATATATATATATATAAACAGCTGAACAAAATCTCTGAGCTTTCCTCCTGTTTTTGTCTAAGTCTGCACCTACCTCCTCTCTCTTGTTCCATCCTTTCCCACAGTAATGAGCAATAATCGCTTTCCTCACATGACTTTTAATAATAGGTGGGAGGGGAGGGGGCAGGGGTAACGCTGGGGAGGGAGGGGTGATAATCGCGGTCCTACGATCACCTCTTCATTGTAAGTCCCTCCCCCTCCTTTTTTTTCTGTTTTGAGTGTCGGAAACTCCTTTTTAAGCAACGATCCAGTCCCTTCGATACAAAATTTTAAAAAAAAATGTATACCTGATAACGTAACGAACGAATGAATTAAGAGTTCAGGAATCAGCCGTTGAAAGACAAGTCCAGCAAGTCATCACCCAGAATCCAGAATCCAGCTCTGCAGTTAAAATATATACCTAATAAATAAATCTCAATACTGATCATCTTCAAAGAGGCATGGCGGAGAGTCTTGCAGACATATCGGAGTTGGTTAAGGAGTTAAATCTGTTGTCGTGGTCGATGCACTTTTTTTTAAAAAGTAAGCAGCAGTTCGCAGGCTTTAAAAATAAATTTAAAAACAAAATGTCCAAAAGTTTTTTCTGCTGCCAAAACTGCAGCTTGTTCGTCCCCTTCCAGCTCGGTTGCTACTGCTCCGTTTTGCTGTCCTGATAAATTAATTATGAGTCCCTCCTCCTCTCCTCTCTCTCTCTCTCCCTCCCCCTTTCTTTCCTCCTCCTCCTCCTCCTCTCAGCTCCTGCTTCCTGTTCTCTTTTCTCAGCTGGAATTCTGCTGTCGAGAAAAGACGTCGACTGCGTTGTGGAAACGAGGACAAAAAACTGAAATCGGGAGGAGAGTAGGTAGGGGGCGTGTTATGGAATGTCTTAAACGGAGAGCTGGAGAGACTGGGAGGAGGCACTGTGGGGAACTTTACTGCATTATGACAAACTATACTGGGAAGTGCGCCTGCAGCTCCTCCTCTAACTCCAACTCTAACTCTGGGATCAGGATTAAAATAGCTCACAGGCATGCTGTACTCTGAGAGAGAGAGAGAGAGAGAGAGGGAGAGAGAGAGCGGGAGAGAGGGAGAGAGAGAGAGAGAGAGAGAGAGAGCGAGAGAGGGAGGGAGAGAGAGAGAGAGAGAGAGGGAGAGAGACGCTGTCGACGCACCCTCTCAACACCACCGCTCCCTCCGTCCTGGGAAGTTTTGTTATCTCTTAATGAGCTCAGTCTCAAAGCCACAGCACCAGTTGCTGAGAGATACTGACTGTGTGTGTGTGTGTGTGTGTGTTGGAGTATCTGTCTCTGTCTTTTCCATGGTTATACTATGCATTTACCATAGTTTATCCCGGTTTGCCATGCTTTTTAATATGCTTTACCAGACCTCTCTGTGCTTTACAATGCTTCCCTATGCTTTACCAGACCTCTCTGTGCTTTACAATGCTTCCCTATGCTTTACCACACCTCTCTGTGCTTTACAATGCTTCCCTATGCTTTACCAGACCTCTCTGTGCTTTACAATGCTTCCCTATGCTTTACCAGTCTTTGTAGTGCCAGCAGCACTAGTCAATATTCCTCCCGGTAACCAGGCTACTTGATTACTGCATATTTATAAAACTTGGATCTGTGAGCTGTGGCAGGTTAACACACACACACAGAGGCAGGCAGGCATCCAGACCAGTTAACTGCTAACAGTGACAGATTTATAATGGAGCCCCCTCCTCTGAGCTATAAAACACGGATACTGTTGACAAGAACAAGCCTGTCAAGGAATCAAACGGGAAGGAGGAAGGGAGGGGTTACTGTGTACAGATTCACTCCATCGTTGTGACCAGTTTAAACCAGGTTCTCAGTGAGGGTGAGGGTGAGGGTAATGGTGAGGGATGACCCCCCCACCCCCCCAGGTTTCGGGCTCCTGGAGTTAGGGGCTTTCCAGCTGCCCCCCAGCACGGCTGCTCGGCCTTTGAAACCTGAACCCATCTGTTCCTTCAGGAGGGATTAGAGGCGATGACGGAGACGAGAGCAGCACTAACCATGCAGAGCAGAGAGGGAAGGGAGGGAGGGAGGATAGATCTTATTAGGAAAGGGGAATAAAAGGAGTGACAAAGTAGAGAGGGGACGCATAGGTGAGCATTTTAATAAACATGGCACACCAGGGTAAACCACGGTAAATACCATAAACCTGAGGGAACACAGAGCCCCTGTGCGGCTTGGAACTTGGTTTCAGGAGACAAGGTTTCAAGTCCCTGCGCGGCACACCAGGGGAGACTTGGGGGTTTCATACAGCAAACCTCAAACTAGGACTCCTGGAACCAGGTTTCAAGCCGCTGCTCCTGAAAAAATGGCTTTGTGTTCCCTCAGGGCAGGCATTGAAATAAGTCTCCTATTGCATAGCAGTTTCCTCCTTACAGGTCTTAAGACGAGCCGGTTAGCCAGTGTTACTCTTATTAAACTCGCAGCAAAACCAGGAACGGATCAAACTGCTATGCAATGGGAGTCTTACTCCCATCCCCTGCAGGGAGTACAGCTTATCAAAGAAGCGCTCTCTCTCTCTCTCTCTCTCTCCCTCTCTCTCCCCCTTTCCCTCTCTCCCTCTCCTTCTCCATCTCTCCCTCCCTCTCCGTCTCTCCCTCTCCCTCTCTCACTCTCCTCTCCCCTCCCTCTCTCTTCCTCTCTCTCTCTCTCTCTCCCTCTCTCCCTCCCTCTCTCTTCCTCTCCTCCCTCTCTCTCCCTCTCCTCTCTCCTCTCTCCCTCCCTCTCCTCTCTCCTCTCTCTCTCTCTCCTCTCTCTCTCTCTCTCCTCTCTCCCTCTCTCTCTCCTCTCCCTCTCTCTCTCTCTCCCTCTCCTCTCTCCTCCTCTCTCTTCCTCTCCCTCCCTCTCTCTCCCTCTCCTCTCTCCCTCTCCCTCCCTCTCCTCTCTCCCTCTCCCTCTCCTTCTCCTCTCTCTCCCCTCTCTCTCTCTCTCCTCTCTCCCTCCCTCTCTTCTTTTCCTCTCTCCCTCTCTCCCTCTCCTTCTCCGTCTCTCCCTCCCCCTCTCTCTCTCACTCTCCGTCTCCCCCTCCCTCTCTCTTCCTCTCCCTCCCTCTCTCTCTCCGCCTCTCCGTCTATCCCTCTCTCCCTCCCTCTCTGCGTCTGGCTGACCTGCAGAGCTGCGGTCAGTGAAGTGAATGTCTGCTGCTCACAGGGAGTTCCTGGCCGTCATCGGTTTTCCGCAGCTCAAAATAAACAGACCCAGAATATCCCAGGCTCAGTCTTTCCACCCCCTCTACCCCCTCCACTGGTGTAACCCTAGATCACCAAAATACCAACCAAACCAAACCACACACACACACACACACGCACGCACGCACGCACACAAGCACAAGCACAAGCACGCACACACGCACAAGCACAAGCACAAGCACAAGCACACGCTGCCACTTCTTTCAGTTCATTCTTGTTTTATTAGTTTTTTTTCCACCCCTCCCTCCCTCCCTCTTCGAATCTGTCGAGTTGATAAACATGTTGCACAACAAGTCTGGTGCTGCCGTTTCTGTCCGTCTGCCTGTCTGTTTGTCTGCCTGCCTGACTGCCTGTCTGTGTCTGTCTGTCATATCATTCCTCTCTGAGAAGAAAGAGACAGAGAGAGAGAGAGAGAGAGAGAGAGAGAGATACAGAGAGGAGAAAGAGACACAGAGAGATACAGACAGAGAGAGAAGGAGCGAGAGACAGAGAGATACTGACAGAGACAGAGAGGAGAGAGAGACAGACAGATATAGAGAGGAGAGGGATAGACAGTGAGCGGAGAGAGAGAGATACAGACAGTGAGAGAGAGATACAGACAGAGAAGCGAGACAGATACAGACAGACAGAGAAGGAGAGAGAGACAGAGAGATATTGACAGAGAGAGATACAGACAGAGAGACAAGAGAGAGACAGGCAGAGAGACAGAGAGAGACAGACAGAGAGACAGAGAGAGACAGACAGAGAGACAGAGGTGAGACAGTGCTCTCCAACGCATGACTCTATAAGTCGCTCTGGTATGTGTGTCTGCTAAATGACTAAATAATAATAATAATTCATCTGTAAAAATAGAGCAGACTTATCGACAGAGTCAAGGACCTGCTGAAGTGTGACAGCGTCACCATGCCCAGCAGCCTCTCCTCCACAGCTATCAAACAGTCAGCAGTGCTGAAAGAGACAGCAAGTTCAAAGACACGCTGTCTCTCTCAACGAGCCCCCGTTTTTAACACTGTTAGCCCCCTGTCATGAACGGAGGAAGTCATTTGCCTGTGATTTACGCACAGGGGGAAATATAGACCAATGTCTGGACCAATTGATGACACTGAGAAAGACTTCTAGTGGAAACGTTAGTCATTGAATTCACACTGAAGACAGTGAGAAAGACTTCTAGTGGAAATGTTAGTTATTGAATTCACACTGAAGACGCTGAGAAAGACTTCTAGTGGAAACGTTAGTCATTGAATTTACACTGAAGACGCTGAGAAAGACTTCTAGTGGAAATGTCAGTCACTGAATTCACACTGAAGACGCTGAGAAAGACTTCTAGTGGAAATGTCAGTCACTGAATTCACACTGAAGACGCTGAGAAAGACTTCTAGTGGAAACGTTAGTCATTGAATTCACACTGAAGACCCTGAGAAAGACTTCTAGTGGAAACGCTTGTCTTTGAACTGGCTAAGTTTCTTTCAGCATTTTCTAAATCTGGCTTCTCTCTAGCTGCTGTCTGGCGCCGCTGCAGAGGGATGAGTTTAAACCTCACATTCACGGTCCAGGAATGTTAATGAGACGAGAATGGGGATGGCAGGATAATCCATGTGGATCAGAAGACCGGTGGAGCAGAGGAACACGCGACTGTGACTCGGAGCAGACAAGGATACTGAAGACAGCCCCCCCTCCCCCCCCCCTCACTTCAGCTGAGCAAAACCTGACACACTGCTGCTGTACCCTTGAGCAAGGTACTTTACCTAGATTGCTCCAGTAAAAAACCCAACTGTATAAATGGGGAATTGTATGTAAAAATAATGTGATATCTTGTAACAATTGTAAGTCGCCCTGGATAAGGGCGTCTGCTAAGAAATAAAATAATAATAATAATAATAATAATAATAATAATAATAATAATAATAATAATGTGCTATGCCCTGTATTTCACTGTATTTAATGTATTTGCATTGATCCTCACTATCTTGTAAAGCGCTTTGTGAGAAACTGCGGTAAGGTGTGGTAAGGTGTGGGAGAAACTGCGGTAAGGTGCGGTAAGGTGTGGGAGAAACTGCGGTAAGATCAACTCACCGTCCAGGGACAGCCAGTCTATCTGGGTGCTAGGCAGGGCTTTGGAGTTGCGAGCTCTGTACTCAAATAGCACAGAGGAGGAGATGATGTGATTCTCCTGGGCTACCTGTAGAGTCACCAGCCCAGCCTCGTGAGCTGAAACAAGGAACGAGAGACGAATTAAACAAACAGGCACACAATACTGCATGCAGACTGAACTGCTCCCTCCCTCCCTGAGAGAAAGGGGGCTCCCTCCAGTCCAGGGCAGGCTTGAGGCACGGAGACTGGACTGCTCCCTCCCTCCCTGAGAGAAAGGGTGCTCCCTCCAGTCCAGGGCAGGCTTGAGGCACGGAGACTGAACTGCTCCCTCCCTCCCTGAGAGAAAGGGGGCTCCCTCCAGTCCAGGGCAGGCTTGAGGCACGGAGACTGAACTGCTCCCTCCCTCCCTGAGAGAAAGGGGGCTCCCTCCAGTCCAGGGCAGGCTTGAGTTATGCCTCTATGTTGTACTAGTTGTTCTAAAAATTAAACAGGGTTCATTTTTTCAATTGCCCCCTGACAGTCAGAAAAGAGTTTAGAAAGCACTGGGAACAAAACCAAGCAACGCAGCTTTATTGCAGCAAGACACTGCCACCTGTTGGTCAACATAAAACACTGCAAATAATAGTCATAGACGACTGGTCTTACTTTGTGTCCCATGATATGAATTTGCATAGGGCAGCATTGTAAAGCAGAGAGAGGTATGGTAAAGCATAGGGAAGCATTGTAAAGCACAGAGAGGTGTGGTAAAGCATAGGGAAGCATTGTAAAGCACAGAGAGGTCTGGTAAAGTATATGGAAGCATTGTAAAGCACAGAGAGGTCTGGTAAAGCATAGGGAAGCATTGTAAAGCATAGAGAGGTGTGGTAAAGCATAGGGAAGCATTGTAAAGCACAGAGAGGTATGGTAAAGCATAGGGAAGCATTGTAAAGCACAGAGAGGTGTGGTAAAGCATAGGGAAGCATTGTAAAGCACAGAGAAGTATGGTAAAGCATAGGGAAGCATTGTAAAGCACATAGAGGTATGGTAAAGCATAGGGAAGCATTGTAAAGCAAAGCTAATTCAGTACAGCAGGGATGGAAATAAGACTCCCGCAGCATAGCAGCTTGATTCCATTCCTGGTTTTACTACGAGTTCAATAGGACACACATGAGCTTGTTTCCCCATCTCTGGCTGTACCTACCAGGGCAGTAGCAGCGCAGCACCCCAGACTGGATGAGCGAGGCTGGGACAGTGATGTGGTCGAAGAGGCAGGAGTACCGCTCGCTCCCCTCCATCCAGGGCCCGGTGATCAGCACCTTCACCCCACCCTGAGAACACACAAGCACCGCACACGTCACTGTTACTAATGAGTCATTCAGCAGACGCTTTTATCCAAAGCGATTTACAGAGACTAGGGGGGTGAACTCTGCATCATCAACAACTGCTGCTGCTGCTGCTGCAGAGTCACTTCCAATAGGACCTCGTTTGTTTGATGTCTCATCCGAAGGACGGAGCACAAGGAGGTTCAGTGACTTGCTCAGGGTCACACACACACAGGGAGTCAGTGGCTGAGCCGGGATTTGAACCTCCTGGTAACAAGCCCCTATTTTGGGCTACCCCAATAACCACAATACAACCTAGCCTTTAGACGACTACACAAGCACGCAGCCATATTGTACTCGCACGGTCTTGTGTAAGTGTTCAGTGGCTCACTTACACAAGGCAATCTCGAATCAAGTCTTATCTCACACGCTACCCCATGCATCTCTACATATATATATATATATCGCAATTTATCAAACTATCGTTATTCTTCACTGTGGTGAAACACGCAGCTCACCTCTGGGTAGGACCATTCCGGAGAAAAATCTGTGATGGTGACTGGCTGCCGTGCTTCCATCCCTCCAGCAGGGGGCGACGGAGCCCCGGCGGCCAGCTCGGGGTAGGGGAGGAAGTGGGGCGGGGAGATCTGCTGCAGCTGCGGGCTCAGGTGATAACTCCCCCCGGGGGCCAGTCCGGGAACTGCGGTGCCAGCGAGCGTGGGGGCGGTGACGCAGGCAGGAGGCGATGATATCATAATGGGAAAAGGCTGCGAGTGGGGTAAGGGGTTGGGGAGAGGGAGGGGCAAGGGCTGGACTGTGGTACCGCAAGAAGAAGCAGGAGGAGGAGGAGGAGTGGAAGTGCAGAAGGGCAGCTCTCCACCCAAGCGCCTCCCTTCATCCTCCGAGATGAACTCCGAAATCAGGTCCGGAAACTGGTTGTCAAAGGAGATCTCGAACTGCTCCTCCTCCATGCCTAGGCCCAGTCCGGTTCCAGCGTCACTGGGCTCAGCGGTCGCGGGCCCCAGGCTCCTCTGTATGATGCTGTAAAGATCCGATACGGTCGCGTTGTTTCCTCGCGGCTCGGACGCTCCAGCACCGGCTGAAGCAGAACAAGATGATAGTGATGAGGAAGAGGAGGGTGAAGAAGAAGGTGGAGGAGGAGGAGAGTGTCCTTCCAGCTGCCCCCTGCCCCCCGCCTCTCCCTCCCGCTCCCTCGGCCTCCCCGGGTCAGCGTTGGTGTCCATCGGCGTGTCCCCTTCTGTGGAGCCGGCTCGGAAGGTCAAGGCTGGGTTTTGATTTTCCTCTTCGGCCGAGCTGCTGCAATCCTGGATCCTGGTTTTGGCGTCGACGGGGGAACTCCTCTTCCTGTGTCGCGCTGGATGCGTTCCCCCGACCCCGATTTCCCCGGCATCGTCGTCTTGGATGAAAAACCGGTTCCCCTTAACCGGCGGCTGGGAGGTCTTGCCGCGTCGGTTGTCGCTGAGGCAGCCCATCTTCTCCGCCAGGCTAAGCCCCGAAGGTATGGCAGCAGTGGCGACAACGACCAGGCTACTGGGCCCCAGAGAGACCCGGCTTAGGGGCACGCTGGGGAACGTTTGGGCTGCTAGGCTGCTTGTGTAAGTGGAAGTGGAGTTAGAAGACGGGGAGGCAGGATGAGGAGGGGAAGGGAAGAGGGAGACGCAGACCGGGCTGGAAAGGGTTTTCGGGGTGGCGGAGTCGGCTACAACACAGTGCGGGGAGATCCGAGCGACGGCAGAGAGCGAGGGGGGCGCGCCGTTACTGTTAGTGTCAACGAGGGCGATCCTGTTGCTGTTAGCTGTGGGAGTTGGAGCGGTCCCAGCTGCAGGGGTAAGGGAGCAGGCTGGGGGGTGAGAAAGCTCCCCCCCTCTCCTCTCCCTCTCCTCCTCCCTCTCTCTCTCGCCCAGGCTCCCTACCCCCGGGGAGCGGCTGGAAGCCGGAGAGCAGAAGCTGACGGAGAGGGAGTCCTGGTTGGCGGCGCCCCCGTAGGTCTGCCCCTGCCTGGGGCTGTTGAGGAAGGAGTCGGGGTCGAAGGCAGCGGGGGCGGGAGGGGGTGTTCCGACGGAGGCTGGCGCAGGAACAGCAGGAGCGGGGCCGCTATCCGTGACTTCCATGCTGGCGTCCAGGGTGTCCGAAAGCATTAGCCCGCTGACGGAGCCCGGGACCAGGGCTAGGATGACGGGGGCTGCCCTCGGGGGTCCCAGCTCGGGGTGCGGGGGGAGCTGGGTAGCGGAATGGGAGATGGGGGCGCTGGTACTAACAGCAGCCAAAGTGTTAGTCTTTGCTATAAGCTGCTGGCTGGGGGTGAACCCATTATTGTCCACCGTACCGCCCCCTCTCCCTCCTCCTAGCCCCGTCGTCATGACGATCACTGCGTTCTGAGGTAGGCTGCCGGTCACCGCGGCGACGGGCACGCGCTGGTCCCCGTAGTGACCGTTGCCGAGGGCGGCGGTCGCCGGGGAGTTCTGGGCAGAGTCGGGGCTGCCGGCGAAGGAGGACTGGCTGGAGGAGTAAGAGAGCGGGGAGCCCTCCCCAGCACTGCTCAGCCCGGGACTCGTCCGCGCGCCCAGCGCCTTCCCCCCCTCCCTGTGAGGCAGGGGCTTATGCTGTTGTTGCTGTCGTTGTTGCTGAGTTGTTGGCTTCCTCTTCTCCCCTCCTCCTTCCTCCTCGCCCCCTCCCTGGTCCGTGTCTGGCCTCGGCTCGCCCGTGGAAAGGTTCTGCACCTCGGTCAGGGCAGGGTACGAGGGGCAGGGCCGCACCTCCTCCACTTTAGGGGAGATGATGCGGTGCTTGGTGCTGTTGCACTTGTGAGGAATATTACCCGGGGTTCCTGAAAGACAGGGAGAGAGGGAGAGATGGAAGAGAGGGGGGAGAGATGGAAGAGAGGGGGGAGAGATGGAAGGGAGAGAGGGAGAGATGGAAGAGAGGGAGAGATGGAAGAGAGGGGGGAGAGATGGAAGGGAGAGAGGGAGAGATGGAAGAGAGGGGGGAGAGATGGAAGGGAGAGAGGGAGAAATGGAAGAGAGGGGGAAGAGATGGAAGAGAGGGGGGAGAGATGGAAGGGAGAGAGGGAGAGATGGAAGGGAGAGAGGGAGAGAAGCGGAGTAAGAGAGGGAGAGAGGGAGAGATGGAAGGGAGAGAAGGGGAGTAAGAGAGGGAGAGAAAAAGATAAATTGAGGGAGAGTAAAAAGGAAAACTAATTTTAATTGAGTCTATTTTTTTTTTATTATGTAAGAATACCTAACACCTCCCCTCTCCCTCCCCCCTCCTCCCTCTCCCCATCTCCTCCTCTCCTCCCTTTCCTCTCCCCTCCTCCTCCCCTCCCCATCCCTCTCCTCTCCCCATCCCCCTCCTCTCTCCCTCTCCCCATCCCCCTCCTCTCTCCCCTCTCCCCTCTCTCCCTGACTCACCCAGGTCTCCGCTGCAGAGGCAGGTGTGGGTCCGGGGCTGTGGCTTTGCTTGGTGACTCTCCAGAATCTGCTGCACCAGCTGTTCGATGCCATTGCCGCAGGTCCACTTCACACCGTGAACTGAAGAGAAGGGAAGACGGGAACACAACAGAACAGCCTCAGACCCTGCGCGCACAGCTCTGTCTCCACACTGGGTTTGCCAGCCACATTAAAACAGGGTTTGTAACAAGAAATCTCCCGAGTTCATTTTTGAAATACCAAAAAAAAAACAAAAAAAAACCACACTCTGCAAACTCAGTGACAAACGTCTCGACTCAGAAGTCCAGGGGAGGGTGCTGGGATCTGATCGGCAGGTATTAAATAAATTCATTCATTGATGAAGCAGACTGAGAGTGAATTTTCCTCTCATCCGGGGCGCTGACATTTTCACTGCAGTACTGAGGCTGTAAACTATGTTTTCGTCGTCAGTTTACAGCCTCAGTGCGCACGATTACACTTTGCTGTGCTTTTACTGGGAAACTTTTATTAGGGTTAGTTTACCCTGTTTTTTTTAATATGCTTTACCAGACCTCTCTGTGCTTTACAATGCTTCCCTATGCTTTACCACACCTCTCTGTGCTTTACAATGCTTTTCTATGCTTTACCAGACCTCTCTGTGCTTTACAATGCTTCCCTATGCTTTACCATACCTCTCTGTGCTTTACAATGCTTCCCTATGCTTTACCACACCTCTCTGTGCTTTACAATGCTTCCCTATGCTTTACCACACCTCTCTGTGCTTTACAATGCTTCCCTATGCTTTACCACACCTCTCTGTGCTTTACAATGCTTCCCTATGCTTTACCAGACCTCCCTGTGCTTTACAATGCTTCCCTATGCTTCACCAGACCTGCCTGCCTGTCTATCTGTCTGTCTGCCTGGCTGCCTGGCTGTCTGCACTCACACATGGGTCTGAGCTGGCAGATGAGTTCCTCTTTGGACCATCTGAGCCACTCCCTGCGGTCGCTGCTGCTGGAGCAGAGGATGGGTCCGCAGACCTTGCAGCCGTCCTCGCTGGCCGGCACGTTCAGGTAGTGCACCAGCACGATGTCGGGGTTCTGCGGGGAAGAAAGAGGCAGGAGTAAGAGAGGGGCGCCTCACACTGGGATAGCACAGGGGCGCCTCACACTGGGGATAGCACAGGGGCGCCTCACATTAGGGATAGCACAGGGGCGCCTCACATTAGGGATAGCACAGGGGCGCCTCACATTAGGGATAGCACAGGGGCGCCTCACATTAGGGATAGCACAGGGGCGCCTCACATTAGGGATAGCACAGGGGCGCCTCACATTAGGGATAGCACAGGGGCGCCTCACATTAGGGATAGCACAGTGTTTCTTTAACAAAACACACAGCAAAGCAAACAAGTGAATGCAAACATCCAAGGATGGTAATAAGACTCCCGTTGCACAGCAGTTTGATCCATTCCTAGTTTTGCTACGCGTTTAATAAGACGCACCTGAGCTTGTTGTTTAGACAAACTGTGGCTCATCAAGCTGGTTGTAAAACCTGGAATGGGTTTAATAGGATGCAATAGGAGTCTGATTTCCATTCCAGCATAACCACACTTCATCATTATTATTATTATTATTATTATTATTATTATTATTATTATTATTATTATTATTATTATTATTATTTAGTCATTTAACGCTTTTATCCAAAGTGACTGGGGGGTGAACTCTGCATCATCAACAACTGCTGCTGCTGCTGCAGAGTCACTTCCAATAGGAGCTTGTTTGTTTTAGGTTCAGTGACTTGCTCAGGATCACACACACACACACACACACACACACACATGGAGTCAGCGGCTCAGCCAGGATTTGAACCTCCTGGTATTGAGCCCTCTTTCTTTAACCACCAACATGAAACAGACGGAGGGAGCTCGCTCACCTGCAGCAGCCAGTAGCACCTCCTGTGGAATGTTGGGACGATGGAAGAATGGACGTAGCAGCCATAGAGACACTGTGGACACAAGCAGGACACAGGCAGGGAGTGAGTCAGCAGGAAGCCAGTCTAGCAGGCTCCACCTGACTCTGGTCTTTATTATTATGATTATTTCTTAGCAGACGCCCTTATCCAGGGCGACTTACAATTGTTACAAGATATCACATTATTTTTTACATACGATTCCCCATTTATACAGTTGGGTTTTTACTGGAGCAATCTAGGTAAAGTACCTTGCTCAAGGGTACAGCAGCAGTGTCCCCCCCACCTGGGATTGAACCCACGACCCTCCGGTCAAGAGTCCAGAGCCCCTAACCACTACTCCACACTGCTGTCTTTGTTGCTTGTTACCTGTGTACATCTGAACTGTTACACTCTCGCACCACTAAGGGATTTCCTTTTATCTTAGCCTCTCACTGAACTGAAGACCCGCTGATTCTCCTTGGCTAGAGCAGGCTAAAACTAAAGGAACACAAGGTCACTTTCTCAGGGACTGTGGCTTGAAACCTGGTTCCAGGAGATCACGAGGAGACCTACAGCTGCGGCCAAATGTTTTGCAATTACCTAGAATTTTAGGATTGAGATATAAATTTGAAAAAAAAAAACAAAAAAACTATATGAACATAATTTAGATATTTTATTTTACATCCTGCAAACAAAGAAACAAAAAAAAAAAAGTCTACCGGAAGCCTTAATAGTCGTACAGTAGGATTTCACGTAAGATTTCGAAATGTCACATTTTCTGTTAAGTATACGGGGAAAAGTACAAAGCGGTGTGTGATTCAATATGCTAACATCACATTATTCAGCAGGTTTCATTCGACTTGATGAAGCAGAATGTGTTAATTCTATAGGGGGAGGCAAAACCTTGGGCCAGAGCTGTAGAGCAGATAACACATTAATTACATTCCATCATAAAAAAACTGTAAAATGAAAAAGAAAAGAAAAAAACAACAGGTTTCTTCTCTGCTGTCTCCTTTTGCCCCACTTTTTGCACAGTCACCTCTTTATTAAGTGATGTTAAAAAATATCTGGAATGGAAAAGGTTTCTGTGCGGAAATGCCAGCAGTGCAGTGACCCCGGGGAGCCATGCAGGGGGCGCCACTCACCTCCATGCCCTGCACTTTCAGCTTCATGTGATCCTCTCTGGTCGTCTTCCCGTCTTTCCTCTTCTTCCAGCAGTAGCCGTCGTTGCGGTACTTCACCTTCTTTCTGTTGTACACGATGATTGAACCATTCTGGGGTCTATCAGGAGGGAGAGACACACGGTGAACTACAGGGAGCTCATTTAAAACTCACACTAGCCCTGCTGCTGCTGCTGCTGCTGCACCCAGTCCTGGGGTTCAGAGCTCCCCTCAATGAAGTCTGTTATTATTATTAATATTGAAATGATCAGGAGCCAGGAGTTTGAGCAGGGTTACAAACTCACACTAGCCCTGCTGCTGCTGCTGCTGCTGCTGCACCCAGTCCTGGGGTTCAGAGCTCCCCTCAATGAAGTCTGTTATTATTATTAATATTGAAATGATCAGGAGCCAAGAGTTTGAACAGGGTTACAAACTCACACTAGCCCTGCTGCTGCTGCTGCTGCACCCAGTCCTGGGGTTCAGAGCTCCCCTCAATGAAGTCTGTTATTATTATTAATATTGAAATGATCAGGAGCCAGGAGTTTGAGCAGGGTTACAAACTCACACTAGCCCTGCTGCTGCTGCTGCTGCTGCACCCAGTCCTGGGGTTCAGAGCTCCCCTCAATGAAGTCTGTTATTATTATTAATATTGAAATGATCAGGAGCCAAGAGTTTGAGCAGGGTTACAAACTCACACTAGCCCTGCTGCTGCTGCTGCTGCTGCTGCACCCAGTCCTGGGGTTCATAGCTCCCCTCAATGAAGTCTGTTATTATTATTAATATTGAAATGATCAGGAGCCAGGAGTTTGAGCAGGGTTACAAACTCACACTAGCCCTGCTGCTGCTGCTGCACCCAGTCCTGGGGTTCATAGCTCCCCTCAATGAAGTCTGTTATTATTATTAATATTGAAATGATCAGGAGCCAGGAGTTTGAGCAGGGTTACAAACTCACACTAGCCCTGCTGCTGCTGCTGCTGCACCCAGTCCTGGGGTTCAGAGCTCCCCTCAATGAAGTCTGTTACCTGAAAAAAAAACGTTACCTTGTTTTGAGGGAGCAGGACAGCCACTCTTCATGCTTATCAAACGTGATTAAGTACGAAGCGATCTCCTGGAAAAATAACAAGAGGCGATTCAGGCTTTGTAAAGTCGAATGAAACCTGCTGAATAATGTGCCTCTCTACCAGTCCTCGCTGTGCACCAGGGCGCTTCCCATGAGTGCGCGCTGTGCGAGGGTGCGGAGTACGAGTGCGTGCTAGACCAGTGCATGCTGTAGGAGTCCTCGCTCACTCGCTCGCTCACCTTGTTCGTGTTCCACCTCTGCCGCTCCTTGGGGAGCGCCGTGCACTTCGGCACACATTCCAGGAGTTTGTTCGGCAAAAACATCTTCGCGTGTTTATTGTTTTCTAAAGGGAAGAAAAAAAATGCATGAATGAATATATATGTAGGGTGCAGAGAATTGAGAAACAGCTGACAGGTCTCTATCTAGCCAAGGAGAACCTGGATCAAACAGGATACTCATCAATCACTAGAAATACAAGAGGACAAGTAATCGATAAACTGAAAACTCACTATTTTAATAATTAGCTACGTCTTCTTTAGATAGCACGGCTAGGTAGCTGGAGAGAGAGAGAGAGAGAGAGAGAGAAGGAGCGAGAGACAGAGAGATACTGACAGAGACAGAGAGGAGAGAGAGACAGACAGATATAGAGGAGAGAGATAGACAGTGAGAGGAGAGAGAGAGAGAGAGAGAAGGTGGGGCTGACAGTTAAAAATTCACACTATCACATGATTTGACATGTTTGAATCCCTTACCGGAGAGCTCAGTGGAGGTCTCTTTGTTGTTCATGTTGAACCCCTGGAGAGACCCCCCCCCCCCACCGACCCCGTCCGCCCCCACCCGTCCCAATCACAGGCTCAGCTTCTAATCCTTCAGATCTCCCTCTGCGCTGCGACCCAGCCCAGCGTCGACACTGGAAAGAGAGAGAGAGAGAGAGAGACACAGCATGTAATTAATACTACGAACAGCAGGGTATCTACCAGCACAGCACTGACACTGGAGAAAGAGAGAGAGAGAGAGAGAGAGAGAGAGAGAGAGAGAGAGAGAGAGAGCGATCCCAGCTCAGCCACTGACTCCCTGTGTGTGTGTGATCCTGAGCAAGTCACTTAACCTCCTTGTGCTCCGTCCTTCGGATGAGACGTCAAACAAACAAGCTCCTATTGGAAGTGAGCAGCAGCAGCAGTTGATGAAGCATAGTTCACCCCCCTAGTCTCTGTATGCCGCTTTGGATAATAATAATAATAATAATAATAATAATAATAATAATAATAATAATAATAATAATAATAATACCACTATCAACAGCAGTGTGGCTCAGCAGTTCAGTGTTTTGTTTTTTTTTGTAGTAGCAAATCAATTTTAAATTAATTGTATATCATTAATTGTATATCACGATTCTCTAATTCAGACAAACAGAGATATGAGACATGTGTCTTGTGTGTGTGTGTGTGTGTGTGTGTGTGTTCAGGAGACTCGAGGGTTCAGCAGCCTCGGATCCCATGCCCAAGCCAGCTTCCTCCTCCACACCCAGGAGCTCGAGAGCGGACGTCTGTTTTGCTGGCTTTTAATTAAATTCCTGTAAAATGTACTGTTTGCAAACCTTTCACTTTTCAGTACTGCCAGCAACAGACAGAATAAACTATTTGCTGTGCTATTAATAGGGGATCTGATATCAGTGTTAAACCTGATTAAGTCACTCAATCTAATTGTGTTCCTACGGCTACAAAACCTGATTTAAAACAATTTTTTTTTTTTTTTAAGTGCAAAATTTAACGTAATTTTTAATTTGAAAAAATAAATAAACATTTTCTTTTTCAATCAACTTACCGGAATAACATCGATAAACAATCAGTTCGCCTGCTCGTGTACGATAAACTAAATGACAAACATCAGTCAATAAATAGACAAAATAAAACACAGCTCATTAACCTCGGTGAACGACAACGCACCACACTCAAACGCACAACCAGCAAATAACTCCACCCTCATTGTTTTTCTTCCTACCTACTTCCCTCCATCCCCAGCCGTCTCTTATCCTTCCTTTCTTTCTTTCTTTCTTTCTTTCTTTCTTTGCAGGGCTGTTCCACAGTAGAAGCTGCCCTGGACGGTGTAGAGCCTCTAGTTTCTCTCTCTCGTTAGCCGTATTGGTAATAATAACCCATTCACACAGGCCGGTTACCTGTCACTGATCACACTCAGCTAGTGTTTCCACTGAGCCCTCTGCATCAGGATCCTCTCTGCATTAATATTGCATGCGGCTCTCTGTGCTGGCTAGCACCCAGATCCGTCCTGGATACCAGACTCCCTACAGTGTACACAGCATCTCTCTGTAGAGTTACAGTATCTCTCTGCAGGGTTACAGCATCTCTCTGTAGGGTTACAGCATCTCTCTGTAGGGTTACAGTATCTCTCCGCAGGGTTACAGCATCTCTCTGTAGAGTTACAGCATCTCTCTGTAGAGTTACAGTATCTCTCTGTAGGGTTACAGCATCTCTCTGTAGAGTTACAGCATCTCTCTGTAGGGTTACAGCATCTCTCTGTAGAGTTACAGCATCTCTCTGTAGGGTTACAGCATCTCTCTGTAGGGTTACAGCATCTCTCTGTAGGGTTACAGCATCTCTCTGTAGAGTTACAGCATCTCTCCGCAGGGTTACAGCATCTCTCTGTAGGGTTACAGCATCTCTCCGCAGGGTTAGTCTCTTCTAGTTTCAATAACCCTGATGAAGGCACTAGAGCCCAAACGCTGGTCTGCTTGACTCAGTTTAGTTTCAATAACACTGATGAAGGCACTAGAGCCCAAACGCTGGTCTGCTTGACTCAGTTTAGTTTCAATAACACTGATAAAGACACTAGAGCCCAAACACTGGTCTGCTTGACTCAGTTTCTTATACTTTAATAACACTGATGAAGGCACCACCCGAAATCTATTTGACTTTAACCGACTCACACTACTGAAGAGGAGCCAACGCTCACACACACACACACACACACCGCACGCACGCACGCACACACACACACACCGCACACACACACCGCAAGCACGCACGCACACACACACACACACACACACACGCACACACACACACACGCACACACGCACACACACACACACGCACACACACACACACGCACACACACACACACACACGCACGCACACACACACACACACACACACACACACGCACACACACACACACACACACACACACACACACACCGCACGCACGCACGCACACACACACACACCGCACGCACGCACGCACGCACACACACACCGCAGGTCCGATGTTTCGTATTTCAAAGACGTCAGATGCACACGAGCTCCATTCAAATCTGCAACAGGCTTCATGAAAGAATAATTGCCTGGAGTCACCTTGAAACCCTGCCTGCAATTTTTTTTTTTTTTGGTGAACCGATACAGATGTATTCAGTTTATAAACTGGGTACATGAGACGGTTTAATTTCCTAAATGGTTCAGCTCTAGGGTTACTCACGCTTCGACACTGACGGACGTTCCCCAGACCCAGATCAGAACTAGCCTTGAATTTCACTTCCTAAAGTAAATCAGCCAATCACGGTGAAGTGTTTGCCAACATTCCATCACCTCTTGCCCTGCGTATATAAAAACCCGCACCGAGGATTCCAGCGTTCAAAAATCAAAATGTCTTCTTAAAAACCCGTAGTAAAACCAGGAATGGATCAGACCGCCGTACAACGGGAGCCTCATTTCCATCCCTGAAACTATTACCACCCCTATTAAAAGGCCATTTCACATACTGGTGGTCTGTTACAGCGCCCTCTAGGAGCACTCGGGTGGTACTGCACCACAAGTTTTCCTTCCAGAGCAGTAACTGTTTTTATTTATTTATTTATTTATTTATTTGGCAGACGCCTTTATCCGACTTGCAGGGGTTACAGGGCAGCACAGGGTTACAATGCAGGATTCATTTTTAAATCCAGTACGGTTTACAGTAAGTGCAAATAACATGACAAGAATACAATACGAAACAGGATGCAACAATTTGGGCTCATTTGAATCGGTCAAATTGAGGAGCAGGCATCTTACATAAACACACATCCTCTGCAGACTGAGGGCTCGGAACACTGGTTCCCATGGAGACAGCATGAGAACTCTAGAGAGTCTGTGAGACTTTAGTTCTCTCTCTCGCTAATGCATTGCGACTCTTAAATGGTTGGGTTTTTTTTTAATGTTTATTTAGTCTGCCCAATTATTTTACCCCCTGGTTTTCTCCCCAATTTCGGATGTCCAATTACTCCAACCCCTCCCCCCAGCTTTAATAAAGATGAGTCTCTTTCTTAGTAATATCTTGCGATCTCCTTCGCACGCTCCGCTTGGCAGATCTAAAAGCCCATTTAGTTGTTTCACAGAAATAAATGAAATCAATTTTGCTGTGAACGCGTTTCTCAGCGTGGGACTGAGATGCACGAATGGCTGAACGGGGATCAACTGAATTCTTAAAAGGAGAGGAGAAAAGTCGAGGTGAACCACCGAAAATCAGAAGCACTAATTATTACAGACAGTGTGGAAAGTGACAGTGAGTATTCAAAGACTGTGAAGCAAGCTCTCCCAGTCCGATCACTGAGAAACTCTGCCCTAGAGACACCTCACACAGGAGCAGTGAATGCATTAGACTGCCATGTGAAGCATCACAATAGCAGCGCCTTGACCTGCAACTAAATCCACAGAAAAGACTTTCTTTCATTCTTTTTTTTTTTAAATTAGATGAATTGATCGACAGATAATCAACGACTATTAACTCTTCAATTAGATACAGCGTTTTGGCTTCAGCACAGACGGAATTAAGTTTAAACATTAATTTAAAAAATTATTATTATTATTATTATTATCATTATTATTAGCCATGCTTAGTTACCTTACCTCACTGAAGAGGAAAAAAACGCCACACCAGTAGACTTCTGCATGACATTTTTTTTTTAATGGATTTTGGACAAGCTGAAGAGAAAGCCAAGAAAAGAGACAGCGGTGGTGTCTGCAGAGCTCTGAATGTGGCGTCGGCCTCTCTCGCCCTCTCCCTCTCTCTCACCCCCTCCCTCTCTCTCCAACGCTAGTTGCTTGGTTACTAGAACCTCTTGAATCTCGCTCGGGTCTCTCCCAAGTCTTCACCAGGTAGCGAGGGAAACAGCAAAAACACACAGTGCCGTCTCATTATTAACTGTGGCATGCACAGAACAATGTACTGTTTTCTACTCTACTGAAATGCTGATATGATTGAACAGCCCCCTGATGGCTGAACGGTACGTCACGCGTCTCTGTCATTGATGTGGTTTCTATGCGCAACCTCCTCCACGCGTCCTCCTGCTTGGGTCAAGCTTTGACAACGTTGCACGCAATATGAACCGCCCTGTATATAAGCGCAAGAGACAACGCTGACAAAAAAAAACTTGTCCGAAACTTTCTCAAAAGAAATCCGAGGACCGGGGTCTGTTTTCTTTATTATTTGACTGGGTCCCAGAATGCAACAGGAAGCGTCTATTCAAGCCTAAAAAAAAAACAACAACTCCAGATCTGTAAGCAGGTGCAGGTGTTGCTAGGCAACTGTAGCAATTTTCCATAGAGAGCGAAAAGACAGACCAGTCACACACACACACACACAGCGACAGACAGACAGACAGACAGACACACACACACACAGCGACAGACAGACAGACAGAAAGACAAACACACAGCCACAGACAGACACACACACACACACACAGCGACAGACAGACAGACACACACACACACACACACACACAGTGACAGACAGAAAGACAGACAGACACACACACACACAGACACAGTGACAGACAGAAAGACAAACAAACACACAGCCACAGACAGACAGACACACACACACACACACAGCGACAGACAGACTGACAGACAGACAGCCAGACACACATACAGACACACACATACTGATAGACAGATAGACACACACATACAGACTGACAGACAGACAGCCAGACACACATACAGACAGACACACACATACTGATAGACACACACATACAGACTGACAGACAGCCAGCCAGACACACATACTGATAGACAGATAGACACACACATACTGAGACTGACAGACAGAAAGACACACACACACACATACAGACAGACACACACACATACAGACAGACAGACAGACAGACAGACAGACAGACAGACAGACACACACACAGACAGACAGACAGACAGACAGACAGACAGACAGAAAGACACACACACAGACTGACAGACAGAAAGACACACACACACACATACAGGCACACACACGCCAAGAAATTAGATTCTGGTTCAAGCTATGAAGAAGCAGAGAGACTATAAAAGACTACTCAAAGTGTATTCCAACATGAAAAAAAGCAACAACGAAAAACATGTTCACTGTGGGCGTTACTCAATCACTGCAAAATGAGAAATTCCTTCTTGAACACAGCGTGCGGTTTTTGGTTTTTTTTTCCCATCCCCAGCTGTGTTGTTTGGATCAGCCCCAGCCTCAGACACACAATTCCCTTTTAAGGATTCAACAGCAAGGCTGGTTCACAGACCCCAGATTTCACTTGCAAATCTCTGAGGAGCTCCGATCTCTCTCTCCGACACGGAGCCCAGCTGTTCTCCTGAGCACCAGCACAGGGGACAGCCAGAGCTGCCCTGTTTGCAAGCACGGTCCAATCGTAGGCCAGCTACGGTTCTGAAGAGTCGCGTCCTAAATTCTTTAACAGATTCGCCTAGCTTGATAAAACACAGCCAGTCCTGGGTTTCAGGAGATGCAAAACTCCACAGCTGTACTGTTGCTTATGTGATCAGAAGGCAGGGTGTTTGATGTTAAATAAATGGTTCCTCTTCCATTGAAGCAGGGCTGTAATGTAACTATACACTCATCTCACGATATGATGCGTTTCACGGTTTGCAGGTCGCGATACGATACAAGCGACGACCCTTATGGGCTCCTTGCATGACGCATAATAATATCAAATAATATCATTTAAATGGAAATGAAATGAATTAGGCAGAGATTGCCAACTATAGAACCAGGGATGGAAAAAGACTCCTATTGCATAGCAGTGTCACCCATTCCAAAGTTTTACTTCAAGCTTGATTAACAAGCTCAGGTGCGTTTTTATCAGGTTTGTAGTAAAACCAGGACTGGATAACACCGCTATGCAACGGGAGTCTTATTTCAATCCCTGTACAGAACGCAGTTATGCTAGATTTAGAGTGTGGGGTAGTGGTTAGGGCTCTGGACTCTTGACCGGAGGGTCGTGGGTTCAATCCCAGGTGGGGGGGGGACACTGCTGCTGTACCCTTGAGCAAGGTACTTTACCTAGATTGCTCCAGTAAAAACCCAACTGTATAAATGGGGAATTGCATGTAAAAATAATGTGATATCTTGTAACAATTGTAAGTCGCCCTGGATGAGGCCGTCTGCTAAGAAATAAATAATAATAATAATAATATATTTCAGATCCCTTTTGGGTGCTACAATGAACAATGCTGTGCTTGTAGTTTTGTATTACTTTACAAACTTCTATTACAGAACTTGAGATCCTGTAAAGAACGCATCACGATTCCTCGTTACACGCACCAGCACTAATTAGATTCAAGCTTCAGTACGGTTTCTTACATGACTTGAAATAAAAACACACTCAGACCTGGGATTCAGAACAATTAAAGAATATTATTTCAATATACTTCAAATCAACTGCTCCTGCCTTATATTATTATTTATTTCTTAGCAGACGCCCTTATCCAGGGCGACTTACAATTGTTACAAGATATCAAATTATTTTTACATACAATTACCCATTTATACAGTTGGGTTTTTACTGGAGCAATCTAGGTAAAGTACCTTGCTCAAGGGTACAGCAGCAGTGTCCCCCCCACCTGGGATTGAACCCACGACCTCCGGTCAAGAGTCCAGAGGGGGAAGGGAAGGGATGGGGAACGATTCATCCCGCATCGTGGTTCACCAAGCGGTCCTTGAAGGAACAGCGAGTGTGTTTTACTGCTGGTATGAATACAGCTCCCTGTCCCGTTTAAAGGCTGTCTTTTAACACAAGACCCCCATCCTTAAATGACCATTGCATCTTCCCATGTGTCGCACAAGCGGTCCATCCGGACCAGCGCACGTGTTGTGACCCACACCGTATGACGTCATCCCCGCTGGAATGGAATGAGGACACAGACACTTGCTGCATCACGACTGACGTCACAAACGAGTTTAGAATTCTCTGCCGGACTATCAAGTAATAAGAATCGTCGCCTCTGCTTCAGAATTATTTATATTTAGGATTTGGGACACAGGCCGGTAGGGTTATTTAATTACCGCTGCACCTGCTGCATTCTTAATAAAAGAACAAAGTGTAAATTAACACCTGTCTAATTTCTGAACCGGGATGCATCCCGCGGCTCATCAAAACAACAACTATAATAATAATCATAATAATAATAATAATAATAATAATAATAACGCTTCTGGCATTATATAAGCAGCTATCTATCTAGATCGGTTTGATTTGACCACGTCTCAATAATGAACGCACTTTTCACGCTACAGTAGTTGCATCGCTCACGAAATGCCGGTGTGGTGTTTACAATAGAAAACTATGATACTTGTTCTTAAACCGCGTCTCACGTGTGTCAAACAGAAGCTGTCTGTATTATCACCAGCGTATTTGCCTGATGTATGTAAATGCTAGTTTGCTATATGAACAATGGTCATCATATGATGTTGTTGTTTTTACAACGTCTTTAGTTGAAGGAATCTGTGCTTAGATAGTGTGTGTTTTTATACATAAATCGTGACACCAGCGTTTTTTTTTTTAAACAATAAAATGGCAAGTGTCGCTCCCTACCACCGGTACCGTCCAATTAATTCATTTATTATCTAAAATATCGATTAAGGGACATGGTGAACAACTTGTTGTAAGGAAAATCTGACACCACGACAGGACTTTACTATCATCAACAAAACACGTGTTGTTGCCGACGATCGCAACATTGAAACAGCAAACACACATGAAAAAACAAATTAAAAGAAAAACACACAAATGGTCTTGCTTTATTATTCTTTAGAACCGTGTGTGAATCAAACAGTAAACCACAAATCAACTGCACTGCATAAACAAATCAAGTAATAATAATATTAACAAAAAAAAATGACTTTCAAAACAACAGATTCTGTAAAATACTGAACACCGCGTATCAAGCGACTATTAACACAAAAAAAATCGCCAATAACGACAGAACTAGGAGGACCAGCAGAAAGCGCATATTGTTATATTATGATTGCTTGCTATGCACATGATTAAATATAAGTAAATATATTTAATGTACGTGATACTCATGATGAGCAGCTTTCAACTCGTTGTATAATTAAATACAAAACAGTGACGCTCCATCTTTCTGTATTTTGTAGAAGTATAAATTACTCCGGTAAACACAAATAACATTCATAATACTTGGACGGTTTTTGTTTTTATTTCCTTTTAAAAACTGCCATTTCTGAAAAAAAAACTGTCTCAAGCATATTCACACGGGTAGAAAATGAATAAAAATATTACATTACAATTTAAAACCAGCTTAAGCATGTCAAAGAATTTGTCAATAAACGGACCCAGCGTCTGAAGTTGGGCACAGGCTGAACTACACACACCTTTTCCCCCCCAAATTTTAGGCACCCTGTTGCGCGTCTGGGGACCCACACAGCAAAACACCCTCAAAAATGGACTGGAGAAACCATTTTATAAATAACATAGCAACCTGCGACAACACACACACACACACACACAGAAAAAGCTTCATAACACAACCAACACCGCCTAGCAGAACCCCGGTCCCTTCCTTCCTTCCTTACTTTATTTATTTATTTATGTATTTTTTACAGCCCCCGCACGGTGGAAACAAAGCGAAGGGAAGACGGGAAAGCAGGTAACAGAAGTTGACAGTTTTCATATTGACAGAAACCCCCCCCCAACGTACCTTCCGGCTTCATGACGGTGGCCATTTTCTAAAAGGAGCCCGTTGCGTTTGCTCGACGCGTGACGTCAGCGCGCACGGCCAGCCTGTGCGTTCCGTGGGCGTGTGTGCGTGTGTGCGTAACAAACCATGCAGCTGTTTCCTCCGTGCCTCTATTAAAAACTAATATTTGCCGTCTCATGTTGCCCCCAGTCGCCTTTATTGTTTTCACAAGACCACCGAATTCCAGTGTAATTCAGGTTTTAAAAATGCACATTTGATCTGTTTGACTATTTTAATGAAAAAAACAAAAATGCAGAAACATACAGAGAGAGAGAGAGAGAGAGAGAGAGAGAGAGAGAGAGAGAGAGAGAACTTAAAAACAGCGCAGAGCTCTCTAGGAGGAGAATCAGGATCCAACAAGATACTTATCAATCAGAACAAAAAGTAATTGAACTGAAAACTCACTCTTTTAATAATTAGGTTCATAAATTAGTTATCTTCTTCATTATATACATATATTAAAGTATCCACAAGCAAACCCAATATTATGCAAGCATGTCATAACACTTAAAGCAAAGAAAGTCAATATTGGTAAATATTAATAAATGCAATGAAGCCTTTTTAATATTCTGCTGTCTGTTGTAATTGATGACGCAGGGCTCTGTGAGCTGCAGTTTAAATGGGCTATCAGGGAGCGGCTGTCGGACGCATTGCATCTACAGGTTTATTTTTTAACACAAACAGACCCAACATGTTCTCCCAAAACCGTGTGCTGTATAAAGATTGCCCAGCCCACAGCTGTACTGAACAGGAAAAAAACAGCAACTTAAAACGGATTTAAAGTCATACAAACACAATTATGTGCTAAAACGCAATTAAAACCAGTGGTATATGTCAAGTGTCGGACAATAAATAAATAAATATTGGGGTCCACCGTGGGTAGCGGGGGCCCCACTGATTCGCTTCAGCCAATGAGCTGAGTTTTACTCTTCACTGGGGAAACAGAAGCCCCAGAATTCTTTGTGGGGTGGCTGAGTGAGAAAGCCCTCTGGCGCCATCTGTCTGTCTGCAGTCGCCATGACATAGGAAGACCCTGGGTCCGCACCAGGAGCTGCACAGAATTCCTCCTGGGATGCTGGGAACTGGAAAGGAAGACAGGGATGAAACTACAGGGAATACAGTACAGCACACTAGACTTCTTAAATTTCTTTTGGGAGTAGGGGGAGGCACTTTTATTATTGATTGATTGATTGATTGATAAATTGTGTTTGTTTGTTTTTTAACGCCCCCCCCCCAAAAAATTGTGACTTTATGATTATTATTATTTAGTCATTTATCAGACTCTTTTATCCAAAGCGACTTACAGAGACTAAGGGGGTGAACTCTGCATCATCAACAACTGCTGCTGCTGCTGCTGCAGAGTCACTTCCAATAGGAGCTCATTTGTTTCACATCTCATCCGAAGGACAGAGCAGTTAGTAGTTTTGTCGTTGAATGCATTTTTCTTTCAGTATTTCTCAGTCCAGCCCTGTCGAGCCCCCCATCCCAGTACCTGTTGGTTGGTGTGGAGTTGCGTACTGGGATAGAAAGGCACGTCTCTGGGATACAGTGGGAATGGCTGCATTGGGAGGACTGGGAACTCTGGGAGGAAAGGGTCGGCAGTGGGGATGCCCTCCCGGATTTCCTCTCGCTCCGCTGGGCGGTGTCTCGGGGGGGCTGTGCTGCCACTGCACCCCTGTACCCTCTCCAGCTCCCCCCGCGGCCAGCTCTCCTCGGGGGGCAGGTGGCTGGACCCCCCCCACTTGTCCTTCTTTAGCCTGCAACAAAAAACCCACAGCAATACCAGACCCCCGGGTGAGTGTTTAACCCTGGCAGTGTTTTACCATTTCACTTTAATTTAGTAGACGCCAATTGATTTTAACCCGTGTTTTTTTTCTCCCAATTTGACAGATCCAATTGTATTTTTAGGCTCAGCACACCGCTACCACCCCCTCGCTGACTCTGGAGGGGCGAAAACGAACAGATGCTGTCCTCCGAAGCGTGTGCCGTCAGCCGACCGCTTCTTTACACTCTGCAAGCCCGCCACGCAGCCAACCCAGAGCTACGGAGTAGCTAAATAAATCAAATACTGAATTAAAGGGTTTGGAACCTCCTTATCTGAATGTTCTGCTCTCAGGGTTCTGTTAGTTTGGCAGTCCCGAGGGATCGCACACGTTTCAGAGAACTATCTTTCACCTGTCAGCTTCCAAAAAAATGTGGAACTCTTACTTATACTCTGTAGTATGAAGATGGAATTTGACAATCTCTCCTTGTCTGCTTAGAAAGATTGTATTTGCATTGCTTAGAGCCTATTGCCATTGTTTTTCCTTCAGTCTGCATTAACACATAGATCACATGTCTTATTTCTGTGGTTCTTTTTTGTAGGCTGTTGACTATGTTTGAACCTTGCGTGTTTTTTTATTTGTAATTGCTTTATGATCTAACAGGACCCCCTTCTATTATTATTATTTGTTTATTTAGCAGACGCCTTTATCCAAGGTGACTTACAGAGACGAGGGTGTGTGAACTATGCATCAGCTGCAGAGTCACTTACAACTACGTCTCACCCGAAAGACGGAGCACAAGGAGGTGAAGTGACTTGCTCAGGGTCACACAATGAGTCAGTGGCTGAGGTGGGATTTGAACTGGGGACCTCCTGGTTACAAGCCCTTTTCTTTAACCACTGGACCACACTGCCTCCTAAACAAGGCCTCGGTCTCCGTGGGTAAATCTTCTGTGCAAATAAATACATTTAAAACATTTTCAAACTTAAAATTGATGTCATACAGGTCGATGCTGCCTTGCAGTTTCTTGATGTCCTGGATGTGGCGCAGTACCGCTACCATCCTGCAATCGCTGGGGGCGACCTTGCGCCCGGTCCCCCTCCTCCTTTTCCCGTAGAGTTCCTTGGGGGAGGGCAGTCTCTCTAGCCCCGCCCCTGCCAGCCCCATGAAGGAATCCCTGTGCACTACAAAGCTGCTTTTCTGAAACAGAACACACACACACACACACACACATATATATATATACACACATTGAACCTATCTACACAATTATCCAGCGCTCACCTCTGTACACCCAGATTCGGTTCATTATTAGTTTAGATTTGAATATAAGTGGCTGCCCTTAATCAAGATGAGAGTGTGCTTTCTCTCACACTCTCAGCTTGATTAGAGGTAGCCACTGAAACACAGAAACACACACTAAAAGTATAGCATGTGGGGTTTTTTTTGTAATAATGCAATGGTGAATTCTGGGTCAGGTACATAATGAAAGGTTTGGGTTTTGGGGCCAGGATTCGGGTAATGAAATGAAACAATATTAGGAGCAGTGTTAACACCATAAGATAAGAACATAAGAAAGTTTCCAAACGAGAGGAGGCCCCATTCAGCCCATCTTGCTCGTTTGGTTGTTAGTAGCTTATTAATCCCAGAATCTCATCAAGCAGCTTCTTGAAGGATCCCAGGGTGTCAGCTTCAACAACATTACTGGGGGTTCCAGACCCTCACAATTCTGTGTAAAAAAAGTGCCTCCTATTTTCTGTTCTGAATGCCCCTTTACCTAATCTCCACTTGTGACCCCTGGTCCTTGTTTCTTTTTTCAGGTCAAAAAAGTCCCCTGGGTCAACATTGTCTATACCTTTTAGGATTTTGAATGCTTGAATCAGATCGCCGCGTACTCTTCTTTGTTCAAGACTGAATAGATTCAATTATTTTAGCCTGTCTGCATACGACATGCCTTTTAAACCCGGGATAATTCTGGTCGCTCTTCTTTTGCACTCTTTCTGGAGCAGCAATATCCTTTTTGTAATGAGGTGACCAGAACTGAACACAATATTCTAGGCAGTGTAAATAGCAAGGGATCGCGCACTATTCCCACCGCTGCTGTGTATACAGAGACCATTGATCCGGCTATTTACACAGCAGTGGTGTCCGCTATGCGCATTTCCACGCGAGGCAAACACAGCCGCGGCAGTGTAAATAGACACGGCACTTGATTTTACCCACCATCATTGCAGAAGCGTCTGTGTAATCTTCCTTGCAGTACGAGCTGGAACAGACAGAAGACAGCAATGCTTCACTTACTACAGTGCTTGTGTATCTATTGTCAATGGCTGGATTTGCTGTTTAGGGCAGAGAGCGTCTGTGTGTGAATACCCTTATAAGAGTTCACCATAGTAAAAGCACAGCACAGTGTAATAAAGCACAGAGAGGGGTGGTAAAGCATAGTGGAGCATTGTAAAGCACAGAGAGGTGTGGTAAAGCATAGTGGAGCATTGTAAAGCACAGAGAAGTATGGTAAAGCATAGGGGAGCACTGTAAAGCACAGAGAGGTATGGTAAAGCATAGGGGAGCATTGTAAAGCACAGAGAGGTATGGTAAAGCATTGGGAAGCATTGTAAAGCACAGAGAGGTGTGGTAAAGCATAGGGAAGCATTGTAAAGCACAGAGAGGTGTGGTAAAGCATAGGGAAGCATTGTAAAGCACAGAGAGGTCTGGTAAAGCATAGGGAAGCATTGTAAAGCACAGAGAGGTCTGGTAAAGCATAGGGAAGCATTGTAAAGCACAGAGAGGTCTGGTAAAGCATAGGGAAGCATTGTAAAGCACAGAGAGGTCTGGTAAAGCATAGGGAAGCACTGTAAAGCACAGAGAGGTCTGGTAAAGCATAGGGAAGCATTGTAAAGCACAGAGAGGTGTGGTAAAGCATAGGGAAGCATTGTAAAGCACAGAGAGGTGTGGTAAAGCATAGGGAAGCATTGTAAAGCACAGAGAGGTATGGTAAAGCATAGGAAAGCATTGTAAAGCACAGAGAGGTCTGGTAAAGCACAGGGAAGCATGGTTGACTTTTATAAGGGTAATCAGGGTTTGAAACTCGCACTAGCCTTGCACCCAGTCCTGGGTTTCAGAACTACCTTTGTTTAGATTTAAGGAAGATGTATTACCTATTATAAGTATTAAGCTGAGGGAACACAAAGCCACTTTTCCAGGAACAGCGGCTTGAAACCTGGTTCCAGGAGACCTAGTTTGAGGTTTGCTGTATGAAACCCCCAAGTCTCCCCTGGTGTACCGCGCAGCGCCCCGAAACCAAGTTCCAAGCCGCTCTGTGTTCCCCTCAGCTTAACTAGAAGTTGAGCATTGTATCTTGAAGAGGGATTCTGTACCTGGGCTGTTTGTGTATGCGGTCCCAGAACTCATCATCGTACTGGACCCTGGCTTTCGAAGTGGGAGGGGGAGCAGGGGGTCGGGGGCTGTCCTGGGGTTCAAACCTTCTTACAATCTTAGACCGCCTAGAAAATAAACCCACGATGAAGATACCAGAGACTAGGAACCGGACGAGCGCTAATGAGCCACATGAACAGACTCTGCTTCTTATATTTTCTTACATTCTGTTGTTTTGACTAAAATACAAAAATGAAACCTCTCTCGCTCTCTCTCTCTCTCGTTTGTGATAGGTGTAGGATTGAACAATCTCACAATGCAATATTGTATTGTAATGTATTCATTTATTTGTTGTTTCTTTTAAACTTACAACCAGAGCTTTTATTTATTTATTTATGTATTTATTTTTTAATTTCTATGCAAGTTTAAATAGATATTCACTTTCCGAAGGGGTAAAAGTCGACGTCATCATCGTCTTTATACAGGCTATGCCCTTCACCGGCCGCCAGGTGGTGCATTTCAAATACAGCCGACAGCAGCAAGCAGGGACACTGTGGAAAAAAAAAACGTTTAACAAAAGTATGAAGAACGATTAATCTATTAGAATCAGTACTGGCGGCAGTCTTTTGGGGGGGTCCTATTACCAGTACAAATTGTACTGCCTGCCAGTAAGAAGCTTCAGAAAGACTGCTGAAGGTAGTTTAACGCCATCGGGGCTGAAGAGGAATACTTAAAATAAACTGACTTGCGGAAAGTGAAAGTTTGTTTTGTGTAGCTACTGACCGCAGCGGAATCAGCCACTAAATACACTGCGGTTAGACAGTAACATCCGGCATAATCCATTATTATTATTTTATTTAGCAGACGCCTTTATCCAAGGCGACTTACAGAGACTAGGGTGTGTGAACTATGCATCAGCTGCAGAGTCACTTACAATTACGTCTCACCCGAAAGACGGAGCACAAGGAGGTGAAGTGACTTGCTCAGGGTCACACAATGAGTCAGTGGCTGAGGGGGGATTTGAACCGGGGTCCTCCTGGTTACAAGCCCTTTTCTTTAAACCACTGGACCACACAGCCTCTATTACAGTACTGTGGGTATAATGCGTTTGCATACAACACAAGTGTGTCAAAACGGGAAAAAAAAGCAACTGGTAAAAAGCTACAATAAACAACGGTATTACAATATCGCAATATGTAAACGCCACTACATCGCCTTCCTTCAATACTATTTTATATCATTTAAAATCTCCACCAAAAAAAAAAGGGGTTGGGTTTCTTATTTTAAAAAACACACACACAGAAAAAAACAAGGAGTTGTGTTATTAACTTTTGTAAAAAAAAAAATTAAAAAAAACTGTTGACAAAAATGCGTTACAAAATAATTTAAAAACAAACAAACATGTATATTCAAATGTATAATATTTATACTTACTGGGCCTGGCCGGGGTGGTTTATGTTATATATATATTTTTTAATGTATTTATTTTTTTAAACCAAATTAACACGTCATTTTTAAAAACACCGTAAGTCGTTTTTTTTTTTTGACCCCTCGTGTTAAACTTAATCGAAGTTCTTTGTATATTCTTGCCGACAAAGGAAATAAAATCAAACGGAAAATACATCGTATTTGTGTTTGATGTTATTTACGACCGTTTAGTAAGTTTTCATCCCTGATTTTTCCCGCCGTGTCTCACCGACGGTTAGTGGGTCAAAAAAAGCCCTCGTTAATGGCGTTAGTCTTTCAAAATTAAAATGACCATACATAATTGAATCGCATTTTGTCACACTTGTACTTGCTTGAACCAGAGTCATTGTATTTATCTTGCTCTTAATTGTATTATTACTTGTACTGTGATACTTGAAATGTATTTGCTTGCGATTGTAAGTCGCCCTGGATAAGGGCGTCTGCTAAGAAATAAATAATAATAATAATAATAATAATAATAATAATAATAATAATAATAATAATAACAGATATACGTAACCTACAGGATAAACGGTCGCCTTCTCCAACCGTCTCTTTTTATCCCGCCCGAACCTAAGCAACGTATGTGACAAGCGTGCTACGTCATAAAAAAACGTGACGTCGGAACGGATGGATGGTTGTTGAAAGTTAAAACTGCGCTTTAGAAATCCTATACTCGTGCAATAGGAAACATTGATAATATTAGCATTGGCTGATGTATCTAACTTCAATTTATGGTATTCGCATTGTAGTGACCTCCAGGGAAGGCATAGGGAATTCCTCAGAATCGGGGCGTTTTCCAGGGAAAACAGGGTCACCTTGTGTTACCAAGCAACCGAGCCCTGGAAGCGAGGAAGCAACTCAATCCCCCAGCCTGCGCCCCGACTCTCTGCACCAGTAGGGGGTCGCTGTTCACAACCACAGATACCCCATCGAGATTCAAGCCTGCAGGCAGGCGATCGAGGCTGCCAGACAGTCCCGATGGGAGGCCGGGCTTGGGCGGTGCATTTGTCAAGCCGCCACGCTTCCCGGCTCTGTGTTAAACTAGCAGGTGTATCCTGTAGGCAAACGGGTGTGCAAAGCCGAGGAAGCACCGCACTTCCTCCGACAGTGCAGAGTTTACACGCTCCCTTACAGATTCATTTTGTAAAAACACCTTGAAGCTGTTAGAAACTTGACCAAACCTGATTATTATTATTATTATTAGTAGTAGTAGTAGTAGTATCTATTGATTGATGCATGTATTTATTTGGCGAACGCCTTATAAATATATACGCAGTGTTTAAAAACAGCCCTGTACACCCGCAATAGTTCAATTCTGAAACATAGTGGCGTTTTTTTTTTTTTTTTTTAACACAATTGGAACACAGTTGCCCCTTTTAAAGGTGGTCCCCACCTGTCCCAGTTACCATGTTTCCTTTAGGCGTTGCCTTTTTAAGAGAACTCCCTCCTCCCAAAAAAAAAAAAAAAAAAATCTCCCGAACTCTCATCCAGTGCCTGAGCCGGGTTGACGTCACGCGGGAGATGGATACCGGCTCGCGCAGGGTGGTGGTTAAGCGAGACGAGAACGAGAGCGAGCTCGAGCGCGAGCGACCGCCGCCGCCGCACAAAGAAAAACTTCGCCCTAAGTTTTTTTTTTTTTTTTTTTTAATTGGTCATTTTTAAAGCCAAATATATATCAATCTTTTTTTTTAAAACCCCTTTCCAAACAGGAGAGTGTACCCTACGGGAGGGGGAAACAAGAACTTTTGTTACGGGATTAAATTATTTTTTTTTGTGTGTGTGTGTGTGTATAACTCGCTGGGATTTGTATCGCTGCCGAATTGCTGATCGGTACTTTTCGGATTGTACAAAGAGAGTTTTTTTTTTTTTTGACAGCGCCCCCCCAACAACTATTCTCTCCTTTCTTTTTCATTCCCGATCCACACGCACAGGCTGGGGGGTGTCTGTCTGTCTCTGTAGGATGGTACCGATACTGGCAAAAAAAAATACCTCAGGGAAGCCAGCGCCAGAGGAGGACGGAGAAGGGGGGCGGCGGGACGTCCTTTTGAAGTGTTTCTAACCCAGCTCTCGCGATTTGAAACTCTGGCAGCGGAATAATAACAAACAAACCAAAAAAAACAACAACGACGCTTTTTATTTTTTAATTGGTAAGTTTTATTTTTGTTTGTTAAAGTTTGATACTACCTTCTCTCCCCCCCTCTCCCTCTCTCTCCCTCTCCCTCTCCCTCTCCCCCTCCCCCCCCCCCCCCCCTCCCCCCCCCCCTCCCCTCCCCTCCTCCCTCCCCTCCCCTCTCCCTCTCTCCCCTCTCCCTCTCCCTCTCCCTCTCCCCCTCTCCCTCCCTCTCTCCCTCTCTCCCTCTCCCTCTCCCCTCTCTCCCTCTCCCTCTCTCCCTCTCTCCCTCTCCCCCTCTCCCTCTCTCCCCTCTCCCTCCCCCTCTCCCCTCTCCCCTCCCTCTCCCCTCTCTCCCCTCTCCTCCCTCCCCCCTCCCTCCCCTCTCTCCCTCTCTCCCTCTCCCTCCCTCCCCCTCTCTCCCTCCTCTCCCTCCCTCCCTCCCTCCCTCTCTCCTCTCTCCCTCCCTCTCTCCCCTCTCTCCCTCTCTCCCTCTCTCCCTCTCCCCTCTCTCTCTCCCTCTCTCCCCTCTCTCCCTCTCTCCCTCTCTCCCTCCTCTCCCCTCTCTCCCTCTCCCCCCCTCTATATATAGATACATACATACATACATATATATACATACATACATACATTGGGAGCTTATTGAAATAAACGATAGTATTTTATTTGCGGAATGGAGCTGTTTTTATGCGTTTTCTGTGTGGGATGCGCTGTACTGCTCTCATTCACTGACTAGTCTATTTCATTTCCCACACAGACATCCATCCATATTGACACCGCAGCTCCCTGAGCAGTGAACCCTGGCTGTGGCCTGCGTGGCTGTTTCTGTCTGTCTCTGGCGATCATGTGGTTTATTACTCTGCCTTCACTAACACGAATCCATTCAATTTATATTGTCTGTGGTGGCTATTGCTGTCGTGTTGAAACATGATGTGTGAAGTCAGGTTACTCTGTAGAAAAAACAACTTCCAAACTAAACAAAAATTAAAAATAAAGTAGCTTTTATTTTAAAAAAGCGTCCGAATCATTAAAAGTATGCCGACAGCATTAGCGGCTACACAATGAAGGGCGTGTAAGGGTTAGGGTTGAGATTAATGATGTGTTTTCTGTGTTGAGAGAGAGATTGAAAATGATGGGGCTTGACAAGCTGTGACAGCTGCCGTTTCTTCTGTCACAGTGAATGACTCGCACACCGGCAACAAGGCCTTAGTTGTTGTTTTTTTAATTTTTCCTCTAGTTCAGGCCCGTCCAGCCCCACCGTCTGTTTAAAACTTTGTGAAACTAATTCTTATCTGAATCCGCAGACAGCGTCCTTGCTCGAAAAAGCCAATCTATGGAAAAAAAAGTCACACGCCGTCTAGTTTTACAGCCCCGGCGCAACAATAGGCAAATGATTTCTTTTTTTTACAAAGTGAACTCCCTTTTTCCTGTACTGAAAGCTGTGATGTGTACACTTGTTATATATATGTATGCATACTGTATTGCCTTAGGATTCAAGATCGAGGTAGCTTGTACATGCGGCTTCTGATTTTCGTTCTTTTTCGTTCTTTTCCGTCTACTTTCGACTCTCCTTTCGAAATTCAATTGATCCCTGATCAGCCATTCGCGTGTCTCAATCACACACTGAAAAACGCGTTCCATAGTGAAATTGATTTCATTTACTTTTTGGACTTTTAAATCGCAAGTGTTTCATTTAAAGACAGAAGCGACTCCTCTTCATTAATCTAAATACATCACGAGTATATTAAATACGTGTCCGGCTTCAAATACTTTTTTAGTTTTTCATTCTATCTTTAATAAAGATTAGAGGCTTATTAACGTTGCAGGTTTGTTCTGCTTGGAAATGACAAATTAGGGCTTGGCCAAGTTTTAAAAGCCCATTTAATTGATTAACATTACTATCAGAAAAAGACCGAATAGTTTTTCTTTCGAGAAGCACCCCGCCCTGACGCGATTCGACAACTCTCGTTAAACGAAATGTACCGAAGTATCTTAAAGAATACTAGAATCAATTTTATTATTGTTTAGTATTGAACCCCCCCCCCCCTCCTTATATGGTCTCTGCTTTTTAGATTCAAACTTGGAAAGAGTTTATTGTAATTTGCTTGTTTATGTATATCTACTGAGAAGGAAAAAAAAAAAATATACAGATAGGAAGCCAGGTTTTGTCTTTATTTTATTATTTATTTTATTTTGGTGCCTATATTAAGTAGATCTATCCTCTGCAGTCGACTAAACTGGTAACTAAAGGAGGCTGTGTGGTCCAGTGGTTAAAGAAAAGGGCTTGTAACCAGGAGGTCCCCGGTTCAAATCCCACCTCAGCCACTGACTCATTGTGTGACCCTGAGCAAGTCACTTCACCTCCTTGTGCTCCGTCTTTCGGGTGAGATGTAGTTGTAAGTGACTCTGCAGCTGATGCATAGTTCACACACCCTAGTCTCTGTAAGTCGCCTTGGATAAAGGCGTCTGCTAAATAAACAAATAATAATAATAAAATACCGGTAAATTTAAATAGGACTCTCGAGTTAATGAAACCATGTGAAGCGGCTGACAAGAGTGTGAGATTTAAAAATGCAGGCTCCAGATTGCATTGTTTGAAGACCAAAGTACAGTAAAGGGGCAGAGATAGAGATAAGCGCAAGCACAGTGGGGTCTGGATGGGGCAGACAGCCGGCTAATTCACTCGCTACCAGCCTCTACACCTCACCTCGCCTCTACTCTATTAATAAAAACACCAGGGCTGGAAGTAAGACTCCGATTGCATAGCGGTTTGATCCAGTCCTGGTTTCACTAGGAGTTTAATAATCAGACACACCTGAGCTTGTTGCCTAGACACACTGGGGCTGATCAAGCTGGTAGTAAAACCTGGAATGGGTGAAACCGCTATGCAGTAGGAGTCTTTTAAAAACGGTGATGGACCGTGTGTTTTTATGATGGCTTTCGACAGTGGCAGCATACCTGGCATTCCTGCATGTTCATGCCCAAACAGACCAGATGGATAACGTGCTCGGTTTGTAATGATGAAGGTTCATGTAGCGCTGAGAGACTGAACTTGAGGAATGCAAAACAACCGGTTTACATGCACTGAATAGAGAAGGGTTTCCTAACCCTGGTCCTGGGGGGACCCCCTGTGTCTGCTGGCTTTCATTCCAATTGAGTCCTCAGTTACTTAATTGAACTATTTATTAGCTTAATTATTTATTTATTTCTTAGCAAGCACCCTTATCCAGGGCGACTTACAATTGTTACAAGATATCACATTATTTTTACATACAGTTACCCATTTATACAGTTGGGTTTTTACTGGAGCAATCTAGGTAAAGTACCTTGCTGGGATTGAACCCACGACCCTCCGGTCAAGAGTCCAGAGCCCTGACCACTACTCCACTCAGATTTCAAGTTAACTGTACAATTTTATAAGTAACTTGAAATCGACAACATTGTTAGGAGCTGAGAACAATTAAAAACTTCTAATGAAGCACATTATTAGTTCAGTTAAGGGTTTGATTAAATAATTGAGGACTCGGTTGGAATGAAAACCAGAAGACACAGGTGGTCCGCCGGACCAGGATTGGGAAACCCTGGAATAGAGCATATAACTACCATTTTTTTCTCTCATTTTTTAAAATTGTGATCCATAGCTATAAAACACTGAGTTTAAAAATGCTAAAAGAAACAAGTAATTCAGCGGCGAGCATTCAGACTAGAAGTCTTTCTCTGCGTCTTTTAAGGACTTTAAAATGTGGAAACTTGTTTACTTAGTTTCTTTTTAGATTTGACCTTTTTTTTTAAGGTTTTTTGAAGCCTGTATCCAGACATATTTTTTTTTTCTCTCTCTTCCTGCCACAGAGAGAAGCTCTCTCTCGTTGTTAGGATTGTCTGAGACACGTTCCTGACCTCTGACCTTAGCGAAGGTCAATCGCAGGTCACGAGAGTCCGGAAAGATTTCAGATTTCAGAACCCCCCCAATGAAGTCTGTTATTTGAACAGGACTCCTGATCATTTCAGTAGTGAATTGAGTTCTGTCACCCAGGATTGGGTTCGGTGCTTGTTATACTTCTGTGATAGTTGCTTATCTGCTGTTTGATGGAAGCGGTGCTGTGTGAACATGCATGCGGACAGACGCAATCTCTATCTATCTATATGTGCGAATTGAGGGAATTTCATAGGATGTGTTTGGGAGTGGCCCTGGTTATTATTATAAGGAATTAGTCAGACCGGCTTGAAGTGAATTCTTTAAATTCTCTTTGTGTCTCGCTTACAAACAGACGCACACACTTGTACGCAGACCCACAGAGAGACGCACACACACAAACAGACATGCATACAATTGCACGCAGATCCACAGACCTCACACACACACCTGTACACAGACCCACGGTCAAACACACACACATACTGGTGTCCGCACACATACAGTTTCATACTCACAGTATTATGCAAGGATCTGGTGGCATTTGGAAGTGCCTGTCTGGTCTTAACTGCTTATCCAGCTGTGATGAAACTTAACTTAACCTAACTTAATTTAACCCCCCACCCCCAAGTTATTGAGAGAACCAGAATCCAGGGATGTGAACAGAAGAAGTTGGTTGTGTCTGAATTTAACACAAACGCCTGGTTAAAAGCAACGCAAATTCAGCGACAAACGTTTCAACTAGAAGAAGCTCTGGTCGAAACGTTTGTCGTTTTGGATTTTCTTTTCTTTTAGTATTTCAAACTTCGGAACTGTCGAGTGTGTGTATAATTAAAGAAAAGAAAGAAGAAAAAAAAACAGTCTCTCCACTCTGCCAAGGAGGGGCCCAGGCGATGATCGGGAGAAATTCTGCACATTCCTTTCAGCTCTGCTCACAATCCAAGGAGAGCGGGCTGAAAAGGTAGAGGAGAGAGAGAGAAGAGGAGAGGGAGGCGGAGAGAGACAGCGAGCTAGCAATACAGTTTAGCGACTGCAAACTGCAGAAGGAAACGGGCACACACACGCAGGAAACCGGAAGTCCAGATTCTGTAAGACGTGTGTGACAGTGGAGAGACCGAGGTGTGGTTGATGCTTCTGTCGCAGGTGAATGCGATACGTCAGGCTGCACAGCTTCACTCCGACCAATGCAGCAAACGCTGGCGTTTCTCAACATTATCCGACCCCATCGGAGACACGTTTCAGTGTACAAGGGAGGTGGGAGAGAGAAAAAGGACTGAGATTTAAAAGAGAGAGAGAGAGGAGAACGATAGAGCAAAGGAAAGAAAGAAGGGGAGATAAATACAGAGAGGTTCTCATCGCAAGTCAAGGAGCTCAGGCTACAAATGGACAAGGACAGTGGGAGAGATAGTATGGAGATGTGAGGAGGGTGCGAAGAGAGAGCATTGAGAAGGAAGGAAAGAAAGAAAGGGAGACAAATGAAGAGAAAGCGGTTCTCATTTGGGCAGGGATGTGGGAGAGAGAGGAGGGAACAGTAGAGAGCAATGGGGAATGAAGGAAAGAAAGAGGAGAGGTGTTCTGTCATCTCCTGTATATTATGCAGGTCCTTTCATAAGCACAGCACAGCCCGGGATGTATATTACACCGGCCCTGTATAAGGAACAGGTTCAACTAGTTCTGGATGAAGCTAGAAAACCTGACCATTGTACTCTAGCGAAACAATAAACTGGTCCTTTTTAAACCAGTTTTTAAATTGTCCTTCCCAGTAAATCAAATCAAATCGAAATGTATTTATAGAGCACCTTTCATGGCAAGCCATCTCAAGGTGCTTAACGAAGAAGAAAAGCATTTAAGTACAATAATATATATATATATATATATATATATATATATATATATATATATATATATATATATATATAAATGAACATCATTTAAGTACAATAATATATATATATATATATATATATATATATATATATATATATATATATATATATATATATATATAATGAACATCATTTAGATCTTTTATTTAACATCATGTAATGAAAAGAAACTACAAAATGATATAGCAAAAAAAAAAGTCTATACCGGAAGCCATAACAGTAGTACAGTAATATTTCATGTTAGATTTGGAAATGTCACATTTTTCACATCAGTTTTTCGTTAAGTAGGAGGCAGTGTGCTCCAGTGGTTAAAGAAAAGGGCTTGTAACCAGGAGGTCCCCGGTTCAAATCCCACCTCAGCCACTGACTCATTGTGTGACCCTGAGCAAGTCACTTCACCTCCTTGTGCTCCGTCTTTCGGGTGAGACGTAGTTGTAAGTGACTCTGCAGCTGATGCATAGTTCACACACCCTAGTCTCTGTAAGTCACCTTGGATAAAAGCGTCTGCTAAATAAACAAATATTAAGTATATGGAAAACTACAAAACGGTGTGTCATTCAATATGCTAACTTAACATGATTCAGCAGCTTTCATTCGACTTTATGAAGCAAAACTAGCAAATTCTACAGGATGATACAAAACATTTAGCTACAGCTGTTTGTGTGTGTGTGTATATATATATGTGTATATGTATATATATATATATATATATATATATATATATATATATATATAATATTACACAGACACACACATGGTATATTACAAACATAAATCTGGAAGAATCACATCCATTCACTCAAATTGTGCCGAGACTTTTAAGACGATAAAATCCTGACATTGTTTCGTTGTTGTTTCAAACCCTGCAATAATAAATCAGACGAACAAAACAAATGCCCATCATTTCAGACCGGGCCTTGCAGCATGTATAGAGAGATCCGGGCATACTGTAGCCTGCCTGCCTGCCTGGGAACAAGGCTGATCTGCAGCTCAGTGTAATTTGCTTGCAGCTCTGTGGTTTCCAGGAGCGACAGGTGTAATTAAGGCTGGTTTTCTTGTTTCCATTGCCCAGGGCAGATGGGTAACAGACAGTAGGATGCAGTCATACTTGAGTCCCTGCCAAGAAATTGTGCAGGAAGTTCAGGTAGAAAACACCTGTTCAACCCCTAGGGGTCTGAGGTAGTGAGTTAATATTGACAGTGGAGGCTGTGTGTGTTTAGAATTATTACCTACAGACTGCAGAGGGAATCAGACTCCTGTTGCCTAGCAGATTCACCCATTCCAGATCTTATTACTTGATAAGCCCCAGTGTATAGGGAGCAAGCTCAGCTGTGTCTTAACAGGGATGGAAGTAAGACTTCTATTGCATAGCATAGACATCCATGCCAGATTTTACTATGAGCTTGATTAGCCAGTGTAGAGCTAACAAGCTCAGGTGTGTCTGATTTTAAGCTCATAGTAAAACCAGGAATGGATCAAACTGCAATGCAATGGGAGGGGGGTCTTATTTCCATGCCTGGGACTTTTGTTAATATTATTATTTCAGACATTCAAATACGCTACCACCATAACAGTTTAACTCTGTATGAGCTGCTAACAGCTGGTTTAGAAAGCCCTCCCTGGAGGGAGGGAGGCAGTAGCAAGTTCCAGTTACACACAAGTATGCAGAGAGCTCCCAGCTTCACACTCCATGAGTTACTGTATTCACATCACATCACGTGCAATCACAAGGCTGCTTCAAACGATCAAGCAGCAGCCTGAGAGAAAGTGACACTGTGGATCCGAGTCAGGTGGGGAGTTTATTCCAGTCCGAGGGGCAGCAAAAGCAATCAAATGATCTCCCCGCAGGACTGAAATCGTGTTTTCGCTAAAGAAGAGAATTTTTAATGGCATTGTCTGTGTCTTTTAAAATGGGTGTCTAGTAACGCAACATGCGCGAGGCGACAGGCCAAACGATCATGTTCCGGAATGTTCTGAAAGCCGGCGTTTTGATTGGCTGAGAGTGGTTTTATATTTCATATGTGAAGAGATTTCTGTTCTGTTCTTTTTTTTTTTTAATTTTATTTGCTCAAAACAAAAGCCTTTAAGACTGGTTTTACTTGTAACGCGACCACGGAGAGCACCTCATTTCAGCTACCTTGTAAAAAGACAGCGGTGTTTCCGTGGCTCTGTTGCCTAGGAGACTTTCTATATTTTCTCCTTTTTTTTAATGTTTGCACACAATCCGGTCATTGTTTGAGTCTCAGGTTATGCCAAGAGAAGCAATGATAATTCAGCACGGTTTTACAAGAAAGAGAAAGGGGGTGAAGTGCTGGAGGATGCATGTATAACGCTGGTGAAGGCACTGGAGCCCAAACGCTGGTCTGCTTGACTCAGTTTAGTTTCAATAACACTGATGAAGGCACTGGAGCCCAAACGCTGGTCTGCTTGACTCAGTTTAGTTTCAATAACACTGATGAAGGCACTAGAGCCCAACGCTGGTCTGCTTGACTCAGTGTAGGTTCAGTAACACTGATGAAGGCACTGGAGCCCAAACGCTGGTCTGCTTGACTCAGTTTAGTTTCAGTAACACTGATGAAGGCACTAGAGCCCAAACGCTGGTCTGCTTGACTCAGTGTAGGTTCAGTAACACTGATGAAGGCACTAGAGCCCAAACGCTGGTCTGCTTGACTCAGTGTAGGTTCAGTAACACTGATGAAGGCACTAGAGCCCAAACGCTGGTCTGCTTGACTCAGTGTAGGTTCAGTAGCACTGATGAAGGCACTAGAGCCCAAACGCTGGTCTGCTTGACTCAGTGTTGGTTCAGTAGCACATTTGAAGGCACTGGAGCCCAAACGCTGGTCTGCTTGACTCAGTGTAGGTTCAGTAACACTGATGAAGGCACTAGAGCCCAAACGCTGGTCTGCTTGACTCAGTGTTGGTTCAGTAGCACATTTGAAGGCACTGGAGCCCAAACGCTGGTCTGCTTGACTCTGTCTCTTCTAGTTTCAATAACACTGATGAAGGCACTAGAGCCCAAACGCTGGTCTGCTTGACTCAGTTTCTTCTAGTTTCAATAACACTGGTGAAGGCACTAGAGCCCAAACGCTGGTCTGCTTGACTCAGTCTCTTCTAGTTTCAATAACACTGATAAAGGCACTAGAGCCCTAACGCTGGTCTGCTTGATTCAGTTTTTGATGGATTCTTTAGCATATTTCTAACTTTTTTTTTTTCTTTGTTTCTTTACAGATTTTTTTTTAATTGGGACCTTTTAACCTCCCCCACCTCCTCCGGGCCCCCCCGTCGAAATTGACCCCAATCCAAGATGGCTGCTTCGGTGAAGGTCGCGGTGAGGGTGCGACCTTTCAACTCTCGGGAGACCAACCGCGACGCCAAGTGTGTCATCCAGATGCAGGGCAGCTCCACCTGTGAGTAAACTCACTTCCTATTGGCCGGTCCAGAAGCCTATTTAAAAATGGAGCGGCGTTGAGGGTTTTCTACATATGGCTGAAAATTCGAGCTGTTTTAAAAGAGATCTTTCAACAAACCAGAAGTAATTTCATTACTGTTTTAATCGCCAGGTTCCTGTGTTTGCATAGTAGTTCTGAACTTTGGGGGGGTAGCTGCAAAGCCCTTATCAACACTAAGCAAACGTGTGTGTGTGTGTGTCTGTGCGTGCGTGCGTGCGTGCGTGCGTGCGTGCGTGCGTGTGTGTGTGTGTGTGTGTGTGTGTCTGTGTGTGTGTGTGTGTGTGTGTGTGTGTGTGTGCGTGTGTGTGTGTGTGTGTGCGTGGGCGCGCACAGCTATGGCTTAAAGTTTTGCATCCTCTAGAATTTCAGGATTGAGTCTTTCATTTAAAAAAACAAAACTATATGAACATAATTTAGATCTTTTATTTAACATCATGTAATCAAAGCAACTACAAAATGAGGGCAGTCTACCGGAAGCCATAATAGTAGTACAGTAGTATTTCATGTTTTAAATGCGTCTTTCCATTAAGTATATTGGAAAACTCCAAAGCGGTGTGTAGTTCAATATGTTAGCATGGTTCAGCAGGTTCCATTTCACTTTGTGAAACAAAACGAGTTCATTCTGTTGGGAGATGTCTCAATCCTAAAAACTCTAGGCGATGCAAAACGTTTGGCCATCTCTGTCTTGCTCCCCCCCTAGTCAGTACTGAGTGCAGGGGGTACACAGAGCGAGCGAGGGAGTGCATTGCTGTGAAGTGCCAAACAGCACCAGCTGTGCTGCAGAATTGCGCAGGACCGGCCCTGACTCCTCTATTAATAGCCCGAGAGGGAGCGCGTGCGAGGGAACAGAAATCCTGTCTCCATGTAAACAAGCCTGCCGCTTACTTAGGGACCAGAGACAGGGAGGCGGAGAAGCAAGACAAGCAAGGATTCGTCATGCTGTTACTCCAGTGCTTTCAAAATCAGCTCCCGAGCCACTAAATGTAAGACTTGTCAAGCACTTTTAAACTGCAGACCGCTGTTTCATTAGCTCGGAAAATCATAAAAGGAAGTGCCAGATTATAGAAAGTTCTCGGCTTCCATGTCGCCTTCTCCGGATGTCCGTTACACTTCCTGGGTCAGCCTCCTGGCATTTGTTGTGTCTGCTTGTGTTATTATTATTTATTTCTTAGACGCCCTTATCCAGGGCGACTTACAATTGTTACAAGATATCACATTATTTTTTACATACAATTACCCATTTATACAGTTGGGTTTTTACTGGAGCAATCTAGGTAAAGTACCTTGCTCAAGGGTACAGCAGCAGTGTCCCCCCACCTGAGATTGAACCCATGACTCTGCGGTCAAGAGTCCAGAGCCCTAACCTCTACTCCACACTGCTGCCCATTGCACCTTAAAAGTAGACTCGGCATGTTTCTGTCATTTCCCCTTCTTGCTTTGCCTTCTGCTTCGTTTCAGTCTCCCGTATAATTTCTGAACAAGAAAGACCGTCTTCCTTCGTTTGTTTGTATTCCTAGAAGACAGTTCAAGCTGACTCAAGTCTCCTCCGCTCCAGCTTCCAGATCTAACGAAACTTTTACAAAGTGCTGTAGATTATACAGAAGAGCGAAGGGCTCGTTGCTTTTCAGATTCAAATCCGTTACAAAATGCTCGCTTACCCTGTGCTTGTAAACATTATAGGAGGCAGTGCGGTCCAGTGGTTAAAGTCCAGTGTCTTGTCCCCAGAAGGTCACCGGTTCAAATCCCACCTCTGCCACTCTGCGTGTGACCCTGAGCGAGTCACTTCACCTTCTTGTGCTCCGTCCTGCAGATGAGAAGTTAAATCAACGTCCTATTGGAAGTGACTCTGCATATAATGCACAGTTCACAGCCTGCCTCTGTAAAGCGCTTTGTGATGGGGGTCCACTATGAAAGTCACTATATAAAAATAGATATTATTATTATTATTATTGGGAAAGAGCCACAAACAGACCTGGTGCACACAGTACAGGGATGGAAATAAGACTCCAGTCGCATAGCGGTTTGATCCATTCCTGGTTTTCCTATGAGTTTTATTAATGAGACACATCTGAGTGTGTATAGCTAACAAACTGTGGCTAATCAAGCACGTAGTAAAACCTGGAATGGATCAAACGGCTGTGCAATAGGAGTCTGATTTCAATCCCTGCAGATACCAGTTGTCTTTTGCAAAAAAAACAAGCCAGGCAACTCTCGCTCTGTGTCTCTCTCTCTCTCTCTCTATCTCTGTGTCTCTGTCTCTCTCTCTCTGTCTCTCTCTCTCTCTCTCTGTTTGTCTGTCTCTCTATGCAAACCACGCTGGTTCACCAACTCCCAGATTTGAATAGCAAATCAACAAAGGCACAGCACAGCTCATTGCAGATCTCCAAGTGGTTCTTAAATTAAGTGTTTTTATTGCTGGTATGGATACATACCATCCCTGTCTCATTAAAAAAACGAATGAAGCAAAATGTGTTCATTTTCTAAGAGTGGTGCTAAACTTTTGGCCATAGCTGTATTGAGACATCAGTCTAGCGTTACACCCCTAGTAGTTATGGTTATTAATCTAATAAATGTCTTGATTTTAATGTTGGGTGTACCATAAATCAGACAGCATGGGGAATGTCACACAATCCACACCCCAGTGACTGTCTGCAACACTCATCACTCTGGATTCGTTCTTCTTTGTTCAAGACATTTCACACCCGAAAGAGACAACCATTATGAACAATTATCCCTACACAGCTCGGGCCAAAAGTCTTGCATCGCCACCCTGTAGATCGAACTAGTTTTGTTGAATTGTGAGCGTTTTAATGTAAAAAAAGCACCACAAAGCTCCCTTAGTTTGCTTCCGTCTCCTAGACTTGCCCCTACAACCTCCAAATGAACTCATTTTGCTTCATAAAGTCGAGTGAAACCTGCTGAATAATGTTACGTTAACATATTGAATTGCACACCGACGCTTTGTAGTTTTCCCATAGACTTAACTAAACTGACCTATTGAAAAATGTGACATTTCGAAATCTAACATTATTATGGCTTCCGGTATAGACTCTTTTTGCGAAACTTTTGGCCACAGCTGTAGATTTCACCACAATTTAAGTGAAGATTTGAATACAATTTTGCATTGTGACAACAAAAGCAGAACAGAGTTTTCATTTCAGACGTCATTTAGTTAGAAATTTTGATCCTTTTATAAATTCTCTTATATGTTTCTGTGAACTTATTCCATCAAAACTGTGTTCAAGGACTAAGAAGTTAAGACACTTTTACCATGTGATGGTTTAACTCCCCAGCCCCCCACCCCAATTCTGAGTTTGTGCTGGATGGTCACTTTGATATTTTGGCATGTCGGGTCACACTCACGCAGCTGTTGGGAGAGTGACTGGAATGCTACAGCTGAGTGGACCCAGCCCAGCACCAAGCCCAGCGATTTACAGAATGCATCAATTTGTTTAGGTGTTTATTTAAGCCGTGGGCTGCTGGTAACACTGGGACAGAGAGAAGGCTCCTGTTACACAGTGCGGTCCAGTGGTTAAAGTCCAGGGCTTGTCATCGGTTCAAATCCCACCTCTGTCGCTGACCGACTCGCTGTGTGTGACCCTGAGCAAGTCACTTCACCTCCTTGTGTCCCGTCCTGCAGCAGGGCTAGTGTTTCTAACCCTGCTCAAACTCCTGGCTCCTGATCATTTCAATATTAATAATAATAACAGACTTCATTGAGGGGAGCTCTGAAACCCAGGACTGGGTGCAGCAGCAGCAGCAGCAGCAGGGCTAGTGTGAGTTTGTAACCCTGCTCAAACTCCTGGCTCCTGATCATTTCAATATTAATAATAATAATAACATGCTTCATTGAGGGGAGCTCTGAATCCCAGGACTGGGTGCAGCAGCAGCAGCAGGGCTGCATTGGAATTGCGTCTCTCCCTGCATTTGCTGGGATTTGATTCTGCTCCCCAGGCTTGTGATCTTAACCACGAGCAGCCCTGATCAAAGCTCTGCTGCCTGAAAACTATCCCCCTCCACCCCCCCGCACCTCCAGGGCTCTCCACTGTGATAGAGATGTGTGAAAGAAAATGGGGGGGGGGGGCTGACAGGCAGCTAAACGGTGCACATGGGGGGGGTAAGACAAGAGACACGTTCTGCAAATCTACCCCCCTGTGGTAGTCCCTGAGGTGAAGCGACTTCAAGAGGAAATATTGTGTGTGTGTGTGTGTGTACCCCGGGTCACTGTGTTTTGATGTGCTTGTGTCTGTGTGTGTCTGTGTCTGTGTGGGTCTGTCTTTCTCTGTCAGTCTGTGTGTTTATCTGTCTGTGTCAGTGTGTGTGTGTGTGTGTGTACAGGATTGTGTGTGTGTGTGTGTGTGTGTGTGTGTGTGTGCTCACCCCAGGACTCTGTGTGTGTGTGTGTGTGTGTGTGTGTGTGGCTGTGTGTGTGCTCACTCCAGGACTCTGTGTGTGTGTGTGTGTGTGTGCTCACCCCAGGACTCTGTGTGTGTGTGTGTGTGTGTGTGTGCTCACCCCAGGACTCTGTGTGTGTGTGTGTGTGCTCACCCCAGGACTGCGTGTGTGTGTGTCACCCCAGGACTCTGTGTGTGTGTGTGTGTGTGTGCTCACCCCAGGACTCTGTGTGTGTGTGTGTGTGTGTGTGTGTGTGTGCTCACTCCAGGTCTCTGTGTGTGTGTGTGTGTGTGTGTGTGCTCACCCCAGGACTGTGTGTGTGTGTGCTCACCCCAGGACTCTGTGTGTGTGTGTGTGTGTGTTTGTGCTCACCCCAGGACCCTGTGTGTGTGTGTGTGTGTGTGTGTGTGTGTGTGTGTGCTCACTCCAGGACACTGTGTGTGTGTGTGTGCGTGTGCATGTATGCTCACCCCAGGACACTGTGTGTGTGTGTGTGTGTGTGTGTGTGTGTGTGCGTGTGTGCTCACCCCAGGTCAGTGTGTGTGTGTGTGTGTGTGTGTGTGTGCGTGTAAGCTCACCCCAGGACACTGTGTGTGTGTGTGTGTGTGTGTGCGTGCGTGCGTGCGTGCGCGCGCGCGCGCGCATGCGTGCGTGTGTGTTCACCCCCGGACTGTGTGTGTGTGTGTGTTTATTATCATTGCAGAACAATCTGGAGGCCCTGTGTTATCTCAGGCAGTGCTGCTGCTGCAGATAATAATGAAGCCGGACTAAATATAGACCTGGGCATTGGCTGAGAGGGGAGGAGAGGGGAGGAGAGGGGAGGGGAGGGGGTGTTAATAAATTCACAGACCCGGATTAGCACTGATCTAGGAATACCCAGCGTTCCCTTTGATAATGTTTTTGCACATCATTTTATTTGTATATATATTTTAAATTGTGTAATATATGTTTTTTACCCTAGGCATCACCAACCCCAAACAACCCAAAGAGGGCCCCAAGAGCTTCACCTTCGATTATTCCTACTGGTCTCACACCACGGTAAGCCTCTGATTTTACTCTCCGTGTGCTGCACAAGCTTGGGGTTCAGTTCCTGGTTTTCAGTTCCTTTTCAAAATCCATTCTCAATTCCCATTCCCTTTTAATCAGTGCCAACACTTCACTGATCGAAATTGCACTTTGCAGCATTCTGTTAAAATGAGCTTCTCACAGCAGTGGCGACACGTGACTTCAATTGAAATACGTGCTGTAGGTGTTTAGACTCAGACAACTGGCATGGAATTTTAAAAAAAAACTTATTGAAACTTATTGATCTCTCTGCATGTGTCTGTCTGTCTGTCTGTCTGTCTGTGTCTCTATGTCTCTGGCTGTGTCTGTCCTGTCTTTGTCTGTGTGCCTCTGTCTGTGCCTCTGTCTGTGTCTCTGTCTGTCTCTGGCTGTGTCTGTCTGTCTCTGTCTGTCTGTGCCTCTGTGTGTGTCTCTGTCTGTTGCTCTGTGTCTCTGGCTGTGTCTGTCTGTCTGTGTGTGTCTCTGTCTGTGTCTCTGTGTCTCTGTCTGTATGTGTGTGTGTCTCTGTCTCTGTCTGTGTCTCTGTTTGTCTGTGCCTCTGTCCAGGCGGCGGACCCTGACTTCGCGTCCCAGCAGCGGGTGTACAAGGACATTGGGGAGGAGATGCTGCTGCACGCCTTCGAGGGCTACAACGTGTGCATCTTCGCCTACGGGCAGACCGGCGCTGGCAAGTCCTACACCATGATGGGCAGGCAGGAGCCCGAGCAACAGGGCATCATCCCACAGGTACTGGGACCAGCAGGGCGCTGTAGCACACGGGGGCCAGCAGGGTAACGTGTTAACCATCTCTCTCTCTCTCTCTCTCTCTCTCTCTCTCTAGCTCTGTGAGGATCTCTTCAAGAGGATTGTGGAGAATAAGAGTGCAGACCTGGCCTTCTCTGTGGAGGTGAGAGCATGCCTGATTAAAATAAAGGAATATAAGGCAGGGATTGGAGGCAAGACTCCCCTTGCACAGCATTCCTGGTTTTACTAGGAGTTTAGTGCCAACCTGAGCTTGTTACCTACAGACACTGGGGTTAGTCAAGCTTGTGTTAAAACCTGGAATGGGTGGCACTGCTCTGCAACAGGAGTCTGATTCCCATCCCTGAATGTTCTTGCATTGGTAGCTCAGCTGCATTGCTCATATATAACATGCACTCAGCAAGATATTTACTACAAAGTGCAATTTGCATTTATTGTAAAAGGAAAATAGTTTCATCCCCTGCAATAACACTGATGAAGGCACTAGAGCCCAAACGCTGGTCTGCTTGACTCAGTTTAGTTTCTGTAACACTGATGAAGGCACTAGAGCCCAAACGCTGGTCTGCTTGACTCAGTCTCTTCTAGTTTCAGCAACACTGGTGAAGGCAGTAGAGCCCAAACGCTGGTCTGCTTGACTCAGTCTCTTCTAGCTTCAATAACGCTGTAAGGAATGTATAGGAGAGAGTTCGAGTGAATTGACCCTCCGTCTCTTGCCCCCCCCAGGTGTCCTACATGGAGATTTACTGTGAGCGTGTGCGGGACCTCCTCAACCCCAAGAGTCGGGGTAACCTTCGAGTCCGAGAGCACCCCATCATGGGCCCCTACGTGGAGGACCTGTCCAAGCTGGCCGTCACCTCCTTCAGGGACATCGCTGACCTCATGGACTCGGGGAACAAGGCCAGGTCAGCCGGGGGGCGTGGTCAGCCGAGGTCACAGAGGTTGAAGAGGTTAACTGTGTTTTGAGAGAGAGAGAGAAACAGAGAGAGAGGCAGAGAGAGAGAGAGAGAGAGGCAGAGAGAGAGAGAGAGAGAGGCAGAGAGAGAGAGAGAGAGAGAGGCAGAGAGAGAGAGATAGAGAGAGGCAGAGAGAGAGAGAGAGAGAGAGACATAGAGAGAGAGAGAAAGGGATCTGCTAGCTCGGGAGAAGGCCACAGCGTGATTTGAGATTGCGATGACCCTCATCGTTGTGTGTGACCCCTGCGTGTTCCACGCCCGTCACTCTCGTGTCTCACTCGGCAGGACGGTGGCCGCCACGAACATGAACGAGACGAGCAGTCGCTCGCACGCAGTGTTCACCATCGTCTTCACGCAGAAACGCCACGACGAGATGACCAGCCTGGACACGGAAAAGGTAGCGGAATCCGCGCTCTCGCTTCATCGACGAATCGCTTCTGACCATTTCGTGCTGGCGCACCGCGGTTTGAGGTGTTATGAGGAGGAGGATTTTATTACCTTTATTCCAGTTGTGTGTTTATCTTGTCACACAAATAGGCGTATGCTCTTATTCTTGGGTACAAGCTGTTTTCTGAGTAAATGCCATCAGCCATTTTGGGCTCTCGTATATAAGCCCATGAGCTGTCTCTAAGTACACGCCCCAACTGTGAGAAGCTCATTTTAACAGATAAGTGTTAATGCAAGGTGTGGGAGCTGAGTATTGCTGTACAGTTAACTTAAAAATAGCCCTTTTTGCTTATAACTAGAATAGATTTAGATGTGCCAGCAAGTGGAGCTTTGTTTCCCTCTAGTGGCCTAAAAAATGAACTGCAGGCCTTAGCTTTTCAGATGGAGATGCCATCAAATTCCCTGAAAGCCTGGAATCAGCTATACTTATTTATTGAATAATTGTATTGTATTATTTTTTCAGGTCAGCAAAGTGAGTCTGGTTGACCTGGCAGGAAGTGAACGGGCTGACTCTTCCGGGGCAAAGGGCGTGAGGTTAAAGGTGACACACTCTATGACATGTGATGCGTTACTTATTTGGACAGTTTATTGGGATTTTTTTCCCCCTTCCTCTAAACCTGCTTCTTTCTCCTGTGTTGTGCTGCCCCCTGCAGGAAGGAGCCAACATCAACAAGTCTCTGACCACCCTGGGAAAGGTTATATCTGCACTGGCTGAGATGGTAAGAGAGTAGTGGTTAGGGCTCTGGACTCTTGACCGGAGGGTCGTGGGTTCAATCCCAGGTGGGGGGGACACTGCTGCTGTACCCTTGAGCAAGGTACTTTACCTAGATTGCTCCAGTAAAAACCCAACTGTATAAATGAATAATTGTAAAAATAATGTGATATCTTGTAACAATTGTAAGTCGTCCTGGATAAGGGCGTCTGCTAAGAAATATACAGCTCTGGCCAAAAGTTTTGCATCATCAACCTATAGAATGAACTCATTTTGCTTCATAAAGTCGTATGAAACCTGCTGAATGATGTTACGTTAACATACTGAATCGCACACCGCTTTGTAGTTTTCCATATACTTAACGAAAAACCAAAATCTAACATGAAATACTACTGTACTACTATCATGGCTTCTGAGATCATTTTGAAGTTTCTTTGACATGATGTTAAATAAAAGATCTAAATTTTGTTCATATATAGATTATCAAAAATAATTATGTCTCAATCCTAAAAAATCTAGGTGATACAAAACTTTCGGTCAGGCTCCATTTTGTATAGGCAGCTCAGACATCCTCGTTCTGCCTGCTGACTGACACACATGCATGGCCTCTTACACACGTTACTAGTTCAGCATGCAAATAAAATGCATCCGAATTCTTGAAGTATTTGAGTGACGTTCTGGTACCTTCAGATTTTGGCCCTGGATTTCAAATGCCTGTCGCAGTGGAAGCAGCTTCTGTTGAACTAAAGTGAGCTTGATCTCCACAGCAAAGCAGCAAGAAGAGGAAATCGGATTTCATTCCTTACAGGGACTCTGTGCTGACGTGGCTGCTCAAGGAAAACCTGGGTATGGAGGAGCACACACGACCATTCACTTTATTAATAATAGTAATAATAATAATGGTTTTGCTATCATATTTCTTTTGCTATTATTATTGTTATTGTTATTATTATTATTGTTGTCAGCATTATTTGTAGTAGTCAGTTATACAAAATATTTGTATTGCTTATTATTATTATTTTTATTATTATTGCTGATATTAGTATCATTAATATTAGCAATGGTATCGCTATATATTTAAATTATTATTATTAACATTTTTATTGGTACTTTTGTTAAAGCTATGAAAGACGTTATGAAGGCTGTATTATAAGTCGCCTATGTGAAATCAATTCGTATCGATTTTAATCGCATTGTTATAAATAAACAAGTTTTGAAAATAACGTGGGAGTGTTTGATTGTTTGATTGTTTGTTTGATTGTCTGTTTGTTTGTTTGGTTTTCTGTCAGGTGGAAACTCGCGCACAGCGATGATCGCAGCTCTGAGTCCGGCCGACATCAACTACGAAGAAACACTGAGCACTCTGAGGTGAGCGCAGGACTGTGTGATAAACACTGAGCACTCTGAGGTGAGCGCGGGACTGTGTGATAAACACTGAGCACTCTGAGGTGAGCGGGACTGTGTGATAAACACTGAGCACTCTGAGGTGAGTGCAGGACTGTGTGATAAACACTGAGCACTCTGAGGTGAGCGCGGACTGTGTGATAAACACTGAGCACTCTGAGGTGAGTGCAGGACTGTGTGATAAACACTGAGCACTCTGAGGTGAGCGGGACTGTGTGATAAACACTGAGCACTCTGAGGTGAGTGCGGGACTGTGTGATAAACACTGAGCACTCTGAGGTGAGCGCGGGACTGTGTGATAAACACTGAGCACTCTGAGGTGAGCGCGGGACTGTGTGATAAACACTGAGCACTCTGAGGTGAGCGCGGGACTGTGTGATAAACACTGAGCACTCTGAGGTGAGTGCGGGACTGTGTGATAAACACTGAGCACTCTGAGGTGAGCGCGGGACTGTGTGATAAACACTGAGCACTCTGAGGTGAGCGCGGGACTGTGTGATAAACACTGAGCACTCTGAGGTGAGTGCGGGACTGTGTGATAAACACTGAGCACTCTGAGGTGAGCGGGACTGTGTGATAAACACTGAGCACTCTGAGGTGAGCGGGACTGTGTGATAAACACTGAGCACTCTGAGGTGAGTGCGGACTGTGTGATAAACACTGAGCACTCTGAGGTGAGCGGGACTGTGTGATAAACACTGAGCACTCTGAGGTGAGCGGGACTGTGTGATAAACACTGAGCACTCTGAGGTGAGCGCGGACTGTGTGATAAACACTGAGCACTCTGAGGTGAGCGCGGACTGTGTGATAAACACTGAGCACTCTGAGGTGAGTGCGGGACTGTGTGATAAACACTGAGCACTCTGAGGTGAATGCGGGACTGTGTGATAAACACTGAGCGCTCTGAGGTGAGTGCAGGACTGTGCTGCAGGTATCATGTATTGTATGGTATGGTATTGTGTTGTATGGTGTTGTGTTGTGTTGTATTGTGTTGTGTTGTGTTGTGTTGTATTGTATTGTATTGTGTTGTGTTGTGTTTCAGGTACGCAGACCGTGCCAAGCAGATCCGCTGCAATGCGGTGATCAACGAGGATCCGAACGCCAGACTCATCCGGGAGCTGAAGGAGGAGGTGAACCGACTGAGAGAGCTGCTCTTCTCACAGGGGCTGCCCAGCAGCCTGGTGACAGCGACGGGTGAGAGAGACCCGACCACACCCCCACACACACACACACACTCACACTCACACACACACACACACCCAAACCACACACACACACACACACACACACACACACACACTCACACACACACACACACACACACACTCACACTCACACTCACACACACACACACACACACACACACACACACACACACACACACTCACACACACACACACACACACACACACACACACACACACACACACACACACACACACACACACACACACACACACACACACACACACACACACACACACACACACACACACACACTGAGACACACGCTCCACACTCACACACATTACAGAGAGAGAGAGACCCGACACACACACACATGCACACACACACACTCACACACATTACAGAGAGAGAGAGACCCGACACACACACACATGCACACACACACACATACATACATTACAGAGAGAGAGAGAGAGACCCGACACACACACACATGCACACACACACACACACACACATTACAGAGAGAGAGAGAGACCCGACACACACACACACACACACACACATTACAGAGAGAGAGAGAGACCCGACACACACACACACACACATTACAGAGAGAGAGAGAGACCCGACACACACACACACACATTACAGAGAGAGAGAGAGACCCGACACACACACACACACACATTACAGAGAGAGAGAGAGACCCGACACACACACACACACATTACAGAGAGAGAGACCCGACACACACACACACACACACACACACACACACATTACAGAGAGAGAGAGAGACTTTCTTCACACACACACACACACATTACACAGAGAGAGAGAGACCCGACACACACACACACACACACATTACAGAGAGAGAGAGAGACCCGACACACACACACACACACACATTACAGAGAGAGAGAGAGACCCGACACACACTCACACACACACACACACATTACAGAGAGAGAGATACTCTGAGAGATACCCGGATACTGGCCTTCCTTACCGAACACAATGTCCTGAGTAAGAGTCAGATTGGATTCCTACCAAACCATCGCACAACTGACCATATCTACACCCTGCACACCCTAATAGATAAACATGTACACCAAAAAAATAAAGGCAAAATTTTCGCCTGCTTCATTGACTTTAAAAAAGCCTTTGATTCAATTTGGCATGAAGGTTTATATTATAGAATTCTTCAAAGTGGTGTAGGGGGTAAAGTCTATGATATAATAAATTCAATGTACACAGAAAACAAATGTGCAGTAAAAATTGCCAACAAAAGGACAGATTTCTTCACTCAGGGGCGGGGGGGTGAGGCAGGGCTGCAGTCTGAGTCCAACACTGTTCAATATTTACATCAATGAGTTAGCAATGATGTTGGAATGGTCTGCAGCCCCTGGCCTCACATTACATGACACTGAAGTCAAGTTCCTACTCTACGCAGATGACCTGGTCCTGCTGTCACCCACAGAGCAGGGGCTGCAGCAGAGCCTGGCACTGCTAGAGCAGTACTGTCAGTCCTGGGCCCTGGCAGTAAACCTCAAAAAGACCAATATAATGATTTTTCAAAAAAAGGCTGGATCTCAGGGAAACAGATATCACTTTACACTCGGCAACACCACCCTAGACCACACCACCAGCTACACTTACCTGGGTCTGACCATCAGTGCGTCAGGCAGTTTTAACCTGGCAGTGAATGCACTAAAAGCAAAAGCACTCAGAGCTTTTTATGCCATCAAAAGAAGATTCTATAAAATCAATATACCTGTCAAAATCTGGCTAAAATTAATTGACAGTGTTATCCAGCCCATTGCGCTGTATGGAAGTGAGATATGGGGTCCACTCAGTCAACAGGACTACACTAAATGGGACAAACACCCAATCGAGACCCTGCATGCTGAACTATACAAGAATACACTGCAGGTGCAAAGAAATACACCAAACCACGCATGCAGGGCAGAATTAGGCCGATACCCAGCTCTTATTAATATAAAGAAAAGAGCACTCAAATTCTGGTTGTACCTTGAAAAAAGTGAACCTGACTCACTCCAGTACAAGGCCCTCCAGACCCAAGAGCTCAGCCCTGAAAAGAGTCCCCTATGCCAGCTGGCTTTGAAGCTCATCACACTGACCCTCCAATACTAACTCCAACCAGCTTCAGGTCAGCACTGCTTACCAGCCCCAATCAGAGTAAATCAAATTATAAAACAAACCAAAAACTCCTATCTGGAACACTGGGACACAGAAATAAAATCCCAAAATAAACTTGATTGCTATCGGGCCCTAAAAAGAAACTACAGCCTAGCAGAGTATCTCTCCACTGTCAGAGATACGAAGCAGAGACAGATCCTGACCAAGTACAGGCTCAGTGACCACAGCCTGGCCATAGAGACAGGCAGACACAGGCAGACCTGGCTGCCCAAAGAAGATCGGCTCTGTGGTCACTGCGAGACAGGAGAGGTGGAAAATGAGATGCACTTTCTCCTACACTGTATAAAATACAGCCAAATCAGAGAGTCATTCTTCATTAAAATACAAGAAAAATATCCTGTTTTCAGACAAATGGCAGACTCAGAGAAACTTGCTGTCCTCTTAGGGAGGGACACACAGCTCCACTGGCTGCCAAACATGTAGCCACCTGCCACAACCTGAGGGGCACGCAGTGACAGGGCACAATTTAATAGTTTCAATATTATTATTTCAATATTTATTTCAATTTCTGTATTATTATTATTTATCTTCTATTTTATCTATTATTATTTTGTTACCATTGTTCCTTGTTTGTATATATATGCATCTGTTAGTAATATGTATGTATGTATTTGCTTTGGCAACACTATGGAAAATAAGTCATGCCAATAAAGCACTTTGAATTGAATTGAGAGAGACCCGACACACACACACACACACACATTACAGAGAGAGAGAGAGACCCGACACACACACACACACATTACAGAGAGAGAGAGAGACCCGACACACACATTACAGAGAGAGAGAGAGACCCGACACACACACACATTACAGAGAGAGAGAGAGACCCGACACACACACACACACATTACAGAGAGAGAGAGAGACCCGACACACACACACACACACACACACACATTACAGAGAGAGAGAGAGACCCGACACACACACACACACACACACATTACAGAGAGAGAGAGACCACACGACACACACACACACACACACACATTACAGAGAGAGAGAGAGACCCGACACACACACACACACACATTACAGAGAGAGAGAGAGACCCGACACACACACACACACATTACAGAGAGAGAGAGAGACCCGACACACACACACACACACATTACAGAGAGAGAGAGACCCGACACACACACACACACACATTACAGAGAGAGAGAGAGACCCGACACACACACACACACATTACAGAGAGAGAGAGAGACCCGACACACACACACACACATTACAGAGAGAGAGAGAGACCCGACACACACACACACACACACATTACAGAGCGAGAGAGAGACCCCACACACACACACACACACACACACACACACACACACACACATTACAGAGCGAGAGAGAGACTTTCTTCACACACACCACAGAGCAAAAGACCCGGCACTGACACTCATCACAATGCTACAGACAACTCCATCCCTGACTGACACACTGCAGACTAATTCTATAACAACTCTACTGTCATAGTGAAATGCAGCTTTATTTAATCAAGACCACCCCCCCTTGTCTCCCTACACAGGCGTCGCCACCGAAGTCAATAACATCAACAGCACTGCCCCCCCGCCCCCCCCTGCAGGGGACCATAGCGTGCTGGGCGGGGCGCACGGCCCCCCCTCGCTGCACCCCTCCCCAGGCGGCGAGCCGGACCTCGCCTCGGACCCCCACGCTGAGGGGGGGCCGCCTGACAGCTACCCCGGGCTGGAGGCGCCCCCGATCAGCACGGAGGAGGCCGTGGAGAGGCTGAAGGAGACGGAGAAGATCATCGCCGAGCTCAACGAGACCTGGGAGGAGAAGCTGAGGAAGACGGAGGAGATCCGCATGGACAGGTGAGGGGAGTCCGAGAATCCAGAGCCACATTCCACTCCTGGTCTTCGTTCCAACCCCCTGTTCTGACTGAACCAATTAACAAACCTCCATCCAGACCGAGTTCATGATCTCATTTGACTTGTTAATCCTGGAGTGGAACGGCCCTCCAGGACCGTGATTGGTTGATGGGAAACCCCTACGCTAAATACAAAATAAATATTACACAGATAGGTATGGTAAAGCATAGAGAAGCATTGTAAAGCACAGAGAGGTGTGGTAAAGCATAGGGAAGCATTGTAAAGCACAGAGCGGTATGGTAAAGCATAGGGAAGCATTGTAAAGCATAGAGAGGTCTGGTAAAGCATAGGGAAGCATTGTAAAGCACAGAGAGGTCTGGTAAAGCATAGGGAAGCATTGTAAAGCACAGAGAGGTCTGGTAAAGCATAGGGAAGCATTGTAAAGCACAGAGAGGTCTGGTAAAGCATAAGGAGGCATTGTAAAGCACAGAGAGGTCTGGTAAAGCATAGGGAAGCATTGTAAAGCACAGAGAGGTCTGGTAAAGCATAGGGAAGCATTGTAAAGCACAGAGAGGTATGGTAAAGCATAGGGAAGCATTGTAAAGCACAGAGAGGTGTGGTAAAGCATAGGGAAGCACTGTAAAGCACAGAGAGGTCTGATAAAGCATAGGGAAGCATTGTAAAGCACAGAGAGGTCTGGTAAAGCATAGGGAAGCATTGTAAAGCACAGAGAGGTCTGGTAAAGCATAGGGAAGCATTGTAAAGCACAGAGAGGTATGGTAAAGCATAGGGAAGCATTGTAAAGCACAGAGAGGTGTGGTAAAGCATAGGGAAGCATTGTAAAGCACAGAGAGGTCTGGTAAAGCATAGGGAAGCATTGTAAAGCACAGAGAGGTCTGGTAAAGCATAGGGAAGCATTGTAAAGCACAGAGAGGTCTGGTAAAGCATAAGGAAGCATTGTAAAGCACAGAGAGGTCTGGTAAAGCATAGGGAAGCATTGTAAAGCACAGAGAGGTGTGGTAAAGTATAGCTGGGGTCCCTGCGTCTCACGCTGCGGGTGTCTTGTCTTGTCAGAGAGTCGCTGCTGGAGGAGATGGGGGTGTCGATTCGGGAGGACGGGGGCACTGTGGGGGTATTCTCCCCTAAAGGGTGAGTCTAAACCCAGCTCTCCTTCCACACGCTGGCTCGACTTCCTACTTCTTTCATTTTCTAACCCGGTTGGGTTTCATTGTACAAATTTGAGAAGTTTTTTTTCTTTTTTCTTAAGTATACATTTCAAATCTCTCATCCCTCTCCTCTCCTTCCCTCATATCTCTCTCTCTCTCTCTCTCTCTCCTCCTCCCTCCTCCTCCCTCCCTCCCTCCCCTCTACCCTCCCTCCTCTCTCTACTCCCCTCCTCTCTACCCTCCCTCCTCTCTCTACTCCCCTCCTCTCCCCCTCAACCCTCCCTCCTCTCTACCCTCCCTCCTCTCTCTACTACCCTCCTCTCCCCCTCTACCCTCCCTCCTCTCTCTACTCCCCTCTCGTTTTCCTCCTCTCCCAGACCCCTCACCTGGTGAACCTCAATGAAGACCCCTTGATGTCGGAGTGCCTTCTCTATTACATTAAGGAGGGGGTGACACGGTAAGGAAACCGCGCAGTCTTCACACAGTCACGCAGCCTGCAGAGTCTCATCTGAAACGCACCGTTCTGAGTCCAGCCTCTGTCTCTGTCCAGGGTTGGTCAAGAAGACGTGGACATTCGACTGAGCGGCCAGTTTATAAAGGAGCAGCACTGTGTCTTCACAAGCAGCACCAAGGATAACGGGGAAGGTAAGAGAGGAGAGCAGAGGGGAAGGGAAGAAGGGAGGAGAGGGGAAGATAGGAGAAGGGAGGGAAGAGGGGATGAGAGGAGAGGAGAGGGGAAGATTAGGGAGGAGAGGAAGATAGGAGAAGGGAGGGAAGAGGGGAAGATAAGGGAGGAGAGGGGAAGATAGGAGAAGGGAGGGAATAGGGGAGGAGAGGGGAGGGGAAGATAGGAGAACAGAGGGGAAGGGAAGAGAGGGAAGAGGGGAGAGGAGGGGAGAGGGTGACCGGGGAGGCCACCACACAATTGTAGCTGCATCTTCACTGCCCCAATTCCACTGGCTTCAATATCAACACCTTCAAAATGAAGACCACCCCACTATCAGGACCTGGCCTTAATACACAGCGACTCCACTGCAGAAAATTCACAACGCTATTAAATAAAATGTCATTCTCATTATTTATGCCCTCTCTCTCACTCTCACTCTCACTCTCACTCTCTCTCTCTCTCCCTCCTAAAGCTTACCAGGAAGTGCTACAGGTATGGTGCAGCTATCAATTGCTTCCTACTTCCAGAGTTTCGGATCTCCTTTTATAATGATTTATTCAGGCTCTTAAGATTTTAATCTCTGTTGTCTTTTTTTTTTACACAGGATAAGAAGTTCCCTGAGCTGGAGCCAGGGTTGGGTTCAAATAACCTTTTTTTTTATTTTTAAATCACTCTGTCTGTGTGTTCGCATGGACGGGTGCGATGTGGTTTCTGATTGCAATTACACTTCTCTTCCAGTGGAGGTCACTCTCGAGCCGTTTGAAGGAGCGGAGACGTACCTGAATGGGAAGCAGATCTCTGAGCCGGTGATACTGAAGCAAGGTGCGCGAGAGCTGTGGTCAAACAAAAGGGTTTCGTGTCTACAGGCAACGTGCGCGTGCGTGTGCGTGTGCGTGCGCATGTGTGTGTGTGCAGCTCTGGCCAAAAGTTTTACATCACCCTTTATATAGGAGGCTGTGTGGTCCAGTGGTTAAAGAAAAGGGCTTGTAACTAGGAGGTCCCCGGTTCAAATCCCACCTCAGCCACTGACTCATTGTGTGACCCTGAGCTCCTTGTGCTCCGTCTTTCGGGTGAGACGTAATTGTAAGTGACTCTGCAGCTGATGCATAGTTCACACACCCTAGTCTCTGTAAGTCGCCTTGGATAAAGGCGTCTGCTAAATAAATAAACAAATAATAATAATATAGAATGAACTAATTTTGCTTCATAAAGTCGAATGAAACGCGTTCAGGAATATTTAACTTGATTTTATTTATGGGGAAAAAATATATATTTTAAAAATAACTCGCAATTTCAAGGTTTGTGAATAGAAGCCACTGCTGGTCATCAGTCAAGCCCCCATTTGAAGCTTATTATTAATCCTTTAGCAGACACTTTTATCCAAAGCGATTTACAGAGGCTAGGGGGGTGAACTCTGCATCATCAACAACTGCTGCTGCTGCTGCTGCAGAGTCACTTCCAATAGGAGCTTGTTTGTTTGACGTCTCATCCGAAGGACGGAGCACAAGGAGGTTCAGTGACTTGCTCAGGGTCACACACACACAGTGAGTCGGTTGCTCAGCCGGGATTTGAACCTCCTGGTATCGAGCCCCCTTTCTTTTAACCGTTGAGCCTGTTCACAGCAGCTACGGTTGTGTTGCGCGGTGAAGCTTCCTCCTCGGGAGAATTCTCAGAGTTTGCCGTGCCCCCGCAGGAAACCGCATTGTGATGGGAAAGAGCCACGTGTTCCGGTTCAATCACCCGGAGCAGGCGAGGCTGGAGCGGGAGCGCAACGCCAGCCTGGAGCAGCAGGGGGAGCAGAAGGCAGACTGGAACTTCGCTCAGAAAGAGCTGCTGGAAGAGCAGGGCATCGACATCAAACTGGAGATGGAGAAGAGGTAGGAGGGGAGCGGGTCAGTGACATCAATGATGTCACAATGGGAGGGGAGGGACTGGAGCAAAGGGAAAGAGGATGGGAAGGGGAGGTAAAATGACATCACAATAGAGATTGATGAGAGGTGGGATTGGCTGAAGGATGGAAGGGGAGGGGCTAGGGTGGAAATTGGGCAACTAGTGGTGTGTGTTGTTTTTTTTTTTAAATGCTGTTAATTATATTTAAAAGGCTGAAGCATCTTGTTGAGCGAGTCACTGAGCGCAGGTTGGGCGTGTCTGTCTGTACCGGGCTGCAAGCCTGCGGGGGTGTTGCAGCGTCAAGTGTCCCTGTGTCACGCCGTGCGCCTCTCTTTGTCTCCCAGACTGCAGGACTTTGAGAGCCAGTACCGCAAAGAGAAGGAGGAGGCAGACTTACTGCTGGAGCAACAGAGACTGGTGAGAGAGCTTTCCGTGGGCAACAGCTTCTGTTTACCCAGAGTGCCACAGAGACCGGGGTCCATCAGCCAACGCTAAAATAAACTACTAGAAAGTGTTGCTGAGGTTGGGTGTGAAGGGGGCTTGGGGGTCCAGTGGTTAAAGAAAGGGGTTTTGTTACCAGGAGGTTCAAATCCTGGATCAGACTCCCTGTGTGTGTGTGTGTGTGTGTGTGTGTGTGTGTGACCCTGAGCAAGTCACTGAACCATCCGTCCTTCGGATGAGACGTAAAACAAACGAGCTCCTATTGGAAGTGACTCTGCAGCAGCAGCAGCAGTTGTTAATGATGCAGAGTTCACCCCCCCTATTATTATTATTACTCCTCGTAATAAAATGTGTCGTCTGTGATTAACGCATAAGTGACTCGCCCCCCTTCTCCAGTATGCAGATTCAGACAGCGGGGACGACTCTGACAAGCGCTCGTGTGAGGAGAGCTGGCGTCTGATCTCAACTCTGCGAGAGAAGCTCCCAGCCAACAAGGTGAGACACGAATCGAACTGGGGCTCCGCACTGGGGAGTCACAAAATTCTGCATCTGCGCATCACTAATAGCAAGGGCTGGAAATAAGACTCCCGTTGCACAGAAAGTTTGATCCACTCCTGGTTTTACTGTTCGTTTAACGAGGCACAGCTGAGCTTGTTAAACACAATGCGGCTAATCAAAATCAAAGCTGGAACGAGTGAAACTGCTGTGCAACAAGGGTCTTATTTCCATCCCTGGGCTTGTTGGAAGACAGCTGAACTGAACATTGCTGAATTGAATTAACCCCTCCCTCTCTCCTCCCCTCCCCCCTCCCCTCAGGTCCAGAGCATCGTGAAACGCTGCGGGCTCCCGAGCAGCGGGAAGAAACGGGAACCGCGCCGGGTGTACCAGATCCCTCAGCGACGTCGGATCACCAAGGACCCCAAGTGGGTGACCCTGGCCGACCTGAAGATGCAGGCGGTCAAAGAGATCTGCTACGAGGTGGCCCTCAACGACTTCCGCCACTCGCGCCAGGAGATCGAAGCCCTGGCCATCGTCAAGATGAAGGAGCTGAGCCGAATGTACGCCAAGAGAGACCCCCTGGAGAAGGAGACGTGGAGGGAGGTGGCGCAGGATGTGTGGGACACCGTGGGGATTGGGGAGGAGAGGATAGGGGAGGAGGAGGAGCGGGGGAGGAAGGGAGGGGCAAGGCGGACGTGAGCGGACTGAAGGCCCACATTGACAAGCTGAGCGATATACTGCAGGAGGTGAAGCTGCAGAATAACATGAAGGACGAGGAGATCAAGGCTCTGAGGGATCGCATGATGAAGATGGAAGAGAGGGTCATACCGTCCATCAGCGCGCAGGTGAGGGCAGCCTGCACCTGGGGGGGGGTGGGACAGCCCCCCTTTACTCCACACTCTCCCGTGGTGATGGCAGGGCTGATAATATTGGTTTATTGCACTGATTGTGATGGACTTGAAGGATGGGCACCCCCAAACTGTGCCTAATAATACAGCTGTGACCAAAAGTTGCTTTGTCATTTTTTTTTTTTCTCTCTCCCCCTCCCTCTCTCTCTCTCTCCTTCCCTCCCCCTCCCTCCCTCCCTCCCTCCCTCTCTCTCCCTCCCTCCCTCTCTCTCTCTCTCTCCCTCCCTCTCTCTCTCTCTCTCTCCCTCCCTCTCTCCTCCCCTCCCTCTCTCCATCTCACTCTCCCTCCCTACTTCCCTCTCCCCCTGTCCCCCTCCCCCTTCTCCCTCCCTCTCTCCCTCTCTCCCTCTTCCTCTCCCTCTCTCTCTCCAGGATGAGACAGGGCTGGAGGAGTACCTGCTGGATGATGATGATGATGATGATGATGAGGGAGGCAGTGTGTGTGACGGAGGCTCTTCCTCTCCCCTCTTCGGGAGGGCAGGGGGAGGTGGGGGCAGTTCGGAGGACGGAGAAGGTACTGCACTCTTTTACTTATGACATTAACGCTTGGACCCAGAACCCGTGTGTGTCGGAGACGAACAACAACAACACAGAAATCTGAATGTCACGACACCGATCACAGTATTTTCCCCTCTCTCTCTCTCTCTCTCTCTCTCTCCTCCTCTTCTGCAGGCACCAGCACGCGTGGCAGCGGCTCGCTGGAAGACCTCTCCAAACAGGAGCGCGTCACCCGGCTGATGGAGGAGGACCCTGCGTTCCGGAGGGGGAGGCTGCGCTGGCTGAAGCAGGAGCAGAGCCGCATCCAGAACCTGCAGCTGCAGCAGATCAGCAAGCGCCTGCGCAACAGCGCCCCCTGCGGGACGGGCAGGTTCATACCACCCCAGGTAAACGGAGCCCGACCAAACTTTCTGCTCCCGGTTTGTTTTTTGTTTTTTTTAACTCCACACTCTCTCCCGTGGTGTCACCGAGAATTTTAGGACTGAGACGTTAAGAAAAAATACAATTTTTTATAATTTCACATCATGTAACCAAAGAAAAAAAAAAAAAATCGCAAAAAAGTCTTGCAGAAGCCGTAATCGTAGTACACTAGTATTTCGCGTTGGATTTCGAAATGTCACATAGTCTGTCGTTTTTTGAATTGCTTCCGTTTTTCTTCTAGTATTTCTAAACCCAGCACGACGGGAGCGCGTGACAGTTACGCACAAAGCCATTGAGAAAGACCTCCAGGTGTCAAAGGTGCGTCATTTTGAATTCGTTATTAAGTTTTTAAACCCAGCTCTCTCCATCTACTCCTGTGCAGGACTGCAAACTGCGCTTCCCCTTCAAGAGCAACCCCCTGCATCGCTACTCCTGGGACCCCAACTCTGCCTTCATGCTGGGGGGGGAGCCGGACGGGGCGCCCCCTCCTCCTCCTCCTCCGTCGGAAGGGAACGGAGAAGGAGCGTCGCCCCAGAATCCGGACGAACCGGAAGAAACCGAGCAAAAGAGGCCGAGAGGTTTCCTGGGGGGTTCGCCGGCGCAGCCCCCGATAATCATGGCCCCCCCCATGATGCAGAACCCCCGAATGAGGACCCCGAGCCCCCAAAGGTTCTGGCCCAATTCGGGGGGTTACGGAGGCCCGCAAAACAAACAACGGCAGCAGAACCAGAACTACCCGAACCACCACCATCAACACCAGCAGAACCGCTACCGGAGGAACTCCTTCGATAACGGCTCCCAGGGCCGGCCCAAGCCTTACCGACAGTCCAGCCCCCAGGGGCAGGGGCACGGGCAGCACCCCAAGGAGCACTTTCAACCCTGCAAGCCCAACTACCACCACCATCACCCTTACCAGCCGCCGCTGTCTCTGCCGCTCCCGTTTCCCACCCCGCCGTTCCACTACCCCCTCCATCCCAAACAAGCCAGCCAGTTCCACCAGTATCACCACAGACCCAACCATCAGGGAGGGGGGCACTACTCCACGGACGCGGAGTTCCAGGGCTTCAACCCCCTACCCCCTACCCCCGCCCGGTCACCCCCACCACCATCACCACGGCAACCAGGCCCGGGGCGGCGGCGGCGGCGCCCCCCCCCAGCTTCACGGAGGCTACACGACCCCCCCCAGGATGAGGAGGCAGTTCTCGGCTCCGGATCTCGAGAGCAGAGAGACTCCCGTCTGAGCAGCGGATGAATTTCTATATATAATTTTTTTTTTTTTAAGGTTGTTTTGTTTGTGTTTTGGGGGGGGGGGGAGGCAAGAACACGTCAGGTATATGGAGGAGGAGATGATGAATAGAGAAGGGTTGAAAAATTCGGATTGGGTCCGGAGAGGGTTATGAAACTGTGTGTCTGTGTCTGTCCTGTGTTCGCCTGTGTGTCTGTCTCTGCCTCTCTCTCGCCTGTGTCTCTGCATGTCTGTGTGTCTCTCTGTCTGCTGAGTGTGCCTGTCTCTGTGTATCTGTCTCTTTGTGCGTGTCTGTCTCTGTGTCTGTCTGCCTGTGTCTGTCTCTCTGTGTATCTCTCTCTCTCTCTGTGCCTGTCTCTCTGTGTATCTCTTTGTATCTCTCTCTCTCTCTCTCTCTCTCTCTCTCTGTGCCTGTCTGTCTGTCTCTCTCTCTCTCTCTCTCTCTCTGTGCCTGTCTGTCTCTCTCTCTCTCTCTCTCTGTGCCTGTCTGTCTGTGTATCTCTCTTTGTATCTCTCTCTCTCTCTCTCTGTGTACCATTTTGCTTGTACCATTCAGCTCTCTGGCTGACATGTTTCATGATCTCCTCTCTGCTCCAGACGTCACAGGAAGGCTGGTGAACAGACTTCAGCGCGGGGCAGGTAGACTTCCAGATCTGTAGCAGCGGCAGGGCGGTGTCTGGTAGGGTTTGTAATGGAGAGTGCCGGGGATGATGTCTCGTTGGTTTGCGGATGTGGCATGCAGTGTCAGTGCAGGGAGAGGAGTGTTGAGTGACGGGAGGAAAACAGACTTTATCAAAAGACGCAGGAGGAGAGAATAGAGAGAGAGGGGGAGTGAGGGAATAGAGAGAGGGAGACAGGGGGAGTGACTCCGGATCAGGGATGGGCTGGTTCTTCCACTCCTGGTCTTTGTTCCAACCCTGTTCTAAATCTTTTAACGGAACCAATTAATAAACCTCTATGCAGACATGATCTCATTTTACCTGTTCAACAAACCTGGAGTGGAACACACCTGACTTAGAATAATAGAATAGGATTTTTTTTTTTTTTAGTACAATCTTGTTTTCGTTACTGTGTGTGTATAATAGAATTTTTTTTCTGAAATTGTTTTTTTTTTGTTCTTGTATATCGTATTTTCCCTGTCTCATTTTGTGTGTGTGTGTGTGTGTGTGTGTGTGTGTGTGTATATAAATATATATTCTGTTCGTATTATTATTACAACGCCGCGCAAAAAAAAAAAAAAAAAAAACGCTCGCCAGGTTTGCCTTGCGTCACGGAAGCTGCTACTAAAAAAAATAACTTTTTCTGCAAGGCATCGTGGGTAGGCGGGTCAGCGCGGGGAGGAGAATAAACGGTTTCTGCGAAAAACCGAAATGGCTACGACTGACGGCAAACTAAGACTGTAAAAAAAGTAAAGTGGGCTGAAGTTTCAGCTGGAGGGGGAAAAAAACTGGCCAGCGATGGCCAACCCCCCTCCAAAACCTCGCCGCCTTTTTGTCTCCTGAATTATTGCAAGACGCCTCCTTATTTTGGCTTTTTCTTGCTTGGAAACGGCTGCCCTTGAATTAAACTGTCAAGTGGCTGAACAACCCCCTCCTTAATAAAAAAACAGTGAGAGAGTGAGATCTTAATCCGCAGCACGAGACTTTAACACTCAACCTCAGTATCAAACTGGGGCTGCTTCCATCGGCAGTGAAATCTGCGATAGCCCCCTGTCTGCATCGCGGGTTTGCATAATCGCTGTTTAGAAATCCATTCGCAGGCCTTCAGTGTTCCCCTGACAGTATATTCACTGCCCTTCACGTTCAGCATATTTTAAAAAACCTGCCTGTCCATTTTCTATAGTGTCTGATTCTGTATTCTCTCTCTCTCTCTCTCTCTCTCTCTCTCTCTCTCTCTCTCTCTCTGTCTGTCTCTCTGTCTATCTCTCTCCTCTCTCTCTCTCTCTCTCTCTCTCTCTCTCTCTGGCGTCCTTGATATCAGATGCAGAGTCAGTGTGGAGAGAGAGTTTTGCCAGCCCGCGATGCTAACTGGGATTAACTGGCAGACAGACAGTGTCCCAATTGAAAGTGCTGTGCTGCTGATGAAAATGAACGAGTCTAATTTCAGTGTTGGCAGGAAATGCAGTTTAAGCAATGGCTGAAGTAGATTGCAGAATAGGCTGGGGAAAGGAATCACAGTTGCTGGTATTTTATTTTATTTTTTTTCAAGGGCCACAGAAAAGTTTTGAAGGAAACAAAATACATCAAACGAATCCCTCTAAAACTCTCTCCTCATCCGGGGTCCTGATTCGAATGGGGCGGGGCCTTTTTATAGGCGTCTGTAAAGAATGCCTGAGCGGTGAGCGAGAGAAAGGGGGTGGAATCACAAAACATAATTTGTTTTGTTTCAAAATCGGTTTCCCACACTGCCAAAGTGTTTTCTTCTGGTGTGTTGAGGGTTTTTTTCATTATTATAATTATAATTTTAATTATAATTATAATAATTATAATAATTTAACATGAGTGATTTTGCATAACCTGTAGTGCACATTTTAAATGTTTTTTTTTTTTTTTGGGAGGGGTAGGAAGATGAAAACGGCAAAAATAGATTTAAAAATGAATAAATATAAGCATGCCTCCATGCTAAGGGGATGGGAGGAGTTTACTGTAACTTTATACATCACTTTCATTTTACGTTTTTGAGAAATGTATGGAATTCTGCGGTGATCCCTTACGTTTGGCACTTGTATCCCATTTGACTTTGTTTCTGTGTGTGTGTGTGTGTGTGTGTATCTTACACATGCATACAGTATATTTCTGATTGTCTGTTTTGAAGAATACTGACTAGTTATAGCTGCGAGATGCTACTGTTTTTTAATTTTACATTATTTCTTTTCAATCTATCATGACCTCGGAAATTCAAAATGACTTTCAAGTGGGGGGTGGGAGTTGTTTTTAGGATGAAATATTTAAATGATCCTGTGCAGTAATTTCTATATAAATTAGGAAAAAAATGTGGGTGTTGGTCAATTTTTTTTTTTTTTTTTCCTTGGGGGGGTCGGTGGGGGTCCAATCGCACAAATCTTCGATTTCATATTTCCTTTTGACGTTTTTGTTTTGGTAAAGCATGCAACAAATTTCTTTTCCTTCCTTTTTGTGTTTTGAGTACAACTGACATTTCTAACCCTGATTATATGTTGATGATTTTTTTTTTTTTTTTTAATTCTGTAAGTGGTTTGTTTTGTTGTAATTTTTTTTTTTTTTTTTGGGGGGGGGTGGGTGTAGAGGGATTGGAAAGGTATTTTAGATCCGGGATTCCTGTGTGGATCTTGGAGATCACCTGACTTTGAGATGAATCTCAGGTTTTTTATGCCTTTGGAGAAAATAATAAAACTTGTTAATATCTTACAACTGTATCTGTGGAGTTCTGGTGTCATTTCTGTGTTCAATGCAGAGCTGGTTTTAAGTTATTATATTAGTCATTTAGCAGACGCTTTTCTCCAAAGTGACTTACAGATTAGGGGGGGTGAACTCTGCATCATCATCAACAACTGCTGCTGCTGCTGCTGCTGCAGAGTCGCTTCCAATAGGAGCTCGTTTGTTTGACTTCTCATCCGAAGGACGGAGCACAAGGAGGTTCAGTGACTTGCTCAGGGTCACACACAGGGAGTCAGTGGCTGAGGCGGGATTTGAACCTCCTGGTATCAAGACCCCTTTCTCTAACCGCTGGACCCCCAGCAACTTTTAGTTTTGCATTCTAAATTTTGAAATTGATTGGTGTTCAGAACTCCCCTCAATGAAGTCTGTTATTATTATTAATATTGAAATGATCAGGAGCCAGGAGTTTGAGCAGGGTTACAAACTCACACTAGCCCTGCTGCTGCTGCTGCACCCAGTCCTGGGGTTCAGAGCTCCCCTCAATGAAGTCTGTTATTATTATTAATATTGATATGATCAGGAGCCAGGAGTTTGAGCAGGGTTACAAACTCACACTAGCCCTGCTGCTGCTGCTGCACCCAGTCCTGGGGTTCAGAGCTCCCCTCAATGAAGTCTGTTATTATTTATTGAAATGATCAGGAGCCAGGAGTTTGAGCAGGGTTAGAAACTCACACTAGCCCTGCTGCTGCTGCTGCTGCTGCACCTAGTCCTGGGGTTCAGAGCTCCCCTCAATGAAGTCTATTATTATTAATATTGAAATGATCAGGAGCCAGGAGTTTGAGCAGGGTTACAAACTCACACTAGCCCTGCTGCTGCTGCTGCACCCAGTCCTGGGGTTCAGAGCTCCCCTCAATGATGTCTGTTATTATTATTATTAATATTGAAATGATCAGGAGTTTAAGCGATCGGTCCTATTTATATATAAAAAAAATGTGTATGTCTATCTAGCTAGCTATCTATCTATCTATCTATCTATCTATCTATCTATCTCGATAGATATAAAATAATCCACAAGAAAAACTCCTCATATGAAGCCTACAGACTCGGTGTGATTTATTCATGCTGACGTAAATAAAAAGAAAGTTTTTTTTTTTTTAAGCACGTAATCCATTTCAGAGAAAGGAAAATACAGAACATTTTCAAACCAACATTTGTATGCATGGTCCATCTTTATCCATATATATCTATAGAATGAATATAACAACAAAAAAAGACACATTCTACGCATTACACAGTTTGTAGACTGGATCAGCAGAACTGAATGATACCCAGCAGGCAGGCAATGTGACGTGTGGACCCCGTTATGTGCTAGTGCGTTTCCACTAGCCAGACTGGAACGCGAGTCCAGACAGACGCTAGCTGAGACCACATGCCAAACCCAAACAGCCACCTGGGTGAACCTCTCAGAACTACATTTCCCATCATCCTCCTGCTCACATATGTAACTGAGATGGATTTACCAGTGATCAGGAGGATGATGGGAAATGTAGTTCTGAGAGGTCCATGCGGGTACATGGGAAGCCAACTTGAGGCAGGGAATGCAATTTAAAAGTTTAAAGTGGTCAAAATGTTTTAAAAAAAATTGAAAACAATACACACACCTTACATAAACAGTTGTAGCAACACATGAGAACATGAAACACAATAAAACAAAAAGGTTCTTATGTACCCTTTAAGAGGACTTGAAATATATATTGTTGTTTTGGTTCTGGTAAAATTGAACAGACTGGGAGTTAAAGACTGGAGTAAACACTTTGGAAATATGTCCTGTTATGTTTCGGTCTTCTCTTTTAAAGGAGCTGGATTTTAATTAAGCAGCGAAACAAGCATGCAGGCAACAGGCTGTGCTGTGAATGGGACCCTTGGTGACGTTTGCATATCTGAACTATACTGTGTCTCTCAATAATAATAATAATAATAATAATAATAATAATAATAATAATAACAGGATCCCAATGGATATAAGGCAGACAGATCCCATGCAGCATAAGAATGATAAAGCAAAAAATGTAAAAAGGATTACAATTTTAAAAAATATATATCTATACTAACTGGAAGTATTTTACTGAAGTAGAAATGTATATACTAAAAGATATTGTTTGAATACCAATTTTAAATGTTTTTTTTTCACTGACAAATGATGAGTAAATAATATTTTCTATAGAATAATAATAATAATAATAATAATAATAATAATAATAATAATACTTATAGTTTTACACTAGCCTGTGCTGTATTGTTATAAACATGGTATATATTTGAGTTTTAAAATACAGGGTTCATCAAATTCAACACAAGTTCTTGGGTTTAAGTAAGGCCAGTAAAATTTATTGATACAGGGATGTGAATAAGACTCCTCTTGCATAGCGGTTTGATCCACTCCTGGTTTTCTTACAAGTTTTATTAATGAGACACACCTGAGTTTGTTAGCTATACACACTGTGGCTAATCAAAGCTGGTAGTAAAACCTGGAATGGATGAAACTGCTGTGTAACAGGAGTCTTATTCCCATCTCTAGAGAGGTGTAAAAATATCCTATGACTGGCTGATTTTGATTAGAGTCAGCCAGCAAACACTTGTAAACATAATCATTCAATCTAAATAAGAAACGGACTAAACGCAGATATTAAAGCTTTTTAATCTGTTTATGTGGATTAGGTTATGGTTTAAATGTCTATAATTATTTGTCACAGACGTTCTCATGCGCAATCTACACTCTCAGCGATATTGTAAGTGAAATGGTGTCGAATAGCTTCCAATTGGGGACATGACCTTATAATATATAGAAAAATATCAGCTCTACAAAGTGATGGTAATCCTTATTAGATAAGACTGACTGAGTGTTTGGTCCGTGTGAGTTCAGAAGAATGTGAATATAATTACACTGAACTGTCCTGTACAGAGCGTTGTCAAAAATCAGGGATAATGCCAGTTAAAAAGCCCCAGGATCGATCGATCGGTCGATTGATCGCTCTGTGTACCATTACTTCCAGTAAACGATACATCAGATCAGCTGGAGAAGCTAGCCAGCGTAGTCCAATAGTGCTGCGGATCGTTCAGTCTTCCGTTGGGGGTCGTGAGTTTTTGTACCCCAGCGTTTTAGACCCCCAAAATCTGCCTGCTTTGAAGGCGACTGTGGTCCAGTCTCTGGTGCTGAGTTCTATCTGATTCCCTCGACGCCGCTGCCCTTGTCATCGCAAGAAGACCATTGTCAAGAGACCTGATGGGAAAAAAAATACATATGCAGTATTTACATATAAAAAGTATCAGTTTTTCAGGCTCCGAGTCTCCCGGGATAATCACAAGTCGCTCAGCAGCTTCGAAGACGGAAAAATTACGTCAGCCCAAACGCCTTTAAAACATGCCATGGCTAAAAGTTTAGCATCCCCCTATAGAATGAACAGATTCTGCTTCATAAAGTCGAATGAAACCTGCTGAATAATGTCACGTTAACCTATTGAATCGCGCTCCGCTTTGTAGTTTTCCAAACTGAGGTCGAAAAATATAACGCATGGTAAAGAATGTCCTGATCATCCCAATCGGATAACACTTTTACTATTATGGGATACCAAAGCAGGCAACAGTTCGGAGGTCGGAGGTCGTGGTTCTTACCCAGGATGTAGGCACACACCAGCTTCTGCATGACAGTGACGTGAAAGTGGGGCGGAACCAAAGTGCTGGTGTCGCCGTGCAGGGGGAACATGAGGAAGGCGATGCACGCAACCCCAACCAGCACACAGAGGACAGAGAACCCCGGGGTCTGGGAGCGACCTACAAAACAGGAAATAGGAAAAAAAACTATTCTCAATACTGTGCGAGCGTAGATAAGACTCTCCCCTCTCTCTCTCCCACTCCCCTCACCTTGCACTGCCAGTATGTGTGCTGAGACCAAGCTGTGTGGCAGCTCCCTGGGCTGTGCTGGTCCAGTCGGTTCTGCCCTGGCTGTGCTGGCCTCTGCCCTGGCTGGCTGCAGGACGGCACACACCTCCTTGCTCCCCGCAGGCCCCCTGCCCACCCCTCCCTCTTCCCACACCTCCATGCGAAAGCGTTCCTTCTGCCCGTAGTGTCTGGGGCTCACATCCCTGTGCCGAATCACTCTGCAGGGAAAGAGATACACAGAGAGAGAGGCTTCAGTGTACTGAATATAGGGAGCTCAGCGGTTAAAGAAAGGGGCTTGACACCAGCAGGTTCCCGGGTTCAAATCCCAGCTCAGCCACTGACTCCCTGCGTGTGTGTGACCCTGAGCAAGTCACTGAACCTCCTTGTGCTCCGTCCTTCGGATGAGACGTAAAACAAACGAGCTCCTATTGGAAGTGACTCTGCAGCAACAGCAGCAGCTGTTGATGATGCAGAGTTCACCGCCCTAGTCTCTGTAAGTCGCTTTGGATAAAAGCATCTGCTATATGACTCATTAATAATAATATAAATATTTTGCTTCACCTAGAATTTTATGACATACCAGTGTGTGTGTGTAATATATATATATATATATATATATATATAAACATGATTTAGATATTTTATTTAACATCATGTAATCAAAGAAGAAACTACAAAATGATATCGCATAAAAGTCTACCGGAAGCCATAACAGTAGTATTTCACGTTGGATTTTGAAATGCCACATTTTTCGAGCCAAGTTTTTTGTTCTGATCTGATCTCTTAAACTGCTGCCCTTCTCAAGCAGTGTTCTTTCTCCAGGGCGCTGCAAGGCGTTTGTGGCGTGTGTCCCTCCCGTCTCGCACTCACATGTCAATGCAGGAGCTGGGTTTGACGTGGCCCACGGCGTCCAGCACAGTGAAGCGGGCAGGAGCAGTGCACAGGACTGAGAGAGAAGAGGAGACAAGCGAGAGTCAGCTACTGGAGGAGAGCAGCGAGCGCGCAACAGCGTCTCAGCTCAACAAAACCCTATTCAGTGCATCGATTCATTCAGCTGAAGAATGCAAAATTCAGAATCTGATTTTCTAAAAAAGAAAAAAAAAAAATCCTTTATTGAGCGAGCACAGGGCAAGAAAAGTGTTTTTTTTTTAAACAGATATTTTGGGAAATCGTCAGGCAGACTGCCGGTTCAAATCCCGCCTCTGCCGCTGACTGACTCACTGCGTGTGACCCTGAGCGAGTCGCTTCACCTCCTTGTGCTCCGTCCTGCGGATGAGATGTTAAATCAACGTCCTATTGGAAGTGACTCTGCATATAATGCACAGTTCACAGCCTGCCTCTGTAAAGCGCTTTGTGATGGGGGTCCACTCTGAAAGGCGCTATATATAAATAGATATTATTATACTGAAAGCCAGGGTTCACAGTCCTATAAAGAGAGGCTAATCTACCGTTGCAAAGACACGAACAGAGAGACCACTGGGGTTGTACAGCCGTGGCCAAATGTTTTACCAAGAATTTTAGGATTGAAATATAATTAAAGCAAAAAATTTACACGAACATAATTCTGATCTTGTATTTAACATTGTATAATCAAAAGAAACTACAAAACGATATCGCTTAACAAAGTCTATACCGGAAGCCGTAATAGCAGTACAGTTGTATTTCATGTTAGATTTTGAAATTTTTTCGTGAAGTATAGGGGAAAACTACAAAGCGGTGTGCGATTCAATATGTTAAGGTAACATTATTCAGCAGGTTTCATTCGGGTTTATGAAGCAAAATCAGTTCATTTTAACAGCCCTCCTTTAAAAGCTAACCAGGGACATGGATGACAGACAGAGAGACTCACTCTTAAACTTCAGGATGAAGCTGTAGGGGTTATAGAGAGTGAGGACCTGCTTGTGGCTGCTCTGGTCATCGGCGAAGAAGATGAGCTCATGGGGAAACAGGAAAACAGGCAGCTTCCCCTCGGGGGCGGGGCCAGCGGGGTTCCGGAACGCTGACAGGGAGGTGGAGGCGGAGTCTGTCTTCCTGGCTCCGCCCCACTCGCGCTCCTTGACTCCTCCTCCCTCAGGGTCCCGTCTGCGCATCTGCTACGGCCTGACGAGGAGCATTCTATACTGTGAAAGGATAGGTGTGCCGGTGATGGAGAGCGCCACCTGGCGGAGGGAGGAAGGAACTGTTCGTTATTTGTATTTTATTGTGTTTTTTTAAAAAAAAAATTTTATGAAAGATGGATTTGCTTATAAATAGGGCTTGAACTTTTCAGAGGGTTTTATTTTCCAAATCTCGACCTGCGTGGAGTAGTGGTCAGGGCTCTGGACTCTCGACCGGAGGGTCCTGGGTTCAATCCCAGGTTGGGGGGACACTGCTGCTGTACCCTTGAGCAAGGTACTTTACCTAGATTGCTCCAGTAAAAACCCAACTGTATAAATGGGTAATTGTATGTAAAAATAATGTAATATCTTGTAACAATTGTGAGTCGCCTTGGATAAGGGTGTCTGCTAAGAAATAAATAATAATAATAATAATAATAATAATAATAATAATAATAATAATAATAATAATAAGTTAAATTAACCCACCAACGAAGCCACCAACACAGTGCAATTCTGCAAAACGACAGACAGCCTGCAAGCATTCAACAGTATCAATGATTAGTCTGACCGAAATGATATATATATATATATATATAATCAATACAAAGAAAAAGGAAAGAATAAGACTGGTTCATTTAAAACGATATAAATATGCAGCTTGAATTAAGCCACTGTTCTGTTTCCATTGGGTAAAAGGAAGCGGACAGCAAACACATGACATCATTCGCATGGAAATTATTATTATTATTATTATTATTATTTATTTGGCAGATGCCTTTATCCCAGGCGACTCACACAGGTGTTACAGGGCAGCACGGGGCTACAATGCAAGCTTCATATTTAAATACAGTGTAGTTTACAGTCAGTGCAAATAATAACACTGCTAGAATACAATATGAACTAGGATGCTATGTATAATAATAACACTACTAGAATACAATATGAACTAGGATGCTGTGTATAATAATAACACTGCTAGAATACAATATGAACTAGGATGCTGTGTATAATAATAACACTACCAGAATACAATATGAACTAGGATGCTGGGTATAATAATAACACTACTAGAATACAATATGAACTAGGATGCTGTGTATAATAATAACACTACTAGAATACAATATGAACTAGGATGCTGTGTATAATAATAACACTACTAGAATACAATATGAACTAGGATGCTGTGTATAATAATAACACTACTAGAATACAATATGAACTAGGATGCTGTGTATAATAATAACACTACTAGAATACAATATGAACTAGGATGCTGTGTATAATAATAACACTACTAGAATACAATATGAACTAGGATGCTGTGTATAATAATAACACTACTAGAATACAATATGAACTAGGATGCTGTGTATAATAATAACACTACTAGAATACAATATGAACTAGGATGCTGTGTATAATAATAACACTACTAGAATACAATATGAACTAGGATGCTGTGTATAATAATAACACTACTAGAATACAATATGAACTAGGATGCTGTGTATAATAATAACACTACTAGAATACAATATGAACTAGGATGCTGTGTATAATAATAACACTACTAGAATACAATATGAACTAGGATGCTGTGTATAATAATAACACTACTAGAATACAATATGAACTAGGATGCTGTGTATAATAATAACACTACTAGAATACAATATGAACTAGGATGCTGTGTATAATAATAACACTACTAGAATACAATATGAACTAGGATGCTGTGTATAATAATAACACTACTAGAATACAATATGAACTAGGATGCTGTGTATAATAATAACACTACTAGAATACAATATGAACTAGGATGCTGTGTATAATAATAACACTACTAGAATACAATATGAACTAGGATGCTATGTATAATAATAACACTACTAGAATACAATATGAACTAGGATGCTATGTATAATAATAACACTACTAGAATACAATATGAACTAGGATGCTATGTATAATAATAACACTACTAGAATACAATGTGAACTAGGATGCAGCAAGTTAGGATCACAGCGAGTTATATCTACAGTGACAGATTAGCAGTGCAATAGTGCAGCCCTGTAACACCTGTAAGTCGCCTTGGATAAAGACGTCTGACAAATAAATACATAAATAAATACATAAATAAATAACTAAATAAATAATAAAAATAATAATAATAATAATAATAATAATAATAATAATAATAATAATTTCCATGCGAATGATTTTTGCTGTTTACTTACTTCCTTAACCCCAATGTAAACAAAACAGTGGTTCACACAAACCTAGCGAAGCAAATGCTTTTTTCCACAATCATTTTTCCTTGACTAGTTCGAGGCGTGTTTTATAGCTGTTTTATTGCTGTAGTCTTGACCGCTTATCGAAGCTTAACGTTAAGTTTTCTTGTTTGTTTTTTACCCGAAGTTTAAGACTTTGACGTTTCCGACTCAATCCTGCTTCCGCCGCTCTCCTCCTTCAACGAGCCGAAACTCCAAGTCCCGCCCCTCGGCCCCGCTGGATTGGTCAGCTGCCCCGACACTGCTCAGCCCATTGGCTTAACCCCACACGCCCGTCATCAGCCTTGAGAAAAAACGTCTGTATGCCGTCTGCGGAGTAAACGCCCCACCTCCCACGGCGCTGATTGGTTCGCCCGGAGAAGGCGTGTGAAGCTTTAAAGAAATGCGGGTGCTGATTGGCTGTATGAGCTGTTTACTAACCATAACCCCCCGCCCCCTTCGAGTTCAGCGAGCTGTCTTGGAAATCAATTTACTGCGCTTGCAAAATAAAATGTATTTAGAAAAGACATGTATAAATTGTCCAGTATGCGACAACGACACGATCCTTATAGACTTTAAACACTTTTTATTTTATTGAAAGCCCCTCCATAAATGTCAGGGGAATATATAAGAAAAACAAGTACTGTATAATACTGTATTGGAAGTCATTATGAGATTGCAAAACTATTCTGAAAGGTGTTTAAAATCATCTGAATGACTAACACTTGCCAATACAATGTGATAGACAATTTTTATTATTTTTTTTTTTATGGGGCTGTATCAAATGGCAGAGGTAGAAACTATATCTAAAAACAGTCCTGTGTCGTCCGACGAATCGTTTTCCAAAATGTTATAGAAATCAGCTGACGGTAGCGCTTTGTTTAAAGGTCTTGCGTGCGCGCTCTTACACGCGTGACCGGCGCTCAGTGCAGCCTTGTGCGTGCGCGCTCTTACACGCGTGACCGGCGCTCAGTGCAGCTTTGTGCGTGCGCGCTCTTACACGCGTGACCGGCGCTCAGTGCAGCCTTGTGCGTGCGCGCTCCCGTCTCGCTCCCGGTGTCACCTTGTCCCGATCAGAGCAACGGTAAGACCAGGCCCGAATTGAATCGTTTGCAATGGCTGCAGTCACCGGGAACAAACCAAAAACGTCCCCCAAAGCCGTCAAATTCCTCTTCGGGGGCCTGGCTGGGTGAGTGTGTTGTTTTTTTTCTTGAATAAAATAAATGCAGTATTCATTTATTATTAAGCGCGCCACCGCTCAGTAGTTCTGAGCACAGTAGTGCGTGTTTACATCTGTCGGGTCCATCGCTTTCAAATTTAAGCCACCATCAGTTTTGTTATCGACACCCCCTTTTAAAATGCACGTGTTCCAGAGCGGTGCTATTTTTTTTTTTAACATAACCCAACCCGTGTCGTCGTTGTGTCAAGTTTACTGTACATAAAAATTTTTAAAAAAATCTCCAGCGACGCCACCTGTGCATAAGACTTGACATTGTCAATGAAATCTCGGACAGAGATATATCGGCGAGATAAGACAGTGACCTAAATTATCATGCGAGTGACAGGTCTTGAGAAATCATTTTGGAAACGGTGCTGTGCAGAGCATGGGGGCAGCTCAAGTTCAAATGATTAAACTGACAGTAAAACCTGGACTGGCTGAAGCCGCTGTGCAATAGGAGTCTTATTATTGCGCTTCGATTACATGTATAGCGCCAGGACGCGTGCATTTGCATACAGCTGAAAAAAAAGGTGAAAATAAATTAATTAACTTCCTCTAGTAAGTTTTATGTTGCATTCCACAAGACAGAGGAGGGGGGGGACAGTCCCGGGAACAGCCTAATGCTTTACTACCATGAACCTGTTTGCAGAGGGAGGGCAGTGCAGTCACTGGAACAGCGCTGCCTCTGTGATTAACCCATGGCTTGCCTTTTCGTTGTGATTAACCCTTGGCTTGCCGCTGCCCTGCAGGATGGGAGCCACTGTGTTTGTGCAGCCGCTGGATCTGGTGAAGAACCGCATGCAGCTCAGCGGAGAGGGCTCCAAGACACGGGAGTACAAGACCAGCTTCCACGCCCTGAGCAGCATCCTGAGGAACGAGGGCCTGAGGGGCATCTATACAGGGTGGGTATGGAGTGAACTACAGGGGGCGGTGTCGCGTGTGGGTACATTTACTATAGGAGCACATAGACTGTACTATAGGGAGATCTGTACAGGGTGTGCATATGGGGTGGGTGGGGGTTGGATGTTGGGGTTTGGGGGTGGGGTGTTGAGGTTGGGGGTTGAGGTTTGGGGTTGGAGGTTGTGAGGTTGGGGTTGGGGTTGGGTGGAGGTTGAGGTTTGGGGTTGGGAGGTTGGAGGTTGGGGTTTGGGGGTTGGGTTTGGGGGTTGTGGGTTGAGGTTGTGTTGGGTTGGGGTTGGGAGGGATCTTGTATGGTGCGTGGTTTCTGCCAGGTTTATAATCATTACTGCCTCCTCTCCTCGCTGCCCGGTTGCCCCCAGGCTGTCCGCTGGTCTACTGCGCCAGGCTACCTACACCACCACCCGGCTGGGCATCTACACCATCCTGTTTGAGAAGATGACGGGTGTCGACGGCACGCCCCCCTCCTTCCTCATGAAGGCGCTCATCGGCATGACCGCTGGAGCTACCGGGGCCTTCGTGGGGACCCCGGCTGAAGTGGCCCTCATACGCATGACTGCCGACGGCAGGTGAGGAGAGGAGAGGGGCCACAGCCCTTTTCACCCTCAAGGACACAGAGTCTTAAGGAGGCTTGGTAGTCCAGCGGCTAAAAAAAGGGGTCTTGAACCCAGGAGGTTCAAATCCCGGCTCAGCCACTGACTCCCTGTGTGTGTTTGACCCCGAGCAAGTCACTGAACCTCCTTGTGCTCCGTCCTTTGGATGAGACGTCAAACAAACAAGGTCCTATTGGAAGTGACTCTGCAGTAGCAGCAGCAGCAGTTGTTGATGAAGCATAGTTCACCCCCACTAGTCTCTGTAAGTCGCTTAGAGACCCTTTCTCTAACCACTGGACTCCCAAGCCTCCTAGAACAGTCATTGTCATGAGATACAATAATGAGGCTATTAGCAGAAATTGAGATGTGTTTTGTTACCTAATCTGCAGGTTCAATGAACTATATATTGGAACCTAGTTGCAGTAAAAACCTGGACTGGACTGGACTGGATCTCCAGGGCCAGGATCGGATAGCCCTGCCTTGCCTGAGCCCTGATTTTGTGGTTTGTGCTTACAGGCAGCCCCCTGCCCAGAGGAGGGGCTACACCAACGTGTTCAATGCCCTGCTGAGGATCACCAGAGAGGAGGGGGTCACTACGCTGTGGAGGGTAGGAGGGGCTGCAAGATAGTGGCACACGGGGTAGCTGTAGTGTGTGTGTGTGTCTGTCTGTCTGTCTGTCTGTCTGTCTGTCTGTCTGTTCCAGGGCCCTCGTTTCTAGTTACTATTGAGTCTGATACTCTACTCTGTGTGTGTGTGTGTGTGTGTGTGCCTATGAGAGGATTATCCTCATCAGTCGGAATGGTGTCTGATTCTGTAATCTATGTGTGTCTCAACTTTTATGTTCTCCAGTGTTGATGTCGTCTGATGTGCTACTCTGTGTGTGTCTCTGTCTGTCTGCCTCAAGTTAAGTTTATACTCCCAGTTGTAGTGTGTGTGTGTGTGTGTGTTTCAGGGTTAAGCTGTCAGTTTTCTATAGTGTCTGATTCTGTACTCTCTCTCTCCTCTCCTCTCCCCCCTCTCCCTGTCTCTCTCTCCTCTCCCTGTCTCTCTCTCCTCTCCCCCCTCTCTCTGTCTCTCTCCTCTCCCTCTCTCTCTGTCTCTCTTTCTCCCTCCCTCTCTTTCTCCCTCCCTCTCCTCTCCCTCCTCTCTCTCCTCCCTCTCCTCTCCTCTCCCTCTCTCTCCCTCTCCCCCTCTCCCTCTCCTCTCTCTCTCTCTCTCTCTCTCCCTCTCCCTCTCTCCTCTCCCTCCCTCTCTCCCTCTCCCTCTCCCTCTCTCTCTCTCTCTCTCTCTCTCTCTCTCTCTCTCCTCTCTCTCTCTCTCTCTCTCCTCTCTCTCTCTCTCTCTCTCTCTCTCTCCTCTCTCTCTCTCTCTCTCCTCTCCTCTCTCTCTCTCTCTCTCTCTCCTCTCTCTCTCTCTCCCTCTCTCTCTCTCTCTCCTCTCTCCCTCTCCTCTCCCTCTCTCTCTCTCTCTCTCCCTCTCTCTCTCTCTCTCTCTCTCTCTCTCTCTCTCTCTCCTCTCTCTCTCTCTCTCTCTCTCTCTCTCTCTCTCTCTCTCTCTCTCTCTCTCTCTCTCTCTCTCTCTCTCTCTCAGGGCTGCATTCCCACGATGGCTCGTGCTGTGGTCGTGAACGCAGCTCAGCTCGCCTCCTACTCCCAGTCCAAACAGGCCCTGCTGGACACAGGTCAGCGTTGGCATGCTTCTGTACAAACACAGGGAGGGGAGTAAGACTCCGGCTGCACAGCAGTGTCGCCCAGTCCAGGTTTTACCACCAGCTAGATGAGCCACAGTGTGCATAGGCAACAAGCTCACGGGGGGTCTTAATAAACTCGCAGCAAAACCAGGAATGGAGCAGTCTGCTGTGCGATAGGAGTCTTATTTCCATCCCTGAAATTTAAATAGGTTTTATTTTTGTATTGATGTGCTGCAGCCATATGAAAGTTTTTGCTGTGTTGTGATGTCGCTGTACAGTTTCATTATTATAAATGTAGCTGTATATTATAACTAAGGGAGTTTTAGAAGCCTAATAGGCTAAAAGTGTTTTAAATCGTTTTATGAAACAGTACAGCTGGGGTCAAAAGTTTTGCATCACCTAGAATTTTAGGATTGAGACACAATTAAAAAAAAAAAAAACTATATGAACATAATTTTAGATTTTTAATTCAAAATCATGCAGTCAAAGAAACTACAAAATGATATTGCAAAAAAAAAGTGTACCGGAAGCCATAATAGTCGTACAGTAGTATTTTGTGTTAGAAATGTCAAATTTGTGTTAGCTTGTCATTTAAGTATATGGAATACTACAAAGCTGTGTGTAATTCAATATGCTAACATTATTCAGCAGGTTTCATTCGACTTTATGAAACAGCATTTATTAATTCTATAGGGTGATGCTAAACTTTTGGCCAGAGCTGTCTATTCACAAACAGAGAACCAGACATGATCAGATACATGATTTTGTTATTTTTCTAAAGTGGCGACTGTTGTTTTTACTTTGGCTGTTTGACTCGTTTAACTGTTTGCTGTTTTTTTGTGCGCAGGATATTTCTCAGACAATATCTTCTTGCATTTCTGTGCCAGTATGATCAGTGGACTGGTCACCACAGCGGCCTCCATGCCAGTGGACATCGTTAAAACAAGGTAAACGCGTGTTATGCAGGGGGGAGTCGCACAGTCAGGGGAGCGCAGGGGTCCCCCGAGGGTCTCCCCTGGTAAAGGCATGGCCGCGTGGTGTGCAGGGGGGAGTCACACAGTCGGGAGCGCAGGGGTCCCCCGAGGGTCTCCCCCGGTAAAGGCACAGCCGCGTGGTGTGCAGGGGGGGAGTCACACAGTCAGGGGAGCGCAGGGGTCCCCGAGGGTCTCCCCTGGTAAAGGCACAGCCGCGTGGTGTGCAGGGGGGGAGTCACGCAGTCAGGGGAGCGCAGAGGTCCCCCGAGGGTCTCCCCTGGTAAAGGCACGGCCGCGTGGTGTGCAGGGGGGAGTCGCACAGTCAGGGGAGCGCAGGGGTCCCCCGAGGGTCTCCCCTGGTAAAGGCACAGCCGCGTGGTGTGCAGGGGGGGAGTCACACAGTCAGGGGAGCGCAGAGGTCCCCCGAGGGTCTCCCCTGGTAAAGGCACAGCCGCGTGGTGTGCAGGGGGGGAGTCACACAGTCAGGGGAGCGCAGAGGTCCCCCGAGGGTCTCCCCTGGTAAAGGCACGGCCAGGTGGTGTGCAGGGGGGAGAAGGTAGGCAAACTTGGCTGCTTTTACTGGTATGATTAGAGGGGGTTTGGGGAAACGCTTGGCTTTCCTCACAGGAGGGGGAGAAAAACCAACACATTCCTTCGCTACTGTCTTCTGCATATTCAGGTGCGATCGCTCTGTGTGGTATTAAACACTGTATTTGTGATTTCAGAATTCAGAACATGAGAATGATTGACGGGAAACCAGAATACAGGAATGGACTGGTAAGCCTGTTTTTTATTTATTAATTTATGTGTTTTTTCCAGTATTTGTCCGAGCCTTCATTTTTGTTTTGCAAGCGCAGCGTGCAAACAAGATTGAGATACGTTAATAAGAAAGGGACTCATCTTTACTGAAGCTAGAATGAGGAATAAAGTATTTGAGGCGGGACGCACTTTCTCACAGTCGTTCTGCAGCGTGACTGTATTTACATGAACAAAGAGGAGTCGCTTCTATCTGTCTGTCTGTCTATCTGTCTGTCTGTGTCTGCGCAGCTATATATTTTGTACTGTAAGCTCTCTCCCGCTCTCTCCTCTCCGTGTCTCTTTCAGGAAGTCCTGGTCAAGGTCGTTCGCTCGGAAGGGTTTTTCAGCCTGTGGAAAGGGTTCACTCCTTACTACGCCCGGCTGGGTCCCCACACGGTCCTCACCTTCATCTTCCTGGAACAGATGAACAAATACTACAAGATCTACTTCCTGGCGCCATAGAGGGGCCCCCAGGAGCCCCAAGCCCCGGGCCCCCAGCTCCCAGCCCCCTTCCTGTGAAGCTGCAGTCTCTAAAAAAAAAAAAAAAAACAACAGGGCCCCAGAGCTGCACCTACTGATCGTTCGGATCAACAGGGAGGGGAATCAGACTCCTGCTGCACAGCAGTTTCACCCGCTCCAGGTTTTACTACAGGCTTGATTAGCCAACACAGTGTGTGTAGGTAACAAGCTCAGGTGTGTCTTATTATTAAACTCCTAGTAAAACCAGGAATGGATCACACTGCGGCGTTGCCATATCCCTGTCCTTTTTGTAACGTTTTGTTTGACTTGCCCTGAGTTTTTCAGCCTTAGCAACAGGGCTAGTGTGAGTTTGTAACCCTGCTCAAACTCCTGGCTCCTGATCATTTCAATATTAATAATAATAACAGACTTCATTGAGGGGAGCTCTGAACCCCAGGACTGGGTGCAGCAGCAGCAGCAGGGCTAGTGTGAGTTTGTAACCCTGCTCAAACTCCTGGCTCCTGATCATTTCAATATTAATAATAATAACAGACTTCATTGAGGGGAGCTCTGAACCCCAGGACTGGGTGCAGCAGCAGCAGCAGCAGGGCTAGTGTGAGTTTGTAACCCTGCTCAAACTCCTGGCTCCTGATCATTTCAATATTAATAATAATAACAGACTTCATTGAGGGGGAGCTCTGAAGACCCTTACAGAAGGGTTATAGGCACAGAGTCTTTGATCAACCAATACCCTGATGAACCACAGCTGGATTTTATTGGAGCTGTTTACAGCGCTGCTGAGAATCGCCCTGGATTGCACTGTTATCCCGGGATTATAAATAAATGGTTGATGCAATCTAGGTGCTGCAATATGCTCAAAAAACTACCGGGTGTAATTTGATAAAAGCGATCAACATGTTTGCGTTTTCATCTCAACGGTTCATATATATAAGAATCCCTAAGAATCACTGTACTTCTCTGATCTGATCAGACCTCTTAAACTGCAAAACTTCTTAAACACTGTTTTACCCTTTTATTTAAATGCACAAGTTGCATCAAACGTTAGAATATTATTATTATGTTGTTTTTTTTTACATTCTGGCTTTTTAAAATTAAAATCATTCTGGCTGGTTTTGGAATCGCAAGCTCTTCAGTCGTACTCTCCGCCTGTAAAATCCTAGTTGCCAGCTCCATTGGGGTACTTCCTGATTCCGAAGCAGTCATGTGACATGGTGACCTGGCCTCCCCCGTGTCACACTTACTGTTGGGACCAGCAGAGTTGAAAGGTCACAGCATGACATGAGTTGGAATCAGGGAAGTAAAATTAAAAATTAAAAAAAAGAAAAGAAAATGGATTCAAGTTCAGTATCTGAGGTCACCCCTCTGAACGATTGAAAAACATGCAGAGGGGAATAAATGAATTTGGAAATGAATTCAAATCGAACAGAACACATCTGCGCTTGACATATACTGTACATGAACTAGTGTTCTTAAACTTAACAAATTGTGATGTGCAATTAAATTATATTGAATTATGTAAAATTAAAAAAATGTGTGTATAGATAGATAGATAGATAGATAGATAGATAGATAGATTTTACTTCTGTAGGCCCCAGTTGGGTTAAGCCTGTATTAAATGTTTATTTTTTTTTTCGGAGAGGAATCCTCTGTGTTTGTTAATCTTGCACGATGATGGAGTTTCTCGCAATTGTTTTTTTTTTTTTTTTCTTCAGCTTGTTTGTTTTGAGCGATGCCTCGCGTTCAGTTGAATTGTCGAATTGTTTAACTTGTTTGTAACACTGCAGCCCTGAAACCTCACACTACCCCAGTGTTATAATAAGAGACCAGACCCCCCCACACACACATATATACTGTACAGAATTTTATACATTTTCTGCACTTTCCTCTCATTCCCTCTCTTCCTGTTTCATTCGTTTCATTTGGACTTGACAAATGGAAATGACGAATTCACACACTGAGAGTATGTTTCATTCTCTTGCTCTCTTTGCTGTGTCTGTCATACAAAGGCTGCGAGAGAAAGCCCGCTCTCATCTGGATTAGAGGCAGCTACCCAACACTCAGAAACATCAGTCCTTAAATCTATTAAAAAGACACAAAAAAAAAAAAAGCTGATATGAACTTATTTAAACCGTTGATGCAGAACCTGCTGTCATTAACATTCTAGGGGGGTGAGATCTTAGATATTAGAAGTGTAGTTCCAGTGGAATCTCTTCTCCCTTCTCTGAGCTGTGCAGTATCTCTGCTGAGTTGGTTTCCTGTTGCTTATTCGTTTCCTCTTTGCAAGAATAACTCTCCCCCCCACCCCATCTGCTGACAGTGACAAAGACTTCCATCAGACGGATTCCCCCCCACACAGCTGCTCATACGGGCAGCAGTGTGGAGTAGTGGTTAGGGCTCTGGACTCTTGACCGGAGGGTCGTGGGTTCAATCCCAGGTGGGGGACACTGCTGCTGTACCCTTGAGCAAGGTACTTTACCTAGATTGCTCCAGTAAAAACCCAACTGTATAAATGGGGAATTGTATGTAAAAATAATGTGATATCTTGTAACAATTGTAAACCGCCCAGGATAAGGGCGTCTGCTAAGAAATAATAATAATAATTCATGCACGAAAGGATTAAAGACAGCACTGGATGCAAGCAAGGGATAAATGATCTTAAAATGATCTGAATTGCACGGGTGGGTCTGCGGAGAATTCAATACACCTGCAAACAATGTGAAAGTAGACCCTTAACCTATATTTTGAGAACTGTGTTGAATTAAAATTAAAAAAAAGTTTAGTTAAGTGTTCTTTCCTTCGTGCGCCCGCGAGTATGAAATGATTGCGATTCTGACTGTAGATTTCAACAAAGATGTTTTTCGTTTTCGATTCAGTACCCCGTTGTCCCTAAGCACGGGTCGTAACGGAATCAAGCAGGCAACACGGTGTTGAGATTGAACACAGCTTCTCTTAGACATCACCCCTTATCCCTCAACCTATCAGAAGATCATTGTCCGCACTTTGGTTTTGTTACCTGCAGTGTTTGTAGCATCAGAACCTGTTTGATGCTCCACTCTGGAAACCCTGGTGTTATAAAAGATAAGGAAGGGAGGAGATAGTTTTAGCTTTCGAAAGTTTTTTAACCCCCAGAGTGTTCTCTCTGACAAAGCACAGGGTCCCATTTTAAATTGCCATGTGGTGCCCTTACAATCTCTCTTCCTGCTGCAGTAAGTATTATGAAACCCAAATTGTCATTTAGCGAACTAACTTTATAAAACCCAAATACTAACAGTCGAAAACTAAACAGTTCGTCTTTTTAAACTATAGTTTCTTAACAGTGTTTTTTTTTTTTCCTCTGACAAACTGCTTATCCGGTTGCTGTGAAACTTGGTGTTTGAGTCATTGCGAGTACAGAGCCATGGAGATACAGGGAGAGTGTCAGTCTGTCTGCCCATCTCCCCTGTATCTCTCTCCCATATATTTCCAGAATTATTAGAACTGCTGTTCAAGGAAAAGTCAAACTGAGAGTCAGTAGGATGTGAGTCTTGCGATGATAAAGCCTTTGGGTCTCAAGGAAAGTCAATGATAAGCAGAAATGTGGAGAAACCACACAATCTAATAAGCTGGTGACTTCACACACACACACACACACACACAGAGCGACGGAGCAGAAGGGAGAGACAGACACCGTGGATCTCAATACAGCATACAGGTATGTGGACACTATTTCAGTTACAGCTGGCTCTGTAAGTTGCATGAGATTGGACAGTCTTGTAGCACACATAGCTAGCAGAAGAATTTCAGTAAATCTCATCTAATATGTATTGCAGTCTCTTGCTTTACCACACCTCTCTGTGCTTTACAATGCTTCCCTATGCTTTATCATACCTCTCTATGCTTTACAATGCTTCCCTATGCTTTACCATACCTCTCTGTGCTTTTCAATGCTTCCCTATGCTTTACCAGACCTCTCTCTGCTTTACAATGCTTCCCTATGCTTTGCCACACCTCTCTGTGCTTTACAATGCTTCCCTATGCTTTACCACACCTCTCTGTGCTTTACAATGCTTCCCTATGCTTTACCAGACCTCTCTGTGCTTTACAATGCTTCCCTATGCTTTACCACACCTCTCTGTGCTTTACAATGGTTCCTTTACCAGACCTCTCTGTGCTTTACAATGCTTCCCTATGCTTTACCAGACCTCTCTGTGCTTTACAATGCTTCCCTATGCTTTACCACACCTCTCTGTGCTTTACAATGCTTCCCTATGCTTTACCACACCTCTCTGTGCTTTACAATGCTTCCCTATGCTTTACCACACCTCTCTGTGCTTTACAATGCTTCCCTATGCTTTACCATACCTCTCTGTGCTTTACAATGCTTCCCTATGCTTTACCACACCTCTCTGTGCTTTACAATGCTTCCCTATGCTTTACCAGACCTCTCTGTGCTTTACAATGCTTCCCTATGCTTTACCAGACCTCTCTGTGCTTTACAATGCTTCCCTATGCTTTACCAGACCTCTCTGTGCTTTACAATGCTTCCCTATGCTTTACCAGACCTCTCTGTGCTTTACAATGCTTCCCTATGCTTTACCAGACCTCTCTGTGCTTTACAATGCTTCCCTATGCTTTACCAGACCTCTCTGTGCTTTACAATGCTTCCCTATGCTTTACCAGACCTCTCTGTGCTTTACAATGCTTCCCTATGCTTTACCAGACCTCTCTGTGCTTTACAATGCTTCCCTATGCTTTACCAGACCTCTCTGTGCTTTACAATGCTTCCCTATGCTTTACCAGACCTCTCTGTGCTTTACAATGCTTCCCTATGCTTTACCACACCTCTCTGTGCTTTACAGTGCTTTACCACACCTCTCTGTGCTTTACAATGCTTCCCTATGCTTTACCACACCTCTCTGTGCTTTACAATGCTTCTCTATGCTTTACCAGACCTCTCTGTGCTTTACAATGCTTCCCTATGCTTTACTGTACTTTCACTGTGCGGTATTACACTTTGCTGTGCTTTTACTATGGGACACTTTTTTTAATTTTTTTTTTTTTATAAGGGTTTGAAGTTTTACATTGTGTCTTTTCACAGTTGGTAGACAGCTAGAGAGGCAGAGAGTCAGAGAGAGGTCACCAGCGATGCACCCTCTCCTATTCCTTTACGTCCTTCTAATGTCTGACGCGGGACGTTCGCACGCTGAGGACAGCCGGTGCCTGAGTGACCATGACGCGGACAACAAGCCCAGGATTAACTGCAGCAACGCTGGGCTGACCTCGGTCCCTGGGACCCTCCCTCCCACGACGGAAGTTCTCCTCCTCCAATCCAACAGCTTCACCTCCGTCTCCTGGGGCTCCTTCACAGTCTTCCCCAGGCTCTCCCAACTCGACCTCTCCCATAACCAGGTCAGCGTCCTGGAGAGAGGCAGCCCGGCCACGGCGGGTCTGGGAGACTCGGACGGTAAATCCTGGAGCTTGGGGCACCTCCACAACCTCTCCCTTGCCCACAACCTGCTGTCCGCCTTGCCTGAAGGCATCTTCCAGGCTTTGAGGAACCTCAAGGAGCTGTATCTGCAAGGGAACCAGCTGCAGGGGCTTCCGGGAGAGGTCTTCTCGGAGCTGGGAGATCTGGAGGTGTTGGATCTGTCTCAAAACGGGCTCCGAGCCCTGCCTGGGACCCTGATCCACGAGCTCACCAAACTGAAGAGCTTCTTCCTGCACGACAACTCCCTGTTCTTCCTCCCAGACGGCTTCTTCTCGGAGCGCGAGATCCCGTACGTGTTCCTGTCCAGCAACCCCTGGTTCTGTGACTGCAGTCTGGAGTACTTCCGGGGGTGGATGGAGGAGCAGGAGCACAACGTGTACAGCAGGGAAGGAGGGGAGATTCATAACGCCCCAGAGACCGTGGTGTGCGCGAATCCCAGCCCCCGCCAAGGCCAGGAGGTGGTGGAGCTGTCAACGGAGGACCTCTGCCCAACAGGGACTGATGTCGCGGTCGTAGTGACCGACCAAAAAACTACCCCAGCGATAGCACTTTACATACCTACCACTCGAACCCAGCTCCCGACGGAACCCTCCACCCCAGCCGTCGCCACCCCCACACAGCCGCCCACTTCCACTGCAGTGTTTATCAGAGACTCTCCCTCTCCCTCCCCCTCCCCATCTCCCTCTCCCTCCCCCTCTCCCTCTCCTCTCCCTCCACATCTCCTTCCCTCTCCTCTCCCTCCCCATCTCCCTCCCTCCCTCCCTCCCTCCCTCCCTCCCTCTCCCTCTCCCTCCACATCTCCTTCTCCTCTCCCTCCCCATCTCCCTCTCCCTCTCCCTCTCCCTCCACATCTCCTTCCCTCTCCTCTCCCTCCCCATCTCCCTCCCTCCCTCCCTCTCCTCTCCCTCCACATCTCCTTCTCCCTCTCCCTCCACATCTCCTCCCCTCTCCTCTCCCTCTCCCTCTCCTCTCCCTCTCCTCTCCCTCCACATCTCCTTCCCCTCTCCCTCTCCCTCCCCATCTCCCCTCCCTCCCCTCCCCTCCCCTCTCCCTCTCCCTCCACTTCTCCTTCTCCTCTCCTTCTCCCTCCCCATCTCCCCTCCCTCTCCCTCCCCCCCCTCTCCCTCTCCCACAGATCCAGAAATCTGGTACCCCCCTGGTCTTCACCACAAGCGTTCCGGCTCTCGGGCGACAGACCAGCCCGACTTCCTGTTCTGCCTGGGCTTCTTCCTCCTCTACCTGATCTCCTCGCTCCTCCTCCTGGCCTCCCTCTGTCTCCTGCTCTGGGTCGCCTGCCTCTATTTCAGGGTCTACCGTTCGCTCACGACGCGACTCAGAAAGCCGCCCAACATCCGCCTGGTTCGGTACAGCCTGCTGGTGAGGGAGGGAGCGCTGGATCCGGCTTCGGGGTCACCCCTGGAAGAGGGGGAGCTGCAGGGAATTCCTCCCCCCGTGCCCGTGGCCGATCCAGAGGGAAACGAGGAATCTTATACGCGAATATCCACGCTCGTGGTTCTGAGAAGCCGCTCGTCCCTTAGTTCGGACACCGACATGCTGGGGTCTGTTTTGTAAAGTCGTTTGCGATGTGGGGGGTTGGATCAGGGAGACAGGAAGCAGGTCTCAGAATCATTGTGTCTGGTATTTAATCACTAAACCGTGCTGGATCATAATTGAGTAAGAAGATTCACTGTTCATTTATATATATATATATATTTCCTTTAGCCTGCTTGTGATTCATCTTGTACTCAAATACTTTTTTTTTTTATTATATAAGTCTGTGTTGCTTTCATCCGAGTTCAGGAGATGCCATATATATAATATATAATATATATATATATATGTAACACAGGCTGGATCGGTGAAGTGTCTTAACAGAAGTAAAGTCAGTTTAGTGATCTGCCACTTCGGATTAAGTTTTCATTTTTGCTTGCACTACACTGACTGTGCACTAGATGGCGCCACTAATATAAAGACACTTTGGGTGATCAAGACCAGCGGTTCTCAAACCCGGTCCGGGGGGACCCCCTGTGTCGGCTGGTTTTCATTCCACCGGAGCTCTCAATCACTGAACTAGACCCTTAATTAAAGTAGCTAGTAGCTGAATTTAGACCTTTGTAATCGTTCTAATGTAAAGTGTGGTAGATTTAACCTGATAGTGTTTGGATATTGTTAGGAAAGTCAGCAGAGTTCACACAGTTCAGCTACGCACACGCATTTAGGTAAGATATATAAGACAGGCACTCGAGAGTGCGAGTGAGACTACCTGAATCCTCTCCGGACGACAGATCAGTACCTGAGGTTTCTTCCAGATCATCAGGTGACCCGATCATGATCTGGTTTCTGTTTTTAACTCGCGGCCCCTGCATGTGTGTGTAATGCTGCCATCAATAAATGGAAAGTTACTAACAGCAATTTGTATTGTGCGCAGTCATTTACAGACGTCACACGAGCATCCTTACAACAGTACTGGACTCATTGCACTGAAAACCACTTTGAGACTGAAGGCAAACGCCATGAAAAGTCAGTATAAAAAAAAAAAAAAACTAAGAAAGTGATTTTGTAGTTACTTTTAATTATATTCCCTGGACTAATATACCTTAACGTGTAAACCTCTCTATATTTTTAACAGTGCATCTCAATCACGTTTTGCCATGTATCTGTTCGAGTTTCATAAACTGGATGACGTCATCTTATTAGGCGATTAGGACTCTCCAGGTAAAAGCAGATTTAAAAATGATAACCCCTCACTATTGGAACAACAGCACCTAGATCCAACCAGCGTGATTACAAACACTGCGCGTCTTCACAAACGACGTGGTAAGCTATTTATTTTGGAATGAACAATTCCGATTCCTACCAGCAGAGGTCACTGTTTCCCTAAACATGGACTCGAAAACCCTTTGAAATAACAGAGTAAAACCCTTTCATGCACGAAAAATAATAGCTACAGAAAAAAAATGTGGACACATAATAAATATATTTTTCACTGACATTTTTTTTTCAATATTTTTTTTTTTTTTCATTGCTTTATATGCGTAGGGGGAAAAAAAAATGACGTCATCATGCATGTGCTTGCTCGTCTTCCACATATATAAAGACAAGAAGAGACATGAAAGGTCTAAACACATAATAATTGGTTAAGATCAAATCCTGGTTACTATCACAGCGCTCAACAGAAACCAGAAGTACCCAAAACCTCTTACCCAAAACCTCTTGTTAGCTGCTCCCCTCAAAACACTGTTGCCGTGAGCAACGACCATTTAGAATTCGCAGGAGGCAGCTGAAACTCTCTCCTCCTTCCCCTCTCTCTCTCCTCTCTCTCCTCTCCTCTCCCTCCTCCCTCTCCTCTCTCTCTCCCTCTCCCTCTCCCTCCCTCTCCTCCCCTCTCTCCCTCTCCGCCCCTCTCTCTCATTCTCCTGCCCCTCTCTGTCTCTCCTCTCCCTCCCCTCTCTCTTCCTCTCCCCTCTATCTCTCCTCCCGCCTCTCTCTCATTCTCCTGCCCCTCTCTGTCTCTCCTCTCCCCCTCCTCTCTCCCTCTCTCCTCTCCTGCCCCCTCTGTCTCCTCCCCTCTCTCTCTCTCTCTCCTCTCCCTCTCCCC